>OENG01000029.1:164207-345114 GCA_900239735.1 Blumeria hordei DH14
CTGGAAAGATCATTCTGGAAGGGAACCGCCTACGGTATTCGGCTCGTCTGCACTCACTGGACAACCGCCACCCGCTCAGGACTCGTGCCGCTGTGTGTCCAAACGTTGGAACACGGAAGTACAAGAAGTCTGCTCGGTACCCAGGAATCCGGAGATCCAGATGTCACGAGTACAGCGGGCCTACCGTCAACTCCCGGACGCGGAAGACGCCGAGCCTCTGCCGCCGCCATGCTATCTTTCAAGTTTCGGCCAAGGATAGAGGAGGAGGAAAAGGTTACTCGGTTTCTTGGAGATATACTAACATCGGATATTTGTGCCTACCCGGATGGATCGTCGGAGGGACATGGTCGCTCAGCATGGGTTTCGTCTTGAAGAGAGATGGGAAAACTCTGTTGAAGGGTGCGGCATCAAGCATGGTGGTGAAGTGCTTGATGCGGAAATTGTAGGGGCGAGGAAGGCCCTGGAAGCTGCGCTGGGTTTTGGAGAGGGAGAACAGTGGAAGCTACGGCAGGCGGCGGATCAACGTGTTGACGGATAGTCAGTCTGCAGTGAAGGCACTGCTGACGGGAACTGCCACAACAAGTTTCGACGACGTACGCCAATTTAGAGAGTTATCAGAAAAGGCTCGAGTCTCGGTTCAGTGGATACCAGCCCACTCTGGATACAGGGAAACGAAGAGGCCGATAGAGCTGCACGCTCCGGCCTCCGACAACTGCCAAGTAAAGAGAGCCAGCCTGGCTCCGTCACTTTGGCGTACGTTCGTCGTCTGATGAACCAGAAACGTCAAGCTCTTCTCGAGGAATGGTGGGAAGAAGCGTGTCCACCTAGATATCGTAACCTGGGTCTTCTCATGCGACGACGCAAGCCACCCGAGCTGACACTTTCCCGGCGGTTACTTCGTAAACTGATCTCAGCCCGAACGGGACACGGAAACTTCGCTGCATGCCATCGTCGTTTCAACAACTTCGCCGCTTCCATGGAGTGTGCGTGTGGAGAGGAAACAACGCCTCTCCATTTCATTCACTGTCGACTGCACGCACGCCATACGCGTCGACTTCGAGGGACAATGTCACATCACGACTTTGTCCAAAAGCTTCTCGGGCCTAAGTGCCTTGAGAATTTCACATATTTTGTGCAGGAAACCGGCTGCTTCGGGGGCCAACCTGCGAGTCCATCTCCAGCTCTCAGCGGAGAGGACATTAATTAGGTCATAGCACGAAGCATGACAGGAAGGAAAACGAGACGAGAAGTGTCGCTTTCTCACCTCAAATTGGAGTATTGGATTTGGAATTTATTTTTGTTAAGGGAATTTATGGGTGTTTTATTTTTATTTTTAACTAGCTACTGGTTGTGTAGTGGTTCACGCGGTGAGACCGAGTTGGGCATGTGGGTAGCATGATCTCGGCCGTGTACGCCGGTCTTTGACTCCTAGGAGATATAGAGCATAGCTTAGGACCTTAATCAAACAAAGCAAAAGCACACATCGAGAAATTCCCTTTTCCCATTTTCCCTTCTTATGGTTACTCATGTGCTTGACCTCTCGAATTGATGACCATCGAAAGGCGTCCCAAAATGCCTCCGATGAAAAGCAAGCGACCAAAGTCGACGATTTCTGTCGGCTTTGAACGGACACAAACGTGTTCTAAACTTACTGGCCTCGCGCAAAAATTATCAAGCCTATTTGCGAGTGAGGCCTTTGTCCCAGGGAAGTCTTCCACCCTTCCCGATCAAGAGATTACTGATTCTGATCCGATCAGAGCAGAAACATATGGTCAACAGACCGCGAAACCCGCCGAGCTGGCCCCCGAGGCCAGCAGCTCCAGGAAAGGAAAGGAAGTTGTTCGAGAAAAGACAACCGAAGGTGCAGAATCATCTGCAGGAAACAATGCTGTGCCAGCCTCTAAAGGCGCAGCATCGACATCAGCAATTGAATTTCCACCAGAGCTGCAATCTGTAATGGAGGCCGAAAAGCGTCGCATGACGCAATTAAACGCCCGACTCGCAATCTGCTCGACTGCAATAAGCAGTGTCGAAGCAGCACTTTCGACTCTTTCGATTGGCGATAATAAAGAATTCGTAGACGGAATCAAAGTCTATCTTCGAGCGGCCATCGGCCAGTTCGTACAATCTGGCCCAGGAAGCACACCACCAGTTCTCCCTACTCGCCCCGCCAACCCTCTTCCGCCGAGGGCACCAGAAATAAGGGTTCCTAACCCTCCAACAACCCAGGCTCCGGCCCCAAAGACAACTTGGGCTACCGTAGCTCGGGGAGGCCTAGCCCGCAGCGCTGGGCAGTCGACAAAAAAGGCAGCACTGCCCGCCCCCAAAGCAAAGAGTGCCAACCCGAGGACAAAAATCGATGCACGACTTTTTCTGCGCCTCGACTACTTCCACCCCCACCGTCTCCTCTCCCCAGCTGGCATTAGGTCAGCTGTGTCTCTGGCGCTGGGAACCGCTGCTAACGATATTACGTTGGTTCAGCGGGTAAAGAACGGCTTTGCGATTACAGCAAAGAACGAAGCTTCTCGAAAGGAGCTCTTGGATTCCTCTGCACTGCGGAGAGATCTAGAAATACACCTGGAACCAGCATCAAATCTGGTTGCCATGCAAATTGCCACCGTTCCGGAGACAATTCGAACACTTGCTGGCCCCATCGCCGTGACAGCAAAGATGGTTGCCGACGAAGTCACGCGAGTGACCAAGCTGGTTCCCTTTCTGGTTCGTCCTCATGGGACTAGCAAACCAGGGGCGCCCTACTGAAATTGGCAAGCGCTCTTTCCCCGAGAATCCGCTCCTCGACCCGGATTCCGCCTTTTCGACGACTCTGGAGCTGCAAAGCTCTTCCGACCTCGTCGCAAAATCGAACAATGCAAACGGTGTCTTGAATTTCACGCCACCCGTGGTTGTTCCCGCGCTCCAGCTTGCTGGAATTGCGGATCTAACATGCACTCAGAATCAGAGTGCAAGGCCCTCACCCGGTGTCGAAACTGTGGGGGACCTCACCGATCGGATTCCCGGGCCTGCTTAGCCAGACCCAGCAAGTCCGGACCGGTGCCAAAAGAGCAGCTCGCGAGGATCCGCCAGATCCAGCAAGGGGAGTACGCGAAAGTGGCTCGATTTAGGGCTGCAGCCAAAAGGGCCGAAGAGGCAACGATGGCCTCAACGAAGGATGTCTCAATGGCCGAGGGATCGGGTTTCGGAATCCTGGAATCCGAAGAAGAAGTTTGAGGGTACAGCAACCCTCGGTGAAGTCTACAAAAAGCTTCAAAATATATAGCAGGATACCAGCTGAATTCAGGTAATCTGCGAACTAATCTTTAGCTCTCAGCGGAGATAAGAAAAAGTCACTTGGAGGATGTGGCAGGAAAGGGAACGGGCGAGAAGCGCGGGATCCGGACCAAACAGTATTTCTTCCAAATTTGATTTCAGTTTTTGATTTATGTTTTTGATTTTAGTTTTGCTGTTAACTTCTACAATTTCAGTAGAAGTTCATGCGGTTGGAATTAGTTGGGCCTGTACGCAGTGATCCTTGCCGGCTCCACCGGTCCTTGACCCATTGTGGATAAGAAAGCGTTAGCTTAGGACCAGAAATTAGCAAAAAAAAAAAAAAGAAAAAGAGATGCTGGCCATAATCACTTGCCTGCAAGAATGGAAAGCCGAGCTCCGATCAGTTGCCAAGCCGTTCACAATATTGAGCGATCATAAAAATTTAGATTATTTCATGACCAAGCGATTACTCAATGAATGGCAGGCTAGGTATTACGACGTTCTGCAGCAGTTCAATTTCACTCCGAAATGGCGACCGGGCAACTCTTGCGAACGACCCGATGCTCTTTCAAGGCGTGATCAGGACAAGCCACACGGCATGAATGACGAACGAACCATGGGTAGGATTATGCAATTGTTACCAACGGTCAAAGCGTCACCTGTCGACGCACAAGTCAGTGCAGCAAATGAAACTTCGCTTCCTCATGTACCTACTAATGGAAGCTCAAATAATCCAACCCATCCTTCTACAGACCCGGCTGCACTAGCAAGAATATCTGACGACGACGAGATTCAGGCACTTTGGAACCAGGGAGTTATTCACGATAGTGATTGGCGACGAGCGCGCGATGCTGTACAGCGCGGAGAGAGAAGTTTCCCACCAGAAATCGCTCAGAAATTAACCGCTAATATTGCAGAGTGTACGGTTGCCGCAGATAGCGTTCTTCGTGGAAGGGAAAATCGAATTTGGGTTCCCGATTACGAGCCACTCCGAACGGCGATAATGCAGAGAACGCACGATAGTTATCTAGCGGGACACCCTGGGAAAG
This sequence comes from Blumeria hordei DH14, assembly GCA_900239735.1. Lineage (NCBI taxonomy): Eukaryota > Fungi > Ascomycota > Leotiomycetes > Helotiales > Erysiphaceae > Blumeria > Blumeria hordei. The sequence continues at coordinate 168,524 of OENG01000029.1, forward strand.
ACACAATGATTGGCATACTTTTGAGGCGATGGTTCTGGCCAAAGATGAGAGAGTCAGTCCGACGATTTATACGGAACTGTGATGTCTGCGGGAGAACAACAGTCTGGCGAGAGGCAAAGGCTGGGTTTATCAGATTACTGCCAATACCTGACCGGATAGGAAGCGAGCTTACCATTGATTTTGTGACAGATATGCCACCTTCACAGGACTGTACAAATATAATGGTCATAACGGATCGGCTATCTAAAGACGTCTTCTTGTTTGGGACGAATACAATGGAAGCTACACAATGCGCCAAACTTTTTATCGACAGATATTACCGTTACTTTGGCTTCCCTCGATACCTGACAAGTGATAGAGGCAGTGACTGGATAGGAACCTTTTGGCGAACGTTCTGTCAACTAACAGGAATAAGTCAACGCTTGACCACGGCGTACCATCCACAGTCGAATGCGAGCGAAAGAGCAAATCAGGAGTTGTACAAGTACCTGCGCGCATTCACCTGCTATTCAAAAGACAATTGGATGGAACTGTTGCCTGTAGCCCAACTGGCATTAAACTCACGACCGAGCTCAGCGATTGGGGGACTGAGTCCGTTTTTCCTTCGACATGGATATGATTTAGAACCTCTGACAGAACCCACGCCCACCTTAGAAAATAGTTCTCGACATCCAGGACGACTATCTGCCCAGGACTACGTAAAACGGTTAAGAGATGCACAAGACTTTGCACAGGCAGCGATGGCTTCAGCCCAGTAGCGAAACGAGGTGAATGCAAATCGGTTTCGGAGACAACCAGATAAATTCAAAGTTGGTGACAAGGTTTGGCTAGATCTCCGGAATGTGAAAACGCCTCAACTATCCAAGAAGCTAGCCTGGCTTCATGCGAAGTACGATGTGACCGCAGTTCCAGACCCTTTAACTGTAGAGTTGAATGTCCCAGGGAATATCCACAACCGCTTTCATGTTAAGCTGGTAAAGCGAGCAGGTGTGGACCCCTTTCCGAGTCAGCAGCGGGACGATGCTCAAAATCCCGCTATTCTTGACGACCTGGGCGAGAAAGAATACGAAGTCGACTCTATAATACGAGCAAGAACAGTGAGACGTGGACGTAGTAGTTTCAGGCAAGCTCTAGTAAAGTGGACTGGATGGGCAGAGCCAACATGGGAACCAGTTGAGTACGTCGCAGACACAGAGGCTCTAAAGATATTTGAGGACACCTACGGTCCTATAACTATAAATAACGGCCCTTCAAAGAGTAATTCGGGCAGATACGTTGGTCAGGCTGAGCCTCACATCCAAAAAACGCGGAGGGAACGCCGAAAAAATATATATATATATATATATAAAAAAAAGATATATATAATTTAATAAGAAAAATATCTTCCCCTTGGGGAAGAGAAGGGGGATTGTAACGGCTGTTAAGCCTAGGGATTCCTGTAGCCTACGCTGGCTAGCGCAGGCAATGAATGCAAGGGAATCTTCGGGAAGGATCTCGGAATACAAGGAGCTTGGAAGATTCTCAATGAACTTTCTGGAAGCATACTGAAGGTTCATGAGGACAACAGGTGTATCAAGAATCTTCTAGGGTATTGTCGAGGAGTCCATGTTATTCCAGATATAGGGAGAACCTTACAGAAGAGGAGTATCTCAGAGTGTATATATATTTGTATTCTAGCTATAGGAATTCTCTCCCTAGAGAATTATAATAAATATACTGTACCTACAAGATCGCACATGCACCTTGTACTGAAACCGTGACACACAGCCATCAATGCGAAGATATTGGCAAGAATTAATTACGATTAATTCCGGCTGGTAATGCTTCTATTCTTGTATATAATAGTTCAGCGCGAGAGAGCTCTACTCCTCACACAATGTCTTCTTTACTTACCCATTAGTATACATTTGTTTACCCATCTGTTCTTCGGAAAGACCATCTATCTATTCTCCAGTTCTTCATCAGCAAGAGCTTCATTGCCCAGTCTTCATCAGCAAGACCCACGTGTAACATCTACTACAACTAGTTGCCCATTCATCTCTTCCTAGAGAAGACCTATCATCACTTTGACCCATTAAATATCCTCACTTACCACCTAGATCTTCACTAGGCTATACAATGCACCCCGTGGAATACTGTCAAACCCTCATCCTTGAGGCCGGCTTACATTCCGTCACATCTGGGTACATCTGGCTTGCTTAAAATGCCTGGAGTTTTCTTATATTGATCTACCTCTATGATTGGAGGGATAACAGGAGGCTTTTCCTTACGCTTACGATGAGATTTTGGGGCTGCTACATCTCAGACCTTAGCTGGAGTCTTCCGACGTCGGCCATCTGATTCGGGCGTCGCATTAGCATGTTGATCCTCTGACAAGCGAAAACTATGCGTCACAGCAACCCTTTTTCTACCACCATACCTTGTAACTCTACCAGTGTTTTGGTCTCTTTTAGGAACTACGGCTTTCGCTCTTACGGGAAAAGCTTGTAGATTTGCCTCTGATTCTATATCTGAAAAGCTCGAGTTGTAATTCATCAGTATTTCCGAGGTAAATACTGTTGACTTAGCATCAAACTTTCTGGGTTTCAACTTCTTCTTCATCTCCACTGCTTTGACATCTATCTTGTCTCCTTTGACTAGTCTCAAATCTACCCAAGTCATCTGTTGAGGGACAACTGGGACTTCATTTGTGCCGGTTCCTGAGGATGCTTGGGTTTGACTCTGCTGGGATTGCCTATCTTTGTATCCAAGGCTCGACTTATTAACCTCCTACATTCCCGATATTGCTTTCTTCTGTAAATCCTCGTTTTGGGATATCTCAGCCATGAACAAGTCTATGGTACGGGAATTCCGAGGATCTCGTAACTTTCTGATGCATGCTTGTTCCCAGTGCAACATTGGTTGGTTCCTACATTGTTTTCCTAGATGCACACCAACTCCTTCGAATTTTCCACACTTGTAGCAACAAGTTTGTCCGTTAAACACTTGCTGGCCGTTTATCAAGGGGTGGCGGGAAGTACTTGGATCTGGTAGCTGCTGGCCTTTCGGGAATAATTCTGGTGTGATGGCTTGTGAGCCGATAATTCCTGTAGCCTTCGATGGCTATCGAAGGCAACCTTCATGTTCTATCACTCGTAGGATTCTCAGCTAACTAAAATGGATACATAATCGCCACTGAGACTATGTAAAGGATAGTGCCAAGGATATCGGAAGCGTTACCCGTGTGGCAGAACAAACCTTAAGCTAGTATTATTGCCACTGTGAACGTAGGCTATATTTAGATACCTCTGGATGTGTATAAGTAGCACGGGAGACTTGCAGGTAGTTTACTTCTCCATAGATGAATTATAGCTTTACCTTTCAATCATACAAATGCCCATTTGCTTTCTATATTGGAACTGTGACATCTGGGATGGTATCTTGGTTTCTCAATGGAGCTTGTGCTATATTATATTGAGCCGGAACGTTGTGCTCTAGCAACGCTTGCTGAGGTAGTGGGGCCAGCCGGATGGCTCTAGAGTTCGCAGAACTGTAGGGGCTTGGGCTTTTCTGCCTCAGCTTCTCGATTAAGACACAATAAGCGTCGTATTCCGGTTGTGGGAGTATTCCTTGCTCCAATCTATCGAGGAAATCAAGTTTTCGGAACCTTGTCATTTCTTTCTCTGCTTCTGCCTTCGCTTACAAGAACTTGCTAGTTGCTTGAACGACCTGAGTTGCTGCAGATAGCGTATCACACATTAGCCGATCACGACTACTGCGAACATCATCTCTGAGAAAACTATCATATAATCCTTTACCGAAAGTATTTATAATCTTCTTCAAAATGTAGTTCTCTGCTTGACTCTTTTTTGTGCCGTCTGTCACATCAAATGCTAGGAGAATGTTGAAGGCCCGAAGAGAGTAGGCTTCGAGTTTTTCGTCCTGATATTGAGCTAGATCCTCAAGAAGTTCATCCGGAACCACTTTCTTCACTTCATTGGCTGAAAATGCTTCAATAAGTGGAGCTCAATGTATTTGATGTCTTCTATCGAGATAGCTTTTAGTGGATCTCTCGCGTCTTTCATCAGTTGACGGCATCTCGCGTCTCGTTCTAGCGTGTCTATGTTGGAAATGGAGACACGGAGTGTTGTGGACGTATGGGCCCTCCATTTCGTCTAGGTTCCCGACACGATTTTGTGTATATTTAAGAGGTTGGAATGGGTAATATGGTAGCGCTTCAGGCTACCTATTAGATATATGAGCGGCTGTATGGCGTGGGCAGAAGGAGGTTATTGGGGGGTTTCTATGCCTAGATGGCGCCACACTCATTTATGGTGTGGCTTAGGCTACGTGTCGCTTACACTTGTAATTGTAGCGCACACTTTCCACACTTTTAGCAGTAATCCGAACATGACACTCTTTTAGTCAACTTCTACTTTCGTTCCATGAATATTGCGCCCATTTCATTGCGCGATATTTCCAACAGTCTAAAGCTGCGCCTATTCTATCTCTGTCAATTGCTTTGACAAATTTTGCAGGTGTCCATTCAACATTAGATTCATCGAAAGCGTCATGAAGTAGGCGGAAAAATCGTTCAGTCCACGTGCCATTGAACGACTCGACAAGATCTATGTTAACTGTGGCCATTTAAGTAGTCATATTTGGAACTCTGTGGAGGATATGCTCAAGAGATTGAGGGCAAAGATGGTGTGGCTTGATAGGTTGGATGGGCAGTTCCCGGATCCTTAAATTAAACTCAGTAGCTTCTATAGAATTAAAAAGAAATCCTCAGATGATTCCGATGAGTTATCAATGCTAGCAATCTCCAATGAGCGTGTCCTTCGAAAGTTGGCCAGGACGAATAGAAATTACAAAAAAAATTTGAGAGAGAAACATTTTTAGAAAAATAATAAAAACTGTCGTCTCTCGGATTTCGTGTAGTTTATCTCAAACAGGAGTCCTGTATGCCGTTAGATAATTGTTCGAAATGACGGTCCAAGGAATGATCTAAGTTGTGCGAAGATGTGTTCCTAATTTCGTAAACCGTACTATGCTGATGAAGAGTCTTTACAAGAGATGATATTCTCCACCAAAGGATGGAGTTATGATGTAGAGTTGCTAGGGATAAGTTGTACAGACAAGGAGTTGGGTTAGAATACCTACGGTGGTCTGGCGTTATGGAAGCACTGACGACTTCTTAATTACCATTCCCATGATCTCAAACACTCTTATTTTTTTAACCATTTTTGTGTATGCAGCTATTAAACTATGACACATGACCAATACTATGTATACATGCAGGATGACTCTTTTGACTCTAGAGACACTCTTACTCTGGATTTCAATTACAATTGTGTCGAACTAATCGAGACCCGCATATGAGGCTGAATAAGGCTGATAAGGAGGCACACGCAATCATCCGTGCGTTACACATTGTGTCTATTATTATCCCCCTGCAGCCATTCTTTGTTTGTTTGTATTTAGGTTATCATCTGGGATTATATACTATAATTGGTTATGCCTGCATTTTACTGTTTGCGATATTAACGCTCATTATGTTTTATCTTGTATTTAAGATTAGATAACAAACCATGTTTGTAAGACGGGATGGGGAGATTACATGGTCTGGACGATGCAAACTTACTGAAAGAACACGAGCGAACTTGTACTTAAACAGAAGTAAGATCATGGAGGATATAGCAATCAATCATCTTTCTTTCCCTTCTCTCTGAGAAAATATCGAAGTCCCAATCCTGTGACAAATTGCCACTATGAGGTATGTGTGCTTACACAAACAGTCAACCCTCCTCCGTCAGTACACACCAAAGGGAAATTTAAAACCTTTGATTATCCAGGCATACCAGCGCCGCGGAAAATTTAGTTTAGATTTGCCGGATTCGAACCAACAGTCTCCTGTCTCGGGTGTGATATGTGTCCTAGCTATCCAGACCTTACTTGAGAAACCGGCCAAGTGGATGTACCACCGCACCATCCAACCACGGCGGTATTTTAAGTGTCGCCCGCACTCTCGCAACCGAAGTCTTGGCGCACGCACAAAGCTCAATTCGATAACATGTTGTCAAAATTCTAGAATTCACGCCCGTCGAGATTGTAGCCATCTGCTACATCATCTTGTAAACTTGTCCTGGTCCCTCTCATGCCCATCCCAAAGAACTGTCTCCCAGGTTTGTGCGCCACGCTTTGCTTCCTCCGTCGGGTGTAAATATCCGCGTGGGCGTGTACGTGTTGGTCGATTGAGGCCAGAGAAAGTCGACGAGAGGTGTGATCATTGAAATGAGGATGTACTAAGTCCTACTTGTAGAGCTTATGAGACTTGGGTAGGAGTCGAACTCGTTGGGATCGAAAATTTGACATGGCGGAGAATTTTGAATTATTGCCTCGTGGGCCAACTTGATCGGTATTGCGAAATTTGACTGAACTTGGCTCTGGGAGAATATTTCACTCCCAGGTTTGTAGAGGGCACCGCGTACAGGCGTTCAGTCTTGCCCTCCTAAATTGGTAAATTGGCTTCCCTGAGGGTCATGTACATATCTGTTATTACCATCATTTGATACTTTCTTCCCAGCACACTTAATAGTGCATTATCAAGCATTACAAGTTTTATATATCATCGCAAGTACTACGTACTATACATATTATATTATCATATCTAGTTAGTATTACGTATTATAAAATAACCTCATCATAATAATATCCTGTTTGGTATCTCTGACTCAGGCCAGAGAGTTCAGGTCATATCATTAAACGGGGGAAATTCAATTCACACAACTCTCCACTACAGCTCTCGGATTCTACAATTTCCCGTCTCGCTTCACTAGGTGATATGAAATACAAGTCTAACTGCTTAAGCTTCTCCCAAAATTCTCCCATTCTTTTAATGTCCTGCACCTGTTACACTGGCCATGCACTATTTCGTTTTCGTTTACGTTTCCGTTATTCGTATTATGTGATGCAGCACCACATCTATTTTCAGTAATATGACTTATTCTAAGAGCCTATCACAAGATATATTGGAAATTATGATAGATGCATTATTTTGCCCTTTACTCAGCTATCCTGAGGCTCTACTGGAAACCAAGACGTACTCCCACCATGATAATATCGCCACATTGGGACTGCTTCTGGGATGTGGCTTGTGTCCTTCTCCTTCAGAAAGCTTCAGCTCAGTGAGTTTACTGAATATCTCTAAAGGTCGTGTGCTCACCCATTTCTTAACACCCTCCCGAGCTTCATTTATAGCTCTATACAACGGCTTCGTTTTTGGACAGATATCCTTTACTTCCATCCACCGTTTCAGCATTTTTCGCACGATCCTAAGCCTTACAATATGTACTTGGTCGTACTTGCAGACTTGATGAGGCTTGGATAGGAGTCGATTCATTAAGAGTGAAAGGTGACACGGTGGAGCTTCTTAAATTATTGCCTTGTGGGCCAACTTTATTAGTATTGCGAAATTTGATAGGACTTGGCACTGGGAGAATACTTCACTCCCAAATCCTGATTTTTTATTTATATTTTTTTGATTTTATAAATATGTAAGGTAAACCACTTAGAAGCATCATATCTTTTAAATCCTAGTTTTGGCATTCCTTGCATGAATAGTGTGTTCCCCAGTTATGGCTCACCTGCCAAGTCCATAGATGACACCACGGACAGGATTTCGGTCTCTTTCCTCCCATTTTCCCACTGGCGTGCTGCCGGCTCATATTAAAAAAGCTTATATAGAAACTTGACTTTCATCCTTCATCCTTCATCCTAACTCCGTGCTAATATCATGGAGACTCATGATGTGATGGAGACAATACTTTACAAGGAGCACCCTTCACTCTCTCCCATACAGTACCTCCTTTTGTGTATTAATTTAGTTGAGTTTTCCAGCCAATTTATATCCAGTAGACGTATTGGTTGGTAGAGTTTTCTGGCAACAATATCCCTCGATATCTGGGCACCTACAAGACCGACAGAAAATCTCCCCCAAACTAGATATTCAAGCCATAATATTTACACCACTATAAATATTTCCTAGGCTTTTTTCTTCACTGAAAAACCCATACATTCAATTCGTCACGACTTGAGGGCCCAAGAAAGAGCTACTCAATACTGTTGTTCGACCTGACTTAAAGTCTTGTCGGAGGCACTTTCAAGATGAAGTTATTCTGTCTGACTTTCATGTCAGTGCTCCTCAGCTTCTCAGCTTCAGTAAATGCTGCTATGTTTTTTCGATGTCCAAGTCATACTTTAATCTTGATTCAATTTGCCATGAATAGAGCACAAGAAATTCTTCAAAAAGTAGATGCGGAGGTGTTCCAGGGACCACTCGGCCAAAACACGTTAGATGGCGTCACTATTTCAGGTAGTATGGAGGGCAGAGATTTATTCTATACTGGCGAGTTCGTTCCTGACTTTAGAAGTAAGTTAATCCCTACTTTTTAAATCGGCAGCTGTTAATTTATTTCAATTATAAGCCGAAAATAAATATAAGATTTCTATAAACGGTATTACTACAGACATATACATAACGGAGACTACACCAATTTCAACGGGAGATTGTACAATAAGATCGACTAAGGGCAGGCCACCACCAAACAGAATGTCTGCATGGTTTCAAGTTGGTGCTTAGACAAGTTGTCATTGTAGGAGCACAAGCACAAGCACGGGGAAAACCTCAAGTCCCGGCATATATTATTTTCAGATGGTATTGGACCGGAGAATTTTCGTTATAATTAATCAATTGGTTGTTGTGGGTATTCATGTTTGTTAATTAATTTGCTAGGAACCATCACAACTGTCGTACGCCATATATAGGGGCGGCGAACTTATAGCGAGTGGTGGAAAACCCCTTCCCGGAGCTGAGGTCTTTGATGCGGAAATCATCGGAGCAGTACGAGGCTTAGAGGCAGCGTTAGAAATTGGAGGTAGTACAGATATTAAGGTTGTTGTATAATCCATGTAGATTGCCAGGGCAGACGCTTGGGGCCACGTCGCGTTTAGTGCACGTAATGGTGGAGCTAAACCATATAGGTTTAGTGTGCAATACGTGCATTGGCAATATGGAGCCAACCAGATCTCAATGAAACGGGGTTAATGGGACTAGCCAGAGACTGATGGAATTGGGGAGAGCGAGAGATACATTTCTCCTAGGAGAGAAATGATGTAACAAAGGGAATGTTCTTGCACGGGGCTGCGGACAACACAGTAAGTCTGGAACGACATATAAGGAGGACTTGACCTCCGTTCATTCACTTGCAACTAAGTTTCCTTAATATACAATTCAAGTCTTACATACAAAGAGAACACACGCGACAGTGATAATAGAGACCTACTGCAAGTACGAGTTCCCCAGTAGCACCCATCATCCCGCTCCTATATAGCCTCGTTATTATAACAGGTTATGAGCCCGGAGTTCTTCTCTGTGGCATCTCGGTATATGCTCTAAAACCAGTCATCCTAACTTCTCCCAAGATAGACCACCTCTAAACATGAACAAAAGCTCGGCAATCGTTTTGACCCCTGGAGTAAGCTTTGCCAATTGGGAATCAGATCTCCCGGCGGCCCTGATAAAGAAAGATCCTTTAGCCCACGTTTTCCACGATTTTGAGGAAATTCAGCAGGCCCTACAACCCAGCGAACCAATCAGGGGAGAAGATAAAACCAATGAGGAGTTTGCCAGTATCTCGTCAAAGTACGCCGAGAAACTTGCGAGGTGGAAAGAGGGGGAAATAGAGGCAAAGAATATCCTGCTCTGACAATTAAGTCCAAGCGTTAGACCACAGAATTTTCGGAGAATGTCGGCGAGACAGATATTCGACACCATAGCGACGACTCGAGAGGAGGGCGCGGCAACGCCATATGAGTCTGCCGTTCGAAACCTCATCAACACAAAGTTCACAACAACCGAAGAGTACTGCGACAAATTTATGCAGCACTACTTGAGCGTCAATAGTGCGGCCGAGTCAATGTTACATGAGAATACAAACTGCAACTCAATAAATCCATTTGCAGTGCCTCATGGATTAGCAAGTTTTCTTTTCGTGTTGGGAACTGAGAGTATTGATTGGTTGGACACTTGGAGACAGACCAAGGTCCTGGACGGAAAGAATAAGTACGTGCCACTCGAGTCAATGATGTCGACTCTGCGACAGATAGGTCAATCGAAAGTGAAGTCGTCGGGGCAGGTCATGGTGATGACTGGTGCGGGTGAGAGAAAAGATGGAGAGAAGAGATATACTGGGGGGCCTAATGACTACTGCGTGCTGTGTACCCATCAACACAAAAATAAGAATTGTTTTAAGCAGCACCCAGAGTTAAGGCCGGGTAGAAAGAGTAAGAAGGGAAAACCGAAGGGAAAGCCCAGTGTGCGCGCTGCAATTGAGAGTAGTGATGAAGAAATCAACAGTGAGGATATATCAAGTTGCAGACTAGCTAGAGCTGCTTCAGCTAGTTTAATCAAAAACCCTCTACTGTACAACACAGGTGCCTCGCACCACTTCATTCGATGCAAAAATGACTTTACCACACTGACCAAGTTGGGAAAGCCCTTCAAGTTCGATCAAGCTGTTGGGAATTCAGCATTGACACATCAGGGAACCAGTCTTGTAAGAATTGGTAGTCAAATGCTGGAGTTTGATGAATCCCTTCTATCACCCAACTCTACTTGCAACATAATCTCAGCGGGAAAATTAAAGGATCAACACGGTATTGTTGCAGCTAATGCTAACGAATTATTGATACGGATTAAAGACGATCAACCAGTAGCAAGATTAGTGACAATCGACCATGTGTTATACATTAAACCGCTGAGAAACAGAGAAGAATCCGCCATGTCGAACAAAATCGCAGCACCAGGAATAGCTAGGATCCCAAAAGTTACGAATGCACATAGATGGCATCAGAGATTGGGACATACTGGACAGCAGATCCTGAAAAAGACTGCACAATGTTCGCTTGGAATGGATGGAATCGACTATTCTGATCTCATCAATTGTGAGACTTGCCACTTGAGTAAAGCGCAGAGGTTTGTGTCCAGGGAGCCCAGACCAACACCAAGTGAGCCATTGGATGAGATCTTTGTCGATACAGTAGGGAAATTATCAGAGGCGTTTAACGGTCATAAGTATGCAGTCATACTTACAGACGCAAGAACGCGGATGAGGTGGTCTATAACCACAACAGGAAAAGATGAGATTGCATCACAGTTGGTACAGTGGAGCGAGTACCAACACCACCAGTATGGAAAGAGAATACGCATCATCTTCAGAGACGGAGGCACTGAGTTCAGCTGTATGAGAGAATACTGTACCGAGAAAGGTATTCGCACTGATGTGTCAGCACCGAACACACCCGAACAGAACGGCGCCGCAGAAGCCTCCAACAAGATCATCCTGAGAAAAGCGCGATCTATGTTGATCGACGCACGCATGCCGCCATGTTTTTGGCCATGGGCAGTGGAACATGTGTGTTTTATCACAAATAGGCTATATTGCCTGCGTACCAAGAGGGTACCGATAGTCGACTTTTTGCAAGCTTTGAAGCAGCCACACCATGAAAAAGTCGATTTCTCTTGCTTACCTCGATTTGGCTGTCAAGCGTACAAGCTCATCGATCCGAAACCGGAAAAGTTTAAAGCAAGAGCAGAGAAAGGGTGGTTTGTTGGATTTCCTAAAAATACCAGCAAAAATTATTTAATTTACCATCCTCACTGGACCCCAAAATACGGCTGGAAATGGATAGAAAGTTGTACTCCACACGTCACTTTCAATGAGGATATCATGTTCGGGGATATGCTCACCAAGTCAGACCAGCAGAGAACCTATAATTATTGGGCCAGTGAAAATCCATTACCTGTTGAAGGAATGCAAGTGTTACGGCGTGCGCTAGGGATACTGGAGATCGCCGTCTGCCGAAGGTAATGTACTAATAATTATTCAGATTATAATTGCTAACGAAGGATACTCAGATATAATCCAACCGGCGAGGTGCCAGGTGGTCAAAGGTCGGATAACTACAGGAGAGTCGAGACACAAAGTCAAGCAGTCGAGTTGCCGAGCCAGCGATCAAGGCTGATAGATCAGGGTGAACACAAGTACGAGTATGTAAATACGAAATTGAAGACTGAGAATATCGGACTGTGAGGATCTAAAAGTATGATATTATTTAGGTGCTAGATTTCGAGATCAAAGATCAAAAGAATGAAAGATTGAGAAGCTGGAGAACTACTATGTGGTAGCTCCAGCTTCCTTATATCTAACTCGAGACAGTACTTGACTCAACTAATACTATGGCAAATATAGTCATGACGCCAGCCCCTCCACCTCTAACTGTCAGAGTTTGCTCGGAAACCTTCTCCTATCCACTATTCCTGAGAATCTTCTCCTTGAAACCTCTTCAAGGATGCCTGGCCATAACAGCAAGAGAGTACCTTGCAGAATCCTCCTCAGAGTGATCAAACCAGAGACAGGTTTGAGGGGGAGCCGCCATCTTCGTCGGTCGGTCAGCGGAGCTTTGGTTCACCTGATGTATTAAATATGAGAGACAGGAGAACTCAGCAGCCGTCAGAGGAGCAAGATATGTCGCCACCCGCTGTTCCAGAGATATCGGGTGATCAGGAGACATCAAATCAGGCCGCGCCTCCGTTGGTTCCACCGCAGACCACTCATAAAGCGCCGGATAGTCAGCAACTAAGATCTGATAGACAAGAGCTCATACTATCTGCGGAAGATAAACCAGTGTCACAACCTCCGGCTGTTCCCGTGATACGAGATGGGCAATGGCCACAAACATCAATCGTGAATGACAAATTGAGATCAAGTCCACATCGATCAATTAGGTCACCTTCCGTTGATAGCGCCAGTGAATATGATAGCGAATACGCACCAGGAAGCCCTTCTGAGAAAAATGATCAGCCAGAACAAAGAGATGATACAGAGAAAGCTAGTCGCCAGTCAGATGAGAATCAAGTCTCCCTCAACGAAGGGAACGTACAGTCCGATCAGGGAGAGATTGGACCAGTTGTTGGACACACCGAGCTAGATGAGGAAGTGTATGACAAAATAATGACAGGATGGGATGAGTTACCTCCTGTCGCGGGACATAAGCGTCAACACTCGATAGAACCTCCAATAACTCGCAGTAAGCGAGGTAGGCCAATCAAGAAGGTGGATTATTATAAGCTTCACCACGGCAGAGCAACAAGACCTCACGGTGACCAAGTCATGGTCAGAGGCAATGAGTAGCAAGGAAGCTAGGTATTGGAAACAGGCAGCAGATGAGGAATATCGCTCTTTACGGGACATGGGAGTGATTAAAATTATGCAGCGCAGCCAGATACCAAAAGGCCGGACACTGATGAAGAGTAAGTGGGTGTTTAAAAAGAAGCCGCTCGCAGACGGATCCCTCGACAAATACAAAGCGCGATGTACAGTTAAGGGATTTACTCAACGTCCGGGCATAGATTATAAGGAAACATTTGCACCCACACCACGAGCAGAGACCGGGCGTATCATGCTGGTCCTGGCACATAGGTTCGGCTGGCACAGGCAACAAGGAGATGTCCCGGCAGCATTTTTGAATACGGATCTGAATATAGATTTATATATGGAGTTACCTGACGGATTCAAGAAAGAGGGTTACGTCGTACGTATAAAAAAAGGTCTTTATGGGCTCAAGCAAGCCGCAGCCTTATGGTACAATGATAAGAAAGTTTTCCTAGCCGATCAAGGGCTGTTCTCATTCACAACAGACGTCTGCCTTTAAAGTAATAAAGAGAAGGATTTGTTTGTCATAATCCACGTTGACGATTTTCAGGTGATGGGACCAAGCATTGGAAAGGTAGAAAAGTTGATGAGGGCCTTGTACAAGAAGTATAAGCTGAAGACGGTGAAAACGGATCTGTTCTTGGGGATTCACATTAGCAACCCGAACAAGAAAACGCTTAAACTATCGCAAGGCCAGTACGCGCGGAAATTACTCACAAGGCATGGGCTAGAGGAGTGCAAGCCAGCAAACTCGCCACTTGAGCGCTTAATGGAACCTAACAGCTCCCAGTGTTCAACAAAAGAGAAGGCGGAGTATAATTCGATGGTGGGTGGGTTGCAATATCTGGCGAATAATACACGTCCTGATATAGCTCACTCCGTCAACCATCTGGCTCGATTCTTAGCAAGTCCATCAGATGAGCATTTCTTAGCGGCAAAGAGAGTTCTTTGATATATTTCGAAAGACCCAGAGAGAGGGATAACCTTCACGACTGAGAAGAGGAAACCAATTCTAGAGGCATACTCGGATGCAGACTTTGCCGGAGACCCAAAATCAAGCAGATCGACATCTGGCTCATTGATTAAATTAGCATCAGGGCCGGTGAGCTGGAGATCTCACCTACAACGAGAGGTTGTTTTATCAACAACGGAAGCGGAATATTTAGCCGCCACAGAGACATGTCGACAGCTGCAATGGGTGAAATCCTTATTAATTGAATTAGGTCTTACTCAAATGATTGAAGCGTCTGGACGAACGAATTTGTACGTCGACAATCAATCCGCAATATCACTGATAAAAAATCACGATAACCATAAGCGCTCAAAGCATATAGCCTTGCGAAATAATTACTGTCGTCAACAGTATCAGCAGGAAGCGATAGCTGTGATTTATGTGCCATCAGATCAACAACTTGCGGACAGTCTGACAAAACCAAATTCATCAGTTCAAATATAGTGACTCATCTATTCCCCGGAAGTGTTCAGCAGCTATGCTGAACACATTAATTCTGCAGAGCGACATTGAGATCGGTCGACGTCTATTGTTGTCAGGGGGAGTGTTGTATAATCCACGTAGATTGCCAGGGCAGACGCTTGGGGCCACGTCGCGGTTAGTGCACGTGATGGTGGAGCTAAACCATATAGGTTTAGTGTGCAATACGTGCATTGGCAATATGGAGCCAACCAGATCTCGATGAAACGGGGTTAATGGGACTAGCCAGAGACCGATAGAATCGGGGAGAGCGAGAGATACATTTCTCCTAGGAGAGAAATGATGTAACAAAGGGAATGTTCTAGCACGGGGCTGCGGACAACACAGTAAGTCTGGAACGACATATAAGGAGGACTTGACCTCCGTTCATTCACTTGCAACTAAGTTTCCTTAATATACAATTCAAGTCTTACATACAAAGAGAACACACGCGACAGTGATAATAGAGACCTACTGCAAGTACGAGTTCCCCAGTAGCACCCATCATCCCGCTCCTATATAGCCTCGTTATTATAACAAAGGTACTACTTGACAATCAAGAGGCGGCTAGAGCCCTTCAAGACGGCAGAACAAATACCTCGCAAGTAGTGGTAATAAATTTCTTGGAACTACGCAAGACTCGACCAATGATAGAGGTCCACTGGATTCCGGGACATAGCGGCATTCCAGGAAACGAAAAGGCCGATTCGATTGCAAAGAAATGCCTCGCGTCAAATAATCGTGATGGGAACATGCCGGAACCAGAGCGCATCTGGGAGGAAACTCACGAAGTTCTGACTTTTGCAGCTCTCAAACGCCAAGTTAACATCCGGGTACAAAAACTTGCGGAAGAATGGTGGCTTAAGAACAGATCCAGTAGGTATGAAGATCTGGACCTACTTATGCGGAGAAAACGCCCTCCAGAGCTAGCACTACCTCGATGGGCATACCACCGCCTCATCGCAGCAAGGACCGGGCATGGTGACTTTGCCAGCTATCATAGACGGTTCCAACACCAGAATGAAGAAATGCTCTGCAATTGTGGCCGAGAAAAGCGACCATGGCATTTTGCAGAGTGTCGCCCGACCATCCAGAAATGGAGGACGGAAACGAAGGACCCACGTCCTACGATCAGGGAGATGATAGGACAAGAAGGATGGCAGAAATTCTGGCGTTTTTTAACTGTGACAAAGTGTTACAGCAAGATTGAATCGTGAACGGGGGATGTAAAGGTCAACTGTATTGCTTCTTGGGACCGTTCGGTGTGGTACGAGAATTTAGGTGTAGCGCAGGGCGCTAACACATTAGAAATGGTGTCTTTATCTGTTTTAGTTTTGTGTTTCTAGGTTTCTATGAAATGATGATGTAGGTAGCGAAGAGTCTTATAGATCTGGACTACCCGTGCCATGCCCTCTGGGTGCTGGGATAGTACCCGGTCACGATAAAAATATCATTATCATTATCACAACTGTCGCATTCCTTCTGGAACTTAAGCACGAGTGGGCCCGGGCCTGATCAGGTTGACTACCGCAAAGTACAAAAGCCTCGTCCCACGTAAGTGACCGGAACCCTGCCAATCCCCAACTATGTGTTGAGCCATGACGGATCCAACAGCCCAGAGTGAAAACCAAAGATTACCCGCGAAAGTCCGCAGCTTAAAAGGAAAATATTCAAAAGAATCTCCCCTCCAACGTTGTGCTTCAGTTGCCATGCGCCTGAGCCTCGTTTCGAATCCTTCTTTATAAGCCAAACCGCTCAGACTGTAGATCTATAACCTCCCAGTCCCAGGTATCCCCGCAAGTCCTCGACTTGCCACCTCTTTTTTTTTTTTGCATCAGATTTTAATTGCGTATGCAGCTAACTAGCTATGACACAATATCAGAGAAAATATACAGAATTGACGACTCAATTTACAAGCTGAGCACTCATGCCTCGGATTTCATTTGCAAGTACCACTGGGAAGTTATGGCGGGTTTTTCTTCACCCCAAGTCAACCCTCATCCGTGAATACCCACTCAGGGGAACGTCTCAAAAACCCTGAGTTATCCAGACATGCCTTCAGCATCCATTGAATTTTCTCGGCGCAAAATGTGGTCTGAGGCGCCTCCATCCCAAGTGGAATAGGTGCCCAGGCTACTCAAACTTCACCAGAGGACACCACCACGAGGCGGATCACAGCACCTTCCATCGTTTGCGCGTTTTTATAGTGTCAGCTGCATTCTGCCAGCGAATTCTTGGCGTGCACAAAGCTAGATTCGTGAAACTCCTTGCCAAAATTCAAAATTACACGCCCGTCGAGATTGTAGCCATTCGCTACATCATCTTGCGTTGTTTGTAAATCTTAGAGCGACGGCTACTGTAGGTTTTCTTTGGGGCGAATTGACAAATATATTATATTAAGTATATATCTCGCAACCACTTCTATTCACTGACTCATCTTCCAAAGGAACTCAACACCAGAATAGTTTTCCATCTCAGCTCTGACCACCTTTCCTTCTATGACTAATTCATGACTAATCCAAAGCTCCTTCTTGATTAGTCTCAGGGTTAAGTTTACTCCAAGCAGATCAAGGTACTGTATGCAAGAGTATTCCTACATCTTGTAAACTTGTCCTGGTCCCTCTCATGCCCATCCCAAAGAACTGTCTCCCAGGTTTGTGCGCCACGCTTTGCTTCCTCCATCGGGTGTAAATATCCGCGTGGGCGTGTACGTGTTGGTCGATTGAGGCCAGAGAAAGTCGACGAGAGGTGTGATCATTGAAATGAGGATGTACTAAGTCCTACTTGTAGAGCTTATGAGACTTGGGTAGGAGTCGAACTCGTTGGGATCGAAAATTTGACATGGCGGAGACTTTTGAATTATTGCCTCGTGGGCCAACTTGTTCTGTATTGCGAAATTTGACTGAACTTGGCTCTGGGAGAATATTTCACTCCCAGGTTCGTAGAGGACATTACGTACAGGTGTTCAGTCTTGCCCTCCAGATCTTGGCTTGCTGCTGAGTTGCTGATATAGAAGGAATAGTTTGTTGATAGGACGAAAGATTTGCCTGGTGGCTTTTAACCACACAGGCGCGCAAAACGCCCTCCTGAGGGCTCAGAGGCCGGGCCCTGACCATGAACCTACTTGGCATTAAATGATAGCTGATTATGTGAGGATGAACACTCTTGGCCCTCTGTTGCGGCCAATTTACTTCGATGGTAGGAGCTTCTTTTAATTTTATAACCACGCTAACTGATTGATCACAAGGCTGGTCATCCGATACCCAGCCGCTATCACAATATCCATGATTATGGTGTAAGTATTAGCATCTCTGCCACTTTCCAATTTAGTGCAGAGGGACTCCGCAAACCTCAAATAGAAAATCCAATCTTGAATTTTTAAAATCGTTTGGTGTCGCACGTTAAGCGCCACTTCTGTCAAGGTCACCGGTTGGACAAACATCTAGGTGTCGTTACTTCGTAATTGGCGAATCGCAAATACTCCCTGGATAAGTAGTTACACCTTTGAGAGTAGATGTTCTGGCTGCAAGTTTTGTGCTCCATCGATTCTGATCCGTACAGCCGTTTTCGTCCATCTTAGAGCAAAGGCTATTTCTTATGTGATGGTAACCGAATTGGTGATGAACAAGTCGATTTTTGAAATTATGTGAAGGGAAATAAAAACCCTTGCTACTTCTGAAAAGTATTTAGAAACTTCCGATTTACTTTGTGAACCTGTAGACTGACGATTTATCCCAAGACATAAACATGCTACTTAGCCACGTATTATCAGATGTCATTTAGTTTTACCGATGCTTCAACCTGAATTGTAGTATCGTTTCGTTTAGCATTATCTATTCTCCCATGCAGCTTCATCGTACACATTCTCTAAATTAGTCTTAGTCATTCGTTTAATCTCAAATAACCGTCGAGCCGCAACAGCGTAGGTCCTCGGGGTTGGCACCCCCAACACCACTAAAAGGGCAACTTTTCTGACGGGATCCGCGGGCTCGTCTTTATAACCTCCTCGTGCGGACAAGTGTTCTGAAACATCGGTATCAAAGCCTTCTTGTGTCAATTGAAAGCTTTGAAGGCCTTAAATACATCTTACATTGTGGTTGGGTCCTCATCCACTTCACACATGTCAATGAGTTTAAACTCCTGTAGTAGATTCCCAAGGATTTCGAGAATTTATTCTTGGGGCTATTCGCACTCCCATGTCATTGTTAGAGGTCGGCATTGTCTCCTTTTTAATGCGTGTGAATGGTTGTATACACCCACACACACCATGATTTAGAACAGAAAGTTTTGTGATGGGCAAGTGGCAAAGAAGAGATAAAAATTAGGTTTCCAATTTCAAATTGATTGGATTGAGGGCGTGGAAAGCTGTGAAGCATTCTGGGAGAAATGGTATTCTAAGTTTAATTTTTTGCTTATCTTTCATGGGAAAAGTTAGAGCATTTTCACTCATTTAGCTAATCACCTTTTTGATAGCGACGATAATTTAACTCGTACATTGAAATTCACTTGTTTGGTTAATAGAATGAATGCGCTCTACAAAGTCATGTCTGAGGGGTCATTATTCCTTTGATACTTGATGTAGGTTACAATAACACGTGACTTAATATACTTATGTTGGTGCGGATCAATGCCCCTGTGAGCGTCACATCATGGAAGATAAAGAATATTAAAGCCGTTCCTACCACTGGCGGTAACTCTATAAAATAAATTGAGCCATACAAGGCTACTTGTATTTCAGTTATCAAATTTCGCAAGGTCTGCTCGTAATAAGTAATGTGAAAGCCTGTAGAGTGAGATTTTCAGATGTTTGTGATCATACTAACGATCTTGAAACATTTGCAATATATGATTAGGGCCTTGTATTTTTTCAATTAGCTATAGTCTTTTGAGATAGGAAGACTAATTTTTAACTCGAAAACATTCTTTTCTCGTTACATTGGGTCCACCCCAGTCTCATCTTTAGCTAGATCATGTAGCTTCAATAGCGCTGTTATTTCTTCAGCATTCCACAAGTGATGGTATATTTCTCCATCTTTTGTCTTTCCAACAGTAGCAAATTCGACTGTAGAATATGAGTCTAATGTAACCATTGGGGATATCTTGAACTTACTCTTATCGCTACTTAATTTAGTTGAGTCCATCGTCTTACTCAAGACCTTAACTGCCATCTCACATGCTTCCT
Source organism: Blumeria hordei DH14 (assembly GCA_900239735.1). Lineage (NCBI taxonomy): Eukaryota > Fungi > Ascomycota > Leotiomycetes > Helotiales > Erysiphaceae > Blumeria > Blumeria hordei. The sequence continues at coordinate 188,430 of OENG01000029.1, forward strand.
TTAAGTTGCAATCTTCCTTGTAGTCTTGTTTCAATAAACTTTGGGCGGAGGTGTTATTTGCACCCATGCTTGTTGCCTTCCACCCTCCATAATTACCACTTGGGTTGCTTTGATACAGTTGAAACTGCCTTTGAGGATCATATCCAGCGTATATGAAAGATACACCAAATGGCCGCAGACCACCATGCTGTGTATATCCTTGCTTCAGATCACATAAACGGCGAACGAGCTGCTCGCATGGAATATCCTCGTGATATGTGAGAAGGTACCTTTGAGCAGACTGGCGTGCATAATTGATAAGAATATTGGCATCAGCAGTTATTCCAGCGACAGCGCAAATCATATTGCTGTATATAAGGTCAGAAGAAGAAAGTTCCAAGATGTAAAATAGAGATGTACTCATTTAAGATATAGAGTTTTTCTGCAGATGTATCTTGTTCAAGTAACTTGCTGGTAACTTTTCTTTCTGCCGCAAGAACGATCCCATCTTTAGCCAAGATACCCAGTGCTGTACCAGCATGCGAGATGGCCTCAAGTGCGTATTCTACTTGATAAAGTCGACCCTCTGGGGAGAATATAGTGGTCTGGAAATAAAGTCAGTTAAAATATCACAAAAATAGGTTGTCAAAACATACCCTCGAATCATATCTTCTCGACATAGTGTTTAACTTATTGTCCGGGTGTGGATGTTACGCATTTGTATTAATTTTGGCTGGTCTGCAACGTCTAGCTTATCATTGGTATCAGGCGGACGCGCCCTGAGCTGCCCTATATATGAGGCTACAAGCCATTTCTATCCTGTAACCAAAGTTTCGCAACACCACTCAAATCAATGGATTGCGGTGCAGAAATCTTAATTTCAAGACAACACTACGATAAGAATTCAAAAACGCGTATCTATGACATAAATTATCGTCTAATTATTGTACCGAACAGTGTGGAAGAGCTTAGCACGTAGACAGGCTGGCCCTAATTTCTCCCCTGACACTGGAGGTGAATAGGGTCAAGAGCTTCAGCATATGTATCTAGTCTCACAGCAAGTAAAGGTCGCAAATCATCAACTGTATTAATCTGACGAAATGTTGCAATCAACATACAAACCTGTAATACCTCAACCCCCCCAACCTCTGCCACAGGGATGGACAGAGCATAAAGCTCCCTCGGGACACTCGTACTATTACAACGCCGAAACTCAACAATCTACTTACTCTAGACCAGCTCTCCAACCACACCTGAAGGTCTCTCTTACTCCAAATGAATCATCCGAAAGTTTCATGCAATATAAGAGTATTGGTCAAATACCCAAGAATTATCCCGTATCCGAAAAATTTCAAAATTACAACACACACACCACTAGCCACAGTAAAGGGAAAAAAACACCTGTAGACAAACCGAAATCACGCCACATCATACCAGGATTCGAAAATTGGGTCTTAGTGTATACAAAGCTTGATAGAAGATTCGTATATAATACTGAAAAAAACCAAAGTTATTGGCGAGTACCAGAACGGTTAAAAGATGCGATTCTTGCGCTTGACCAAGCAAGGATAAGAGAAAAGGCAAACTTGGAGTGTAAAAATCCGCTTGACCAAAAATTGACTGTAAATTCGATGAATGAATCAATTGATGTTTCCAAGGAAAACGTAGCCTCTGAGTCGCAATCATCAGATGACTCGGAGGAAGAAGTTACTGATGATGAAGATAACTCTAGTAGTCCAAAAGATATGACCTCGGAAATCCCGACATCGCTGGCCCCAGTTGAGTTTAACGAGAATGACATTGCTTACCAACTCGCGTCGATGGGTGAAGAGTATGGTTTGGAACAAGACGAATATGGTAGTGATGTTGGTGGGGCGAACCAGAAATACGTCACGGATGAAGATTCGGCAAATCTCTTTAGGGATTTGTTAGAAGATTTCGGCATAAATCCATACAGCCCCTGGGAAAAACTTGTAGATGAGGGAAGACTCATAAATGACATCCGGTATACAGCTTTAACAAATATGAAGAGTAGAAAAAAAGCATGGGAAGATTGGAGTAGAACAAAAATTAAGCAGCTCCAAGAGGCTCGCTTGGGCTACGAAAGAAAAGACCCACGAATACCGTTCCTTTCCTTTTTACAAAAACATGCAACCTCGAAGTTGTATTGGCCTGAATTCAAACGAAAGCATAGAAAGGAGGCTGAGATTCGCGACACATCAATGACAGACAAAGAACGTGAAAAGATCTACCGGGAGCATATAAATCGCATGAAACTTACCCAATCAAAGTTGAAGTCGGATTTGTTATCACTTCTCAAAGAAGAGCCGCTTTCCAGCCTCAACAAAAAAACACTCCCATCCAATTTACCACCTAAGATTCTCAGTGATTTGCGAAACATATCACTTGACCCAGCCATACGTGATCCCCTCGTCGAGACATACATATTGTCACTACCTTCACCACCTGAGAATGCGAATGAATAGGATCGAAATAGTGCACATAATATCAACTGGCGGTGGTACTATAGCAGAAAATCAAAACCACAAAATGGCGTTTAAGGAACAATAGATGGTACTCTTAAATCCAGAAGAAGTTTTAAGGCCTATTTGAAAGATAAATATACTGCTTTACCTACTAAGATTGAATTTTATATGGTAGAACTGTTCAAATCTTACCACGGGATATGACTAATCTCATAATAGATTAGTAAAAACAAGAAACATATTTATAGTCATGTATTGAGTCTCTGGTTGCAAAAATCTGCTTGGCACATAACCCATTCACAGTATTTTAGCTAGAATATTTCATGGTGCGAATATAAATAAAAATCAGGGCTATCAGTCCAAATAGACCAGGGATAGAGTTTGCATTCGGTAAATGGTCGCTGTACTCACTTCTGTCTAGAATTAAAAATTGACGCTCGTCTGTACAGCCATCTCAGTCGCTGGGAGATCACATGAGTCTCAATAAAATTTAAGATGCACTCTTAATTAATATTGGGGCTATCAAGTCAATTTATATCGACTTCGCTGAAACTTTAACCACTTGAGTATTTTCTTTCATGGTCAGAAGTGAGAGTAACTCCTTCCTTGGGCCTGAGTTACAAAGGATAATTGATGCATTTTAGAATATAATATGTATTCAATTTTCTCTTATTATATCAACACTTCGGTTAGTACAAAAGGAAATACACCACTCCTTTAACATTTATGTCTCTGAACTAAATAAAAAAAGTAGTTATAGATGCCCCAAAATGCTAGTATCATTTATTCCAGAAAGGAATAGGAGATAAGTTGCTGGGACAACAATCGACCATAAATTTATAAATGAGGTTTTTTTGGAAAGTCTTGAAATGTGATACCACAATATATGACAGAAGTCGGGTTGGTTATTTTGTATGTTCATTCTATCCTTTTTCTCTTCTAAGTTGTATACAAGGAACGAACAGTGAGTGGTCACGTGATGATGAGAGACAGACCACAATCTATATCAAGCTAGTTTAATTATCCAATTTTTGATTTTGAATTCATTGTCCAGATTTGGCATCCTTGCAGGTGCCTACCAGTCTTTCAAATTTTCATAGGAGAAAAACTTGCAGTAAAAACCCCCTCAGCTGTCTGATTGGCTTCTGCGACATTATCGTCTTACCTTTAAGAAGTGCATTCACACTGTTGTCGGAAGTGTAGATTCTGTCCTTTCCCTGTATTAGCATTTTCTTCTCTTCGCCTGTTTAACGCCTCAATTTCTCCAGTCATCCGCAACTGCTCTGGCCATCCTTCCTTTTGAATCCACTGTGCAATTTCTGATCATACCTCTGAAGTTATTTACGATAGCTTCAAAGGATCGGATTATCGATTTCCGTAGCAATTCGCCTCTCCCCTTTGCCCATCTTAGACAAGACATCATCATAAGCTTTATATTTTGGGATGGAAATCCACATTGGCATCGTAGTTTTCCTACTCCTGGTACATTTCTTCGGAACAAGTAGGCATTGAGCACAATTTGCTCGCTCCTTATGTGCTAATGCTGGTCTGGACCCTGCTAAGGTTCTTGTGTATTTGGATAGGTGACTATCTATAGTTCATCATTAGGCTACCTGTTTTTTGTTTAATTGTCCGATGGTTTTATGATTTAATCGATGATGGTAATAATCAGCACAGCATATTTCTCTTTGTCTATTCATACTTAGGGCCTATTATTTGTAAATGTTAGACGTTAGAATGATTGGGGCTATCACGTAGGTGTCACGAAATTCTGCTTATTCAGCTAGTTGGTTAAGTGAAAGGTGCCCACTTCTTTATCAATCTACATGTCACACATAGTCGTAGACTCACACAGGAAGATAAAATAAATTAATAATTATCACTCTATACTCACAGCACTGAACTATACATCCTCCACACAGTGCAGGCAACACTATATACACCGCCGTGGTTGGATGGTGCGGTGGTACATCCACTTGGCCGGTTTCTCAAGTAAGGTCTGGATAGCTAGGACACATATCCCACCCGAGACAGGAGACCGCTGGTTCGAGTCCGGCAAAACCTAACTACATTTCTCGCGGCGCTGGTATGCATGGATGATGAAGGCATGCTTGGATAATCAAAGGTTTTAAATTCCATTTGGTGGGTACTTACGGAGGAGGGTTGACTGTTTGTGTAAGCAAACATACCTCATAGTGGTATTTGCAAATCAAATCCAGAGTATGAGTGTCTCTAAAGTCAAAAGAGTCATTCAACATGTAGCATAGTACCGGTTAAGTGTCATAGCTAAATAGCTGAACACACATTAAATCATTGAAAATAAAATACACCCTCCACATATCGCATATTACCATTCGTATTATCTTACTCTCGTGGCTTGTTACAAGCTTACCGCCTTGTATGGTTAGAATCGAAGTTGTCCGATTCGATTTGTAATGATTGTCCACGTGACATTAGTTGTTAGTCAAGTTCGGGTGAGCTATGTAATGCTCAGAATATCCTTAATAGCGTAGTTCATATAGTTCTTTCGTTATACAGAATATAAACTCCATTTTTAATTCACTTGTGCAAAAAGCTAGCGTGACCAGTCCTTTTACATGGCTATACTTTCTCAATATCCCAACAGGTTTTGAGCCCAGTGTTTAATTACTCATCGGCTTCCATTTTCGAAGAATCCACAACAATGTCTTCACTTACCACAGAAATAAATGACACCCGCAATCACGACAGTATTCTACTTTATAAACTTAATTGGTGAAACACTGTAATTCTGGGGCTTGGAACATACACAGAGTGGCGGCTTACTTGCGAGATCGCGTTGATAAACGCAGGCGTTTCAAGTATCGCTGATGGCACTTGGAAGAGACCAATTGCTAATGACTACGTACATGTTTCCAGTCAAAATACTCGATCAGTCTTTTCAGGTGCACCATACAATGAAATTGATAGCTATGGCAATGAATTTCGAGTACAGGAAAAGATATGGCTGTCCAAAGCCCGCAATCCACGCAAATTGTCATATGTTAAACGGCAGGGTGATCTTCAATAGTACTCTATGCAAATAGTCGTATATGTATATAATTATATTAATTCCTATTATCTCTCACAGTCTTTTTTTTTTTTATCATTTAATGTGTATTCAGCTATTTAGCTATGACACATAACCGGTACTATGTATACATGTAGGATGATTCTTTTGACATTAGAAACACTCATTCTCTGGATTTCACTCGCAAATACCACTATGAGGTATGTTCGCTTACACAAACAGTCGACCCTCCTCCGTAAGTACCCACCAAAGGGAAATTTGAAACCTTTGATTATCCAAGCATGCCTTTATCATCCATGCATACCAGCTCCGCGAGAAATGTAGTTAAGTTTTGCCGGATTCGAACCAGCGGTCTCCTGTCTCGGGTGGGATATGTGTCCTAGCTATCCAGACCTTACTTGAGAAACCGGCCAAGTGGATGTACCACCGCATCATCCAACCACGGCGGTATTTAAAGTGTCGCCCGCACTCTCGCAACCGAAGTCTTGGCGCACGCACAAAGCTCAATTCGATAACTTGTTGTCAAAATCCTAGAATTCACACCCGTCGAGATTGTAGCCATCTGCTACATCATCTTGTAAACTTGTCCTGCTCCCTCTCATGCCCATCCCAAAGAACTGTCTCCCAGGTTTGTGCTCCACGCTTTGCTTCCTCCGTCGGGTGTAAATATCAGCGTGGGCGTGTATTTGGCGGCTAGATGAGGCCAGAGAATAGTTGATGAGAAGAGTGGTCATTGGAACGAGGATGTACTAAGTCGTACTTGTAGACTTGATGAGGTTTTGGTGGTAATTGATCTCGTCGGGTGAGAAATTTTGATTTGGTAGAGAGTCTTGAATTATTGCGTCGCGGGCCAACTTGTTCTGTATTGCGAAATTTGACTGAACTTGACTCTGGGAGAATATTTCACTCCCAGGTTTGTAGAAGGCACCGCTTACAGGTGTCAGTCTTGTCCTCCCTCTCACAGTCTATTAAGCTAGCTAAATTCTATGGAACCCCATTAAGTTCATAGCATATAAAACTAAGCTTAATGTAGCTAGCCTACTGGTCTACCATGACATCATAACCTTTAACATCATATCCTACTTTATCAAAACCTGTTATAATAACGAGGCTCTATAGGAGCGGGATAATGGATGCTAATGGGAAACTTGTACTTGCAGTAGGTGTCGCCGGATCAATTGGTGTTGGTATACAGCAGAGCAAGTCCAGAATAAATCAGTTAATTAATGAAATCTAGAGAAAGAAGATTTCCTACTTCTCGCTGTATACATAAGTAATTGTAATTGTCAGCGCCGATCATAACAATCTATGTTGCTAAGCAACCATATCCAGACCGCAACATTGGTAGCCCCCGTAGCTGGCTAGGCCCTATATTCCATCCCTACCGTACTGGCGCAGACAGTACAAACACAAGACAATTTTTGAAATTCGAATTTTCGAATCTTCACCATTTCACCCTCTCCCTCCCTCTCGCGCTCGTCGCATTCAATCAAATAATTGTGCTCGAGTCACTGGCATTTTCATCATGCCACCTGTTCGAAAAAAGCGTCCCAACGCCAAGTTGGACAACACGAGAGTCCACCCGAGGGCTCTCGAACAATTACCTGGCCTTGCCCAGTCTCTGAAATGCGCGGAGATGAGCAAGGTCCCAATCAAAGGGAAGGAAAAAGCCCTACCCGCCGTCACTTAGCCCGATACTGACATGATCGGGTCAGTTGAAACTATTGAGAAAATCTCTCAACCGCCCTCCGTCCCCCACGGGATTGGAGAATCGTCAAAATCTCCTCCGACCGCGCCCAAACTGTCGGAAAACGCTGCGCCCATATCAGCGTCAAATTCAACGTCGCAGCCAAAAGCTGCTACAAAAGCAGAATGCCCGCCCGAACTACGACCAATTTTCGAAGCCGAGCAACGACGTGCCGCCGAAACAGCGGCAAATCTGGCCCTCTGCTCCGCCGCCATTTCTGGCGTCGAAGCCACCCTCCTCCCTTTGACCAACGGGTCAAACAGACAATTCGTAGACTCGATGAGAGTCTACCTACGTGCCGCAATCGCACAATACATGGCCACGGGCCCGGCCTCCACGCCACCCGTCCTCCCTCCTCGCCCGGCCAACCCTCTCCCAAGGGCTCTCGACGCCAGGAGCACACCAATTCCCGCCGTCCCAGCGCTGCCAATAAAAAGCACCTGGGCCACGGTGGCCAGAAACGGACTGCGACAAAAAGCAGTCCTTACTGCCAAGGCTGTGCCGCGACCTACGGCCAAAGCCCAACTAAAAGAAACCCCCAAGGCGAAAGTCGACAAGCGACTGTTTCTTCGCCTTGAAAAGGACCACCCGTGGCGACAACTGTCCACAAGTAGCGTGAGAACCAAGTTGGAGTACAAATTCAGCTATTTCAACCAACAAATATCCTCACTCCATCGAGTGAGAACCGGCTTTGCTATGCTAGCAAAGAACGATACATTAAGACAAGAGATGTTAGATGCCTCTTCGAAGCTGGCGAGTGAAAACGTCAAACTCGAGGCATCTTCGGATCTTATCGCCTTACAGATACCGAACGTACCTGTAAGTATAGTTACAGTGCACGGCCCCAGGACGGTCGATGCTGGGTGGGTCTCGGCCAAGATTCTCAGTACGACCGGCGCGTTTCCAATTCAGGTCCGACCTCATGGGACATGTCGACCTGGGGCACCGTATCAAAACTGGCATGCCCTCTTTTCCCGGGAATGCGCCCCTCGTGCGGGCTTCCGCATCTTCGACGAGTCTGGTATGGCTACCATTCACAAGCCTCGTCGTCAAATTGAACAGTGTAAACGCTGTTTGGGCTTCCACGCCACCCGTGGTTGCTCCCGCGCCCCAGCCTGCTGGAACTGCGGCTCCAACATGTACTCGGAAGCCGAGTGCAAGGCCCTCACAAAGTGTCGTAACTGTGGGGGACCCCACCGATCGGATTCTCGGGACTGCCAAGTCAGACCCAGAAAGTCCGGACCGGTGACCAAAGAGCAGCTCGCTCGGATTCGCCACCTTGAGCAAGGGAAGTTCACAGTGGCAGCTAGAGCGAGGGCCGCAGCCAAAAAGGCCGAAGAGGCGATCGTCGCCGCGGCGAAGGATGTCGCAATGGCCGAGGCAACAGGTTTCGGAATGCTGGGATCTGAAGAAGAAGTTTGAGGACACAGCGACCTCGACGATGTCCCCTTTTGGGGCATCTACTAACTATTAGCAGGATACCGGCTGGATAAAAGGTGCCTGCTAACCCGTCTTTTGCTCTCAGCAGAGAAGGGGCAAACTTGTCATCTGGAAGGTGTGACGGACCAGGGAATGTGTGAGGAACGCATTGCTTGGGTCAAATATGAAGGAATCTTCTGGTTCTCGGATTTATTTTGATTTTCTTGATTTTTCGTTTATGTTTAATCAGCTGCACTTTTGGTAGCGATTCACGCGGTTGGAATGAGTTGGGCCTGTATACAGTGATCCTCACCGGCTCCACCTGTCCTTGACCCAATGTGGAAAACATAGCTTTAGCTTAGGACAAAATAAATAAAACAAAAACAAAACAAGGGATTAATCCCGTAACATTACCCCCCTATTTAGAATGTCTTCGCACTCCAGTATACATACCAATATTTTTTTCTCCAACGTTATCGGTGGCTCCATATCTTTTCTCGAAAATTTCGAGAGCGACGGTATTCTCAACTTCTGAACGTGGTTCCCAGGTTGGCTCCAACTGTCCTTTCCACTTTACAAGTACTACGCGTCGTTTTCCCCTTCCACGACGTACATTCTCGGCCTTGAGGATCCTCTCAATTTCAAACTCTTGTTCATTCCGTGGTACTGAAGTATCAGCCGGTGCTGGTTGATTGTCGTCTTGCTGTTGCGAAGGTAATGGATCATTGGCAGCCTTCTTTAGCATATCGACATGGAAGCGAGGATGAATACCTATTGGGACATCTAACTCGATCACATGGGGAGAGATTATCTTCAGGACCCTATATTTTGCGTGCAACCAAGCGAGTTTCTTCGAAGGTCTTGGCGTTGAGATGTTTTTTAAGTTAAGCCATACACAGTCGCCTTCTCTAAAGATTTCTGCCTGTTGTCGACCTCTATTTGCAGTATCTTCCATTATCTGCTGACGCCACGCCATGGAAGCTTGAGCTAAAGCTTGGCCTTCCTCGAGTTTTTTAACTAGGCTATCTGCTTTACGGGCTTTTGAGGAGGTGCACTGAGTAAGATTTGTCTCGCTAGTTTGAAGAGCTGGAACATGATATCCATGTATTAGAAAAAATGGGCTATATCCAAGCGAAGAATCTCTATTATTTAGTGCCAACTGAGCTGCAGGAAGTAGTTCTGACCAGTCAGTCTGAGAATAAGTGACAAATGCACGGAGGTAAGCCTGAACTTCCTGGTTAGCCCTTTCAGTCGCTCCATCGGTTTGCGGATGGAAGGCTGTGGAGAGTCGCTGTTGTATGCCAGTCCGTTCACAAAGTCGCCTCCAAAAGTCTCCAACCCAGTTGCTTCCGCGATCAGAAGTTATGGCTTTGGGGAAACCATGAAATCGGTAGAAGCAATTTAAGAATATATTTGCGCAGGATTCGGCAGCCATTGTGTCCATAGCCTCGAGGATAATCTCTTTACTCAATCTATCTGTTATCACCATTAAGTAGCGTGGTTGGTTATTATTAGCAGGTAGATCTGTCATGAAATCAATAGACAATTCTTGATGGAAACGCTCTGGAATGGGCAATGGTTTGAGAAATCCGCGTTTTTTATCCCGCCATACGTGCGTTCGACCACAAGTGTCGCAGTTACGTACGAATTGTCGTACCATATTGCTCATATGAGGCCAGTAGAAGTCTCTATTCAGAATACTCAACGTTACTTCTCGTCCAGGATGTCCTGTTACTGGTGAGTCGTGTGCTTTATGTATTAACGCTGTCTGCAGAGGCTCATATTCGGGAATTAGAAGTCGATTTCTCCATCTGATGTGATTATTTTGGTCTATCAAGCATTCTGAAATGGAAATTTTGGACTTTACCGAAGGGGGGAAGCATCTCTTGTCCTCTTTCAGAGCTTTTGTAATATCTCTAAATTGACCATCCACCTGGACACCTATCTCCCAGAGACGAACGAGCTCCATATCTTCAAACGGCGCATTATAATTCACAATTGAGGTACGAATATTATTGATTGGTACCTGAAATTTAGGTTCTATCCAATTATTTGGAATTAGCTGCATGTGGCGGTGAAGGAGTCGGGAGTCGTTGGCATCTTTTGGGGTATCTTGTTCAAGTCTTGATAGAGCGTCCGGCCTGACGGCGTCTTTACCTGGTCTATAGTTCAGCTTAATCCTGGCAGATCATCAAGCAATGATTTCCATCTTATTTGTCTCTCTGAAAGGGTCCTTTTATTCATGAAGTACTGCAAGTTTTTATGATCAGTCAGTATTTCAATGTCGTGTTTTAGCGACATTAATTCTGATCTCCAAAACTCTACTGCCCGAACAATAGCCAATAATTCCTTGTCATGGATATCATAGTTGCATTCACAGGGCGACAATTTTTTTGAAAAGTATCCAATGGGCCGTAATCTTCCAGATGAATCCCATTGAGACAGGCAAGCACCCATCGCCCATCCTGAACAGTCAGTCTCGAGTACTGTTTTGCGTTCTGGGTCAAATAGCGCAAGTATTGGTGCGGATATAAAGTAATTCTTCAGTTTCTCGAAAGATTGGCGAGCTTGATGATCTAATTGAATTTTTCCTTTCCCAGAGAACTCCTTTTTGGTGTAACGCTGGAGGGGAGCGCTCAAGCTTGCGAACTCATCTATAAAATCTCGGTAAAAATTTGCAAAGCCTAAGAAGCTACGCACTCCAGTTTGGGTTCGAGGTAGATCCCATCTCTTGATAGCCTCGATTTTTTCTGGATCGACTGAAATACCTTTTCCTGCGGTAACAATGAATCCGAGATACTTTACCTCTTTTACAGCAAAGTCACACTTTTTTAAATCTAATTTTAATCCCACGCTCGCCAGGCGCTCAAGGATTTTGTTTACTTTTTCTAGATGATCATTTTCTGATCCATCGCTCCAGATAAGCACATCGTCGAGATAGGCGGTGCAGAATTCATCAAGATACCCGTGCAACAGGCTATTTATCCATCTTTGCCATGCTGCAGGGGCACCTGTTAAGCCAAAAGGCATTACTAACCATTCGAACTTGCCCAGCCTAGTTTGAAATGCTGTTTTCCATTCATCTCCCTCTTTAATTCTGAGTCGATGGAAGGCTGCGCTGACATCAACTTTCGAGAACCAGCGTGCCGTAGAGATAGATTGAAAAGTTTCTTTGATTAGAGGAAGGGGGTACCTGTCTTTTTTGGTAATTGCGTTCAGGACCGATAGTCAACACAGAATCGTAATCCTCCGCCGGGTTTCTTTACAAACAGGACAGGAGCTCCTCCTGGCGAGCTACTAGCTCTGATCCAGTTACGATCGAGAAGCTGAGTAATTTCCTTTCTGAGACATAGCAGCTCATCCCGTGACATACCATATATTGGACCTCGCGGAAGATCCTTAGTCCGCCCCTGCTCATCCTTTTCGATTTCAATAGCCAGATCTACGCCTTTTCGAAGGGGTGGTAGATCAGTTTCATCATTTTTGTCAGCTTCAAATATTGAAAAATGGTGGCGTAGCTGTTCAGGGAGTTTGGCTTTTATTTCTTGTCGAGAAAATTGTCTTTTAGGTGCCAGCATTTTATTGATATCATTGACTGATGCTGCGTACACCGATATAGTTTTCCTGTCTTCTCCAAGACCCTGCTGTTTCTCTGCTCTTCTTAAGAAAGCTGACATTGCTGTATGTCGGATCATTTCAACCTTAACTGTAGGAGATGTCGAACCATGGGTGCGAATGATGTGCTTTTCTCTTTCTAGGAATAACACTCTATCTCGAGCTCTGTATACAACGTCGTTGTACCTCATCCATGGCTCTCCGAGAATTATATCATGTGCTAGTCCAGGAATGACATACCCACAAATGGTACTGCACTTCCCATCTAAGTCGATATCTGCCCAGCAGATCTCGTCTACTATCAATTTCGTATCTTTATCAGAATCTTTTGCTAGTTTGAGCTCTCTAGGGGGAACTTTTTGGCGCGGGAGGTTGAGACGTGTTGCAATAGAATCACTTAAAACTGAATAAATTGTGCAACCTAAATCGACTAACGCAGGAATACATGTAGAATTAATTATTGCATCAATTAAAACTGGTTTGCCGTGTAATTTGCCAATTATATCGTGTATTTTATTTTTATCCATTTTACTATCTGTCTTCAATCCCCTTCCTCTCCAGTCGCGACTGTGACTGGAGGTTAATCTTTTCCCGACATATCCTGCTCCAAGAAATGACTCAACTCCTGCATGTTATTGATTTCGGTGGGCCGCTTAGGGGGTCCAAATTTCCTGCAGAATCGCGAAATGTGTCCAGGTTTTTCACATCTCAGACACACATCTCTTTCACGAAGGGTATTAAACTCTTTTCACTTCGCCAAGGTGCAGGTGGTTTTGGCTCCAGGGTTTTACTCCCATTCCGCTTACCATTGGGTTTTGTATTCAAAGATGTGATCAAGACGGCTAGCTCATTCAAATCGACCTTCATACCACCCATTACTATATCCCCTTCATGGTCCATCCTGGATGCTGGTGTGAAAGGTAGCGCTTTATCCGCGAAATTTGGCCGTGATTGGGCAGTCTCACTCTGAGCAATCTTGTTCCGGGTAGTATATTGAGTAATTTGGGACTCTCCCTTACGAACGAAATTATCCCGCATTTCGATATTCGAGGCTACTTCGGCCACGTCCTCGACCCAGGCATGGTAGTTATCTTTGGGCATCTTTAAGGCGTCGATCTTGTCAAGAAGCTTCTCACTGATCGATCTGCGAAGCTGGTTTACTTTAAGTCTTTCTGGCCATTCGTGACCTCCAGCATATTCGAATTGAAGCTCCCACTCTTGTAGAAACTGTCTGAAGATTTGGGCTTCACCTTGTTTCATCGAGTGTAGCTTAAGTTCAGCTTTTTCAGCACCAACCTTGTCAAAGTATGCCTCGTTACATTTTCCTAAGAATTCCCTCCAGTTGTAACTCACTGTGTGGGTTCCATACTTCATCCAGTGACTTCGAATTCGCTGACGCTGTGGTTCCGGAATACTTTCGTAAATCTTCATACAAATTGCGATCTCTGTGACTAGAAATGGTGCGTATACCTCGCATTGGACCTGAAGAAGCTGATGATGAGTAGGCCATGTAAGAGCCGCTCCATCCCACCTGCCAAAATTCACGTCCCTCATCATTTGGTTGCTTGAGGATTCATGGGTGGAACGGAACTGAGATGAGTCGTTCATTAGGCTGTTGGGTGGTAAGTTATCAAGAATTTCTACGGTATTGTAAAATTCGTCTTCAGAGGATTCGCTGGAGTGAGCTGGAGATGATTCTATATCAGACGGAACACGTATCTTCATGCGCAGATAAAGGGTTAGTTTAGAGAGAGAGATTTCATTAATTTGTCGCCGGATCAATTGGTGTTGGTATACAGCAGAGCAAGTCCAGAATAAATCAGTTAATTAATGAAATCTAGAGAAAGAAGATTTCCTACTTCTCGCTGTATACATAAGTAATTGTAATTGTCAGCGCCGATCATAACAATCTATGTTGCTAAGCAACCATATCCAGACCGCAACATTGGTAGCCCCCGTAGCTGGCTAGGCCCTATATTCCATCCCCCATACTGGCAGACAGTACAAAACACAAGGGATTAATCCCGTAACAGTAGGTCTCTATTATCACTGTCGCGTGTGTTCTTGTTGTATGTAAGACTTGAATTGTATATTAAGGAAACTTAGTTACAAGTGAATGAACGGAGGTCAAGTCCTCCTTATATGTCGTTCCAGACTTACTGTGTTGTCCACAGTCCTGTGCTAGAACATTCCCTTTGTTACATCATTTCTCTCCTAGGAGAAATTGTTACGGTTTGTTCTACTATGTGTTTCTTTAAGGCGTTGATGGTACTGCAGGGAATAGACCTGGGATGTGCGGCGTTAGTGTCTTGGCATGTAGATATTTTACTTTAGGAGCTACACGTAGAAGAGAGGAACAGAACAGACAATCAGACGATTATTACCGCAAACCATTAATGCTATTAAGTCCATTACAAGTTATCTAATAGTTATGAGCCCGGATGCTCTACAATAATCTCTCGATAATCCTTTTCTCACTGCTTCGAACGCAATCCCTGAGTTCCACCTGTCTGCAAATCTACGCGACAAAACCTAAGCCTCAACCAAGAACCGAGAGTTGTCTGCGAATCTATGCGACAAACCTAAGCCTCAACCAAAAATCTGAACAGGCTGTGAATCTGCGCTTGTCAAATCTATTTGCAGCAACAATAAATCACTCGAAAATGTATTCTGAATCTGACCCAACAGTTACTCGAGTCACAGTTGTCCTCGATAAGCCTGGTGACTGGTTTGATTGGTTATTTATAAGAAAAGACTCATGTTTTCGACATGATCTCTGGAAATACGTGAACCCTGAGACACCAAGACATTCTTTACCAGTTCTCACAGAACCTCCTGAGCCAGAATTAAGTTCCTACAAAGCCGACGCCATTTCACTAGCTAATCTTGACAAAGAAGATAGAGATACCTACCGTTGGGATTACGATTGATACGAACGTAAACTAATGGAATATCGAAAATTGGTCCAAGCTCTCGCCGATTTCAACCTAGAAATCAGCAAGACAATTTCAAAAAAGCATATTTATCTTATCCAAGATTGCAGTACACCATATGATAGGTTAGTTAGGCTCAAGAAGCATTTGGCACCTGATGCATCCACGCGTCGTCATGAAATAACGTCGAAGTACTTTGGCCTTAAAGTAGCTCCAACAGCTGTGAGTAAACTGGATGATTGGTTCTCTAATTGGACTCGGATTACTACGATTGGAAAGTCTATGAATCTTCCAGAAACTGATGGTATAAGGCCACAAGAAGATTTCCTTGTCGCGTGTAAGGCACTTGATCAAGAATATGCAACGACTTGTCTTCGCGACCTCTATAGGGCGGAAAATGCTGGCACCACAGATTTACTTCCTTCTCTAGATGACTATGTTGCAGAGATCACAGCATTCCTACGACGCAACAAGCCTCATTTATCAGGGTTTTCTGTTGCTGCTGCAAACCTCGAGGTAGCAAAACCATTCAACAAGAAACCAACAGGTGCAAGTAAGAATCGAAGAAATGGCAAGCCCATACCCGAATGTATCTGTGGCTCGAGACACTGGTTCGCAGACTGCTTCATTATCAACGAAGATCATCCTGAACGTCCGCCAAATTACTGTCCAAATCCCGAGGCCTTGCATAGAGTTGAACAAGCCCGAAATGATCCAAAGATAGAAGGAAAGATTTCTGCTGCTCTAAGAAAGTGGGGTAAGAGAAGTCAGAAACAAGAAACGCTCCAAATAGATGACGGTCTTCCACCAGCTAGCTTTGATACATTCGCTGTGTATGTTAGTAGTACTCTTGACGAGTCTGTAAACTCTACCAACAGTAACTGTATAAATACAAAATGTTCAAACTACCTATCTGTAGACGATGATGTCGAGCCGGTTGAGAATCTTGCCACTGTAGCTCTCGAGAAAAATCAACCCAATGAATTACTGACTAGATGGATAGTCGATCCAGGATCGAATACTCATGTAATAAATAGTGAAGCCTGGAAGGGATGGAAAAGAGAGCGTGACAATACCGAACGGCGAACTATAAACGCAGGTAGTAGTTGTTCTCTTATCAATGCCTGGGGAAGTTTTGAACTAGTTGCACGTACGCCAGCAGGGCTCAAAACTCTGCGTTTGACCCATGTTGCATACGTCGAAGGATTTCTTACCAGTGTCATTGGTCTCGCGCGCTGCCGAAAAGAAGCTATTCATTTTGATTCTGGACGAGACGTGCTTATAGCAACAGCCTACTAATATTATAGCTCAGTTGCAGTACAACGAGGACATTGGCTCATAGATGCTGATCCTTCTCGTAGACCTTTTCCAGCGGACATAAAAGAGCCCTTAAAGCAGCTTTGGAGTTTCATACCGTCCATCTTACGTCCCAAAGCCAACAAATACCATTGATCGGCAGCTTGCACATCAAATTTGGGACATCCTAGCAAAAAGGCTGTAGAAAATCTCGAAGAAAATGTCAAAGGTATTTCTATTAGCAAATCAGAGCTTCAAGATTGTATTTGCCAAGTGTGCACAGAGGCAAAGCTGACAAAAATTATTTCACGACGCCCGCACAAGATAAAGCCACTAGGCCATTTTATCGGATTGGTATTGACCTTGTATATATTGTTCCTCTTAATGAACAATGCTGGAGCGGCGATAGATACATGCTCCACGCCGTCGATGAATATACCAAATGGCATGAAGTTTCTACTATACGCAAAAAATCTAGACCGGTTCTAATGCATTGGATCAAGTCTGTTATTAGAAAAATAAGTCGTGTTTTGATGCAGACGTATGTTGTATTAGATCTGATAACGAGCAGGGCTTCGGAAACGACTTAGTCGATCTGTGTGCTGAACTAGGAATTATATCGAGACTTCTTCGAACTACACACCTGAGCAGAATGGTCTTGCTGAGCGTGCTGGAGGAGTACTTACATCAAGAGCTCGCGCTATGCGACTTCAAGGAAATCTTCCAAAGACTTTGGCAAATGAGGTTTATAAAACTGGAGCTTATATTCTCAATCGCACTCCGACAGAATCACTTTGTTGGAAAACTCCATTTGAAGTGATCTGGCACAAAAGCCTCTTGTCGCACACATGCGTCCCATTGGTTGTCTTGCCTATGCCCTCAACAAACAAATCAGTAAGGGTGATAAGACTGAATCTCGAGCACTCATTGGGCACCTTGTTGGTTACCAAGGCACAAACATATTCGCATTTGGCTGCCTACTAGCAATGATGTGCTTGTGACACGCGACGTTGTTTTTGAACAGTCTATCTTCTACGATAATACGAGAAAAATGCGACAAGATCAACAGTTGAGCGTGTTGTCGACTCTCTTGAATACCCAGAAAATTCGGTTATTGACATTGCTATGAGTGATCTCCTTTCAAATCGTCAACGCAGGAATGGAACCTCAGTTCAGCGCCTGAGGATAACGACACCGAGCCAGAGGTTGGGGTGTAAGCGCTAAAATGCTCAAAAGTATAACTGCCAGACTACTTCTGAATATGGACGACAACTACTAACCCCTGGTCCTTCAGAAATCGGCGACTCTGCTCAACCATCTACAAACATGGAAAATTCAGCAATGCAGCAAACTCATACTGTGCAAGCTCCCAGAGGACACCGATTATATGGTAATCCTGCCCCAAAGGAAATTAATCTCGATCCGTTCGATACGAGTCTTATTATTACAGGAAAGCGCAATCGAAAGCAATTGTCAAATCCAAATGTCTTTGCTATTCAGTCACACGCGGCTACACTAGGAATGAATCAGGTATCAGATTATTTGGAAGCGTTTGTGACTGAAACCTCTAAACAAATTCACTGTAATAAAACTCTCCGAATCCACCAAAACCAACTTCCACCCCCGCCGAAGCATGTGAAAGCTCTCGAATCTCATAAGTTTGGAAAGCAATTTGGGGATGCTCTAAGTAAGGAATGGGATTCACTCTGTGCGAAAGGTTGTTTTAAGGAAACAGAAAAGTCAAGGGCCACAGCAGACGCTGAGATTTTACCATTGATGTGGGTTTTTTCCTACAAAACCGGTGAAGATGGCTTTCTCATGTCATTTAAAGCACGACTAGTTGTTCGAGGAGATTTGCAAGAGCACCTGGAAAATACCTACGCTGCCACGCTTGCAATTCGAAATTTTCGTGCTCTTATCTCTGTAGCAAATTATTTTGATCTAGAGCTAAAACAGTGTGATGTCCCAACTGCATTTCTCAACGCTAAGCTCAATCGTAAGCTTTATGTCAAAATTCCTGATGGTATTTGTCATATACGTGGAGAGATTCTAGAAGTTATACTCGCTTTATACGGACTTGAGGAATCACGGCTGCTATGGTACGAAGAGCTGAAGAGTACCTTGATCAAGCTAGATCTCAAAGCTGTCTCTGGTTTCCCATGTCTCTACAAAAATGAATGGCTCCTTCTATTTGTTTACGTTGATGACATAGTCATGGCGTATTATCGCACAAATGAAGACATTCATAGCAACTTTGAGCAGAAACTTATTCAGAAGTACGATTTGAAGATCATGGGTGATTTGGCTTGGTTTCATGGTATTTGAGGTATACGCAACCGCCCTAATCGAAAACCTGGCTCATACAAGATGCATACATCGAAAAAGGTCTGTGCTTAATTTGGTATTGACAATATTGGCAAGTATCCAGAGGTACCAATANGTTTGAAGACTGGAACATGATATCCATGTATTAGAAAAATGGGCTATATCCAAGCGAAGAATCTCTATTATTTAGTGCCAACTGAGCTGCAGGAAGTAGTTCTGACCAGTCAGTCTGAGAATAAGTGACAAATGCACGGAGGTAAGCCTGAACTTCCTGGTTAGCCCTTTCAGTCGCTCCATCGGTTTGCGGATGGAAGGCTGTGGAGAGTCGCTGTTGTATGCCAGTCCGTTCACAAAGTCGCCTCCAAAAGTCTCCAACCCAGTTGCTTCCGCGATCAGAAGTTATGGCTTTGGGGAAACCATGAAATCGGTAGAAGCAATTTAAGAATATATTTGCGCAGGATTCGGCAGCCATTGTGTCCATAGCCTCGAGGATAATCTCTTTACTCAATCTATCTGTATCACCATTAAGTAGCGTGGTTGGTTATTATTAGCAGGTAGATCTGTCATGAAATCAATAGACAATTCTTGATGGAAACGCTCTGGAATGGGCAATGGTTTGAGAAATCCGCGTTTTTTATCCCGCCATACGTGCGTTCGACCACAAGTGTCGCAGTTACGTACGAATTGTCGTACCATATTGCTCATATGAGGCCAGTAGAAGTCTCTATTCAGAATACTCAACGTTACTTCTCGTCCAGGATGTCCTGTTACTGGTGAGTCGTGTGCTTTATGTATTAACGCTGTCTGCAGAGGCTCATATTCGGGAATTAGAAGTCGATTTCTCCATCTGATGTGATTATTTTGGTCTATCAAGCATTCTGAAATGGAATTTTGGACTTTACCGAAGGGGGAAGCATCTCTTGTCCTCTTTCAGAGCTTTTGTAATATCTCTAAATTGACCATCCACCTGGACACCTATCTCCCAGAGACGAACGAGCTCCATATCTTCAAACGGCGCATTATAATTCACAATTGAGGTACGAATATTATTGATTGGTACCTGAAATTTAGGTTCTATCCAATTATTTGGAATTAGCTGCATGTGGCGGTGAAGGAGTCGGGAGTCGTTGGCATCTTTTGGGGTATCTTGTTCAAGTCTTGATAGAGCGTCCGGCCTGACGGCGTCTTTACCTGGTCTATAGTTCAGCTTAATCCCTGGCAGATCATCAAGCAATGATTTCCATCTTATTTGTCTCTCTGAAAGGGTCCTTTTATTCATGAAGTACTGCAAGTTTTTATGATCAGTCAGTATTTCAATGTCGTGTTTTAGCGACATTAATTCTGATCTCCAAAACTCTACTGCCCGAACAATAGCCAATAATTCCTTGTCATGGATATCATAGTTGCATTCACAGGGCGACAATTTTTTTGAAAAGTATCCAATGGGCCGTAATCTTCCAGATGAATCCCATTGAGACAGGCAAGCACCCATCGCCCATCCTGAACAGTCAGTCTCGAGTACTGTTTTGCGTTCTGGGTCAAATAGCGCAAGTATTGGTGCGGATATAAAGTAATTCTTCAGTTTCTCGAAAGATTGACGAGCTTGATGATCTAATTGAATTTTTCCTTTCCCAGAGAACTCCTTTTTGGTGTAACGCTGGAGGGGAGCGCTCAAGCTTGCGAACTCATCTATAAAATCTCGGTAAAAATTTGCAAAGCCTAAGAAGCTACGCACTCCAGTTTGGGTTCGAGGTAGATCCCATCTCTTGATAGCCTCGATTTTTTCTGGATCGACTGAAATACCTTTTCCTGCGGTAACAATGAATCCGAGATACTTTACCTCTTTTACAGCAAAGTCACACTTTTTTAAATCTAATTTTAATCCCACGCTCGCCAGGCGCTCAAGGATTTTGTTTACTTTTTCTAGATGATCATTTTCTGATCCATCGCTCCAGATAAGCACATCGTCGAGATAGGCGGTGCAGAATTCATCAAGATACCCGTGCAACAGGCTATTTATCCATCTTTGCCATGCTGCAGGGGCACCTGTTAAGCCAAAAGGCATTACTAACCATTCGAACTTGCCCAGCCTAGTTTGAAATGCTGTTTTCCATTCATCTCCCTCTTTAATTCTGAGTCGATGGAAGGCTGCGCTGACATCAACTTTCGAGAACCAGCGTGCCGTAGAGATAGATTGAAAAGTTTCTTTGATTAGAGGAAGGGGTACCTGTCTTTTTGGTAATTGCGTTCAGGACCGATAGTCAACACAGAATCGTAATCCTCCGCCGGGTTTCTTTACAAACAGGACAGGAGCTCCTCCTGGCGAGCTACTAGCTCTGATCCAGTTACGATGAGAAGCTGAGTAATTTCCTTTCTGAGACATAGCAGCTCATCCCGTGACATACCATATATTGGACCTCGCGGAAGATCCTTAGTCGCCCCTGCTCATCCTTTTCGATTTCAATAGCCAGATCTACGCCTTTTCGAAGGGGTGGTAGATCAGTTTCATCATTTTTGTCAGCTTCAAATATTGAAAAATGGTGGCGTAGCTGTTCAGGGATTTGGCTTTTATTTCTTGTCGAGAAAATTGTCTTTTAGGTGCCAGCATTTTATTGATATCATTGACTGATGCTGCGTACACCGATATAGTTTTCCTGTCTTCTCCAAGACCCTGCTGTTTCTCTGCTCTTCTTAAGAAAGCTGACATTGCTGTATGTCGGATCATTTCAACCTTAACTGTAGGAGATGTCGAACCATGGGTGCGAATGATGTGCTTTTCTCTTTCTAGGAATAACACTCTATCTCGAGCTCTGTATACAACGTCGTTGTACCTCATCCATGGCTCTCCGAGAATTATATCATGTGCTAGTCCAGGAATGACATACCCACAAATGGTACTGCACTTCCCATCTAAGTCGATATCTGCCCAGCAGATCTCGTCTACTATCAATTTCGTATCTTTATCAGAATCTTTTGCTAGTTTGAGCTCTCTAGGGGGAACTTTTTGGCGCGGGAGGTTGAGACGTGTTGCAATAGAATCACTTAAAACTGAATAAATTGTGCAACCTAAATCGACTAACGCAGGAATACATGTAGAATTAATTATTGCATCAATTAAAACTGGTTTGCCGTGTAATTTGCCAATTATATCGTGTATTTTATTTTTATCCATTTTACTATCTGTCTTCAATCCCCTTCCTCTCCAGTCGCGACTGTGACTGGAGGTTAATCTTTTCCCGACATATCCTGCTCCAAGAAATGACTCAACTCCTGCATGTTATTGATTTCGGTGGGCCGCTTAGGGGGTCCAAATTTCCTGCAGAATCGCGAAATGTGTCCAGGTTTTTCACATCTCAGACACACATCTCTTTCACGAAGGGTATTAAACTCTTTTCACTTCGCCAAGGTGCAGGTGGTTTTGGCTCCAGGGTTTTACTCCCATTCCGCTTACCATTGGGTTTTGTATTCAAAGATGTGATCAAGACGGCTAGCTCATTCAAATCGACCTTCATACCACCCATTACTATATCCCCTTCATGGTCCATCCTGGATGCTGGTGTGAAAGGTAGCGCTTTATCCGCGAAATTTGGCCGTGATTGGGCAGTCTCACTCTGAGCAATCTTGTTCCGGGTAGTATATTGAGTAATTTGGGACTCCCTTACGAACGAAATTATCCCGCATTTCGATATTCGAGGCTACTTCGGCCACGTCCTCGACCCAGGCATGGTAGTTATCTTTGGGCATCTTTAAGGCGTCGATCTTGTCAAGAAGCTTCTCACTGATCGATCTGCAAAGCTGGTTTACTTTAAGTCTTTCTGGCCATTCGTGACCTCCAGCATATTCGAATTGAAGCTCCCACTCTTGTAGAAACTGTCTGAAGATTTGGGCTTCACCTTGTTTCATTGAGTGTAGCTTAAGTTCAGCTTTTTCAGCACCAACCTTGTCAAAGTATGCCTCGTTACATTTTCCTAAGAATTCCCTCCAGTTGTAACTCACTGTGTGGGTTCCATACTTCATCCAGTGACTTCGAATTCGCTGACGCTGTGGTTCCGGAATACTTTCGTAAATCTTCATACAAATTGCGATCTCTGTGACTAGAAATGGTGCGTATACCTCGCATTGGACCTGAAGAAGCTGATGATGAGTAGGCCATGTAAGAGCCGCTCCATCCCACCTGCCAAAATTCACGTCCCTCATCATTTGGTTGCTTGAGGATTCATGGGTGGAACGGAACTGAGATGAGTCGTTCATTAGGCTGTTGGGTGGTAAGTTATCAAGAATTTCTACGGTATTGTAAAATTCGTCTTCAGAGGATTCGCTGGAGTGAGCTGGAGATGATTCTATATCAGACGGAACACGTATCTTCATGCGCAGATAAAGGGTTAGTTTAGAGAGAGAGATTTCATTAATTTGTCGCCGGATCAATTGGTGTTGGTATACAGCAGAGCAAGTCCAGAATAAATCAGTTAATTAATGAAATCTAGAGAAAGAAGATTTCCTACTTCTCGCTGTATACATAAGTAATTGTAATTGTCAGCGCCGATCATAACAATCTATGTTGCTAAGCAACCATATCCAGACCGCAACATTGGTAGCCCCCGTAGCTGGCTAGGCCCTATATTCCATCCCTACCATACTGGCGCAGACAGTACAAACACAAGGGATTAATCCCGTAACAGTAGGTCTCTATTATCACTGTCGCGTGTGTTCTTGTTGTATGTAAGACTTGAATTGTATATTAAGGAAACTTAGTTACAAGTGAATGAACGGAGGTCAAGTCCTCCTTATATGTCGTTCCAGACTTACTGTGTTGTCCACAGTCCTGTGCTAGAACATTCCCTTTGTTACATCATTTCTCTCCTAGGAGAAATTGTTACGGTTTGTTCTACTATGTGTTTCTTTAAGGCGTTGATGGTACTGCAGGGAATAGACCTGGGATGTGCGGCGTTAGTGTCTTGGCATGTAGATATTTTACTTTAGGAGCTACACGTAGAAGAGAGGAACAGAACAGACAATCAGACGATTATTACCGCAAACCATTAATGCTATTAAGTCCATTACAAGTTATCTAATAGTTATGAGCCCGGCTGCTCTACAATAATCTCTCGATAATCCTTTTCTCACTGCTTCGAACGCAATCCCTGAGTTCCACCTGTCTGCGAATCTACGCGACAAAACCTAAGCCTCAACCAAGAACCGAGAGTTGTCTGCGAATCTACGCGACAAACCTAAGCCTCAACCAAGAATCCGAACAGGCTGTGAATCTGCGCTTGTCAAATCTATTTGCAGCAACAATAAATCACTCGAAAATGTATTCTGAATCTGACCCAACAGTTACTCGAGTCACAGTTGTCCTCGATAAGCCTGGTGACTGGTTTGATTGGTTATTTATAAGAAAAGACTCATGTTTTCGACATGATCTCTGGAAATACGTGAACCCTGAGACACCAAGACATTCTTTACCAGTTCTCACAGAACCTCCTGAGCCAGAATTAAGTTCCTACAAAGCCGACGCCATTTCACTAGCTAATCTTGACAAAGAAGATAGAGATACCTACCGTTGGGATTACGATTGATACGAACGTAAACTAATGGAATATCGAAAATTGGTCCAAGCTCTCGCCGATTTCAACCTAGAAATCAGCAAGACAATTTCAAAAAAGCATATTTATCTTATCCAAGATTGCAGTACACCATATGATAGGTTAGTTAGGCTCAAGAAGCATTTGGCACCTGATGCATCCACGCGTCGTCATGAAATAACGTCGAAGTACTTTGGCCTTAAAGTAGCTCCAACAGCTGTGAGTAAACTGGATGATTGGTTCTCTAATTGGACTCGGATTACTACGATTGGAAAGTCTATGAATCTTCCAGAAACTGATGGTATAAGGCCACAAGAAGATTTCCTTGTCGCGTGTAAGGCACTTGATCAAGAATATGCAACGACTTGTCTTCGCGACCTCTATAGGGCGGAAAATGCTGGCACCACAGATTTACTTCCTTCTCTAGATGACTATGTTGCAGAGATCACAGCATTCCTACGACGCAACAAGCCTCAATTATCAGGGTTTTCTGTTGCTGCTGCAAACCTCGAGGTAGCAAAACCATTCAACAAGAAACCAACAGGTGCAAGTAAGAATCGAAGAAATGGCAAGCCCATACCCGAATGTATCTGTGGCTCGAGACACTGGTTCGCAGACTGCTTCATTATCAACGAAGATCATCCTGAACGTCCGCCAAATTACTGTCCAAATCCCGAGGCCTTGCATAGAGTTGAACAAGCCCGAAATGATCCAAAGATAGAAGGAAAGATTTCTGCTGCTCTAAGAAAGTGGGGTAAGAGAAGTCAGAAACAAGAAACGCTCCAAATAGATGACGGTCTTCCACCAGCTAGCTTTGATACATTCGCTGTGTATGTTAGTAGTACTCTTGACGAGTCTGTAAACTCTACCAACAGTAACTGTATAAATACAAAATGTTCAAACTACCTATCTGTAGACGATGATGTCGAGCCGGTTGAGAATCTTGCCACTGTAGCTCTCGAGAAAAATCAACCCAATGAATTACTGACTAGATGGATAGTCGATCCAGGATCGAATACTCATGTAATAAATAGTGAAGCCTGGAAGGGATGGAAAAGAGAGCGTGACAATACCGAACGGCGAACTATAAACGCAGGTAGTAGTTGTTCTCTTATCAATGCCTGGGGAAGTTTTGAACTAGTTGCACGTACGCCAGCAGGGCTCAAAACTCTGCGTTTGACCCATGTTGCATACGTCGAAGGATTTCTTACCAGTGTCATTGGTCTCGCGCGCTGCCGAAAAGAAGCTATTCATTTTGATTCTGGACGAGACGTGCTCTATAGGCAACAGCCTACTAATATTATAGCTCAGTTGCAGTACAACGGAGGACATTGGCTCATAGATGCTGATCCTTCTCGTAGACCTTTTCCAGCGGACATAAAAGAGCCCTTAAGCAGCTTTGGAGTTTCATACCGTCCATCTTACGTCCCAAAGCCAACAAATACCATTGATCGGCAGCTTGCACATCAAATTTGGGGACATCCTAGCAAAAAGGCTGTAGAAAATCTCGAAGAAAATGTCAAAGGTATTTCTATTAGCAAATCAGAGCTTCAAGATTGTATTTGCCAAGTGTGCACAGAGGCAAAGCTGACAAAAATTATTTCACGACGCCCGGCACAAGATAAAGCCACTAGGCCATTTTATCGGATTGGTATTGACCTTGTATATATTGTTCCTCTTAATGAACAATGCTGGAACGGCGATAGATACATGCTCCACGCCGTCGATGAATATACCAAATGGCATGAAGTTTCTACTATACGCAAAAAATCTAGACCGGTTCTAATGCATTGGATCAAGTCTGTTATTAGAAAAATAAGTCGTGTTTTTGATGCAGACGTATGTTGTATTAGATCTGATAACGAGCAGGGCTTCGGAAACGACTTAGTCGATCTGTGTGCTGAACTAGGAATTATCCTCGAGACTTCTTCGAACTACACACCTGAGCAGAATGGTCTTGCTGAGCGTGCTGGAGGAGTACTTACATCAAGAGCTCGCGCTATGCGACTTCAAGGAAATCTTCCAAAGACTTTGGCAAATGAGGTTTATAAAACTGGAGCTTATATTCTCAATCGCACTCCGACAGAATCACTTTGTTGGAAAACTCCATTTGAAGTGATCTGGCACAAAAAGCCTCTTGTCGCACACATGCGTCCCATTGGTTGTCTTGCCTATGCCCTCAACAAACAAATCAGTAAGGGTGATAAGACTGAATCTCGAGCACTCATTGGGCACCTTGTTGGTTACCAAGGCACAAACATATTCCGCATTTGGCTGCCTACTAGCGATGATGTGCTTGTGACACGCGACGTTGTTTTTGAACAGTCTATCTTCTACGATAATACGAGAAAATATGCGACAAGATCAACAGTTGAGCGTGTTGTCGAACTTCTTGAATACCCAGAAAATTCGGTTATTGACATTGCTATGAGTGATCTCCTTTCAAATCGTCAACGCAGGAATGGAAACCTCAGTTCAGCGCCTGAGGATAACGACACCGAGCCAGAGGTTGGGGGTGTAAGCGCTAAAAATGCTCAAAAGTATAACTGCCAGACTACTTCTGAATATGGACGACAACTACTAACCCCTGGTCCTTCAGAAATCGGCGACTCTGCTCAACCATCTACGAACATGGAAAATTCAGCAATGCAGCAAACTCATACTGTGCAAGCTCCCAGAGGACACCGATTATATGGTAATCCTGCCCCAAAGGAAATTAATCTCGATCCGTTCGATACGAGTCTTATTATTACAGGAAAGCGCAATCGAAAGCAATTGTCAAATCCAAATGTCTTTGCTATTCAGTCACACGCGGCTACACTAGGAATGAATCAGGTATCAGATTATTTGGAAGCGTTTGTGACTGAAACCTCTAAACAAATTCACTGTAATAAAACTCTCCGAATCCACCAAAACCAACTTCCACCTCCGCCGAAGCATGTGAAAGCTCTCGAATCTCATAAGTTTGGAAAGCAATTTGGGGATGCTCTAAGTAAGGAATGGGATTCACTCTGCGCGAAAGGTTGTTTTAAGGAAACAGAAAAGTCAAGGGCCACAGCAGACGCTGAGATTTTACCATTGATGTGGGTTTTTTCCTACAAAACCGGTGAAGATGGCTTTCTCATGTCATTTAAAGCACGACTAGTTGTTCGAGGAGATTTGCAAGAGCACCTGGAAAATACCTACGCTGCCACGCTTGCAATTCGAAATTTTCGTGCTCTTATCTCTGTAGCAAATTATTTTGATCTAGAGCTAAAACAGTATGATGTCCCAACTGCATTTCTCAACGCTAAGCTCAATCGTAAGCTTTATGTCGAAATTCCTGATGGTATTTGTCATATACGTGGAGAGATTCTAGAAGTTCTACTCGCTTTATACGGACTTAAGGAATCACGCTGCTATGGTACGAAGAGCTGAAGAGTACCTTGATCAAGCTAGATCTCAAAGCTGTCTCTGGTTTCCCATGTCTCTACAAAAATGAATGGCTCCTTCTATTTGTTTACGTTGATGACATAGTCATGGCGTATCATCGCACAAATGAAGACATTCATAGCAACTTTGAGCGGAAACTCATTCAGAAGTACGATTTGAAGATCATGGGTGATTTGGCTTGGTTTCTGGTATTCGGGTATACGCAACCGCCCTAATCGGAAAACCTGGCTCATACAAGATGCATACATCGAAAAGGTCTGTGCTTAATTTGGTATTGACAATATTGGCAAGTATCCAGAGGTACCAATAACTGAAAACTGGCTTCCTCAATCAACTGAAGAGCCAGATAAAGGTCGCATAAAGCTCTACCAGCAGCTTGTCGGCTCTCTGGCGTACATTGCTGTATGGAGTAGACCTGATGTAGCTCGCACTCATGTTCTATTCGCGTGTCACCTCACAAATCCAGGGCAATCACATATCTCGAAGATTAAACAGACTTGGCATTATCTACTGGGCACAAAAGGACTCGCACCTGAGGCATCTGCTGAAGAAACCCAATTGATTGAAAGTATTACTGATAATCCCATGTACAAGGATCCATTGTTCTTCGGGTCCTCAGATGCGTCCTATGCTGATGAACCAGAGACACGCAAAAGTTCTCAAGGTTACCTCTTCAAGTTCGGTGGTATGGCAATAGACTGGAAATCGACAATACAAAGAACAGTGACAAAATCAACAACCGAATCTGAGCTACTATCTTTGTCACTAACTGGCTCACAGATGCGGGAATGGATAAGATTTTTCGATGGAATTTCTCTAAAACTTGATTGTAAGCCAACAATTTGGTGTGACAACCAACAAACTGTCGGTATTGCCATCAAATCTGAAGATAAACTTCAAACTAAAGTCAAGCATGTCGATATACACCAACTTTGGATCCGTCAAGAAGTTGAAGCATCTCGACTGAATATCATATGGGTTCCAACAGAAAAAATGCCTGCTGATGGTCTCACAAAAATCCTCCCCAAACAGAAATTTAAAGAATTTTTAAGCCAGCTCGGGTTGGTTGATATCAGCAGTCGCATTAAAAAAATGAGAGCCATTTGCATGAATGATGTCAATGTTTCATTTCCAAACCGATGATCTGACAGCCATTACTATTTCTTGAATCTCGAAAGGCAATTATCAAAGATACTGGCTGGGGGGTGTGTTACGGTTTGTTCTACTATATGTTTCTTTAAGGCGTTGATGGTACTGCAGGGAATAGACCTGGGATGTGCGGCGTTAGTGTCTTGGCATGTAGATATTTTACTTTAGGAGCTACACGTAGAAGAGAGGAACAGAACAGACAATCAGACGATTATTACCGCGAACCATTAATGCTATTAAGTCCATTACAAGTTATCTAATAGAAATGTATCTCTCGCTCTCCCCAATTCCATCGGTCTCTGGCTAGTCCCATTAACCCCGTTTCATTGAGATCTGGTTGGCTCCATATTGCCAATGCACGCATCGCACACTAAACCTATACGGTTTAGCTCCACCGTCACGTGCACTAACCGCGACGTGGCCCCAAGCGTCTGCCCTGGCAATCTACGTGGATTATACAACAAAACCCAACCGACTGTGCAGCTGCTCGGATTTCTGAGTGTAAGGATTCCTCTCCCGATCCTCCCGATCCTTCCGATTATTCCTTCGCCATATAATTTTACCCTTCTTCTCATGTTATTATGACAACAGTATAATCCTTTACATATGGGATCATGTTGATATTAGGTTAATGTCTATGTTATGATGAGCTAGTGGAAGGAAAGCAGGTATATATGATGGCTTAGTCTGTAGCTTCAGAGTTCTTCACGCTTAGTTTTCTGTCATACCCAACACCTTCGGAACACCTTCGGATTACCTCTTGTATCTTTAGTTACCACTAGTACCCACTCAAACCTTTAGACCTCTTAGCTATTTATATTACCCATCTTTCAAACTTTTAGTTCCTCCTATTTATCTCCAGTAGACCTTCAGTCATCTCTTGCGACCCATTCCGACCTCTTCTCATCCTCCATTTCCGCTTCAGGTCAGACGCCTACGCTCCAATCTGACACTGAGGAACATTGATCCTTCCGGATTATGGAACTTTTTCGAATGGACGCAGACAAAGATCCATCAGGTATTTCTGAATAGAGGTCCAAATTCGCCTTATGAAGCTTGATCTGAGAATAGACACAACCCAATTCCTTGTCCTACGTCTCAACAATCTTAGGGTCAAACTATAAATGACCCCTAGATGGACCACTGAGGAGGATGTCAAGGAGCAGCTAATTAGATCTCTCCCTAAAGATAACTTGATTTGATCAACCGCTCGATCATATGCTCTAAACAGGGGTAGGAGTCTCGCAGAAGCG
Source organism: Blumeria hordei DH14 (assembly GCA_900239735.1). Classification (NCBI taxonomy): domain Eukaryota; kingdom Fungi; phylum Ascomycota; class Leotiomycetes; order Helotiales; family Erysiphaceae; genus Blumeria; species Blumeria hordei. The sequence goes on from OENG01000029.1 coordinate 218,695, forward strand.
ATTACCTATCTTCAATATTGCGAGTCAAACATCTCCTACAATCAGTCGCCTTGACCACAAGTTGCAAATCTTGCACGCAGCAGCAATAGAAAAAGAGGACGTGGTACATATCAAAGGGGACTCAAATTAACGTACTTTGATCGCCGTGATCAAGCTCGCAGAGTACCTAACCGAAAAGGAAAGCATAGAGGAACGGCAACAGACAAAAAGGAGTGTTTCTTTTGTGGTGGAAAATGTCATGCAGAACGAGATTGTCGCCTTAAGAAATCCAAAAGCATAGAGGCCAAGGACATGAACAAAGCTAGGAGAGATGCTGATGCTTGTAATGTTCAAGTTAGAAACATTAATGAAAATGATTCACCCTACCTGTCTTATCATCTTGAACTAAGTCACACCACTTGCTCAGAGCAGAACCTGGATGAAAGTTTACCCCTACTCAAAATATCAAGTAAAAGTAAAAGCCCACAAAATAAAACAATTGCCAAAAATATACAGAGCGTGATCACCAGCAGGATTCAAATACTCCTAAAATTTACACGGCTTTTTTGTGACGGTCTTAAAGTGGCGTTTTATTCAAACTGAACTCAGAGCTAGATACAAATGAAAATCTTAAAGTAATGAGAAGAGACATGACTGAAAGCCTCCTATTTATTTACAAGACTATGATCTCGTTCCCTCATTTCATACCATTCTCAAAATAGATCATGACCTGTCCTCTGACAAACACCAGCATCTCCGTCTATTTTAATTTAGGTTCATTTTAATGTTAGCAATTTTAGTTATTAAAATAGTTATGATACATGTGGCTTAGATGACTCACGACTGGTGTTCGAGTCGTCCTGTCTGCAATCTAAATTTGTCATTTAAGAATAGATTTGCATGAACTGGGACAAGGCCTATACTTGGGTCTATTGAGTCGTGGAGGGGTTCATGACATATATGGTGTTTAACATGGTTGGAAGAGTTCAAGCCTTATTTGTTAGGCAGCAGCCTAATGATAACCAGGTATGAGCCTGTGACATTTTTAACCCTAATGTAACAGCTTTCCCAACTGTCACAAAACATGCATTACCTACCAAGCCCAGAGAAATTCTCACAATAATCGACCCCGGAGCGTCAGAACATTTCAGTGGTATGAGGGACAACTTCTCTACACTCAAAAGATGGAGCTGTCCAAAGTCTGTCCAAATTGCAGATGATATTAAATTGTATAACCCACTACTTAGTTCGTGGACTTATTGGTAGAGGGAAGCTTATGCAATAATGAAGGATAAAAGGATGTCAATTCAACTACTCTTCTAAACACAGGTACCAGACTCCTTTTAATCCCAATAGATAGCCCGAGCGGGATCTCCTATTAACAGCAGTAAACAACGCTAACACAGGGTATAAGCAATCTCCGTTCGCCAAACACCAGTCGGTCGGGACTACTAATTATCGAGCCTAGTAGGATCGACAATGTGTATCCCAACATAGAAATAATAGAAAGCTCAACAACCAAACCCTTCATCAATAACTGCCATTAATCATCACCTGAATTATCTCTGTACTCCATAATTTCAACAGATGAAAAAGTTATTCAATGCAAAGGCTATGGAAATATATTGTTTAGGACTGGTGACATATTGTGATAACGAGGTTATGAGAAGTCTAAGAATGGTCGCAATGGATGTAACAGTCAACTTGGGTGGATATAGGATAGCGCTTTAAGTCTAACGTGAAGAAGAAGGATATGTATTGTAGATCTGCTATATTGATGACTATTGAAGGTAGGAGTAGAAAACGTTGACCATGTACAGAGTTCTAGCAGCAAGTATTTATACACAAAAATGGTACACAAACTATACCCTCTATAGCAATAACTCCCAACCATTCAGCCATTCAACAATTATATCATTAGACATACCTGCGTCATATGATCATATTATCATGTATGGCTGAGATACTGGTGTTGTCATTTGCTGTATGTTAATGACGTATCATTGACACAGGATTGCCTGTCCTGTCGGTTACACTTGCCTAATACTAGCCATTTCAAGTTATGTGATCTATAAGTGGGCCTGATCACAACATGACAAGATGATTGAACTAAGAGAAGTATGGTTTATTCCTGAGTTTGGTCAAATGCGGCTTCTGTCCGTCTGGGCCTTCAATAAGAGGGGTATAGATGTAAAGTTTGCTGATAGCCACTGTCAAATAACACGGAACGGTTCAATCTTGTTTAAAGCAGAAGGAGAGGTTGGTGTGTTCAAAGTTAAAACCAAATCAATACCTCAAGCAACATCAGCCACAAAAGTTCAGCAACAAATACCACACCAAACAGAGACTGACTGGGACATTTTGCACAGAAGAATGGGTCATATTAACATCAAAGATATTGATAAGATTCTGAAAATAGGACACACAGGACAAAAAGTTCCTATTGTCACGGATCGTGTATAAAAGCAATGAGCATTTGTATAGAAGATGGTAGTTTATATTTCGACTAATGGTGAGCTATCTAGGGAGTCGGACAGTTATTTATACAATCCTTTTCCTACTATCCTTGGCCTTCATCCCAGGAGTAATCATGGCTTACTGACCTAGATCCTTCTAGTAACTACTCATCTCGTCCCTGGAAGGTTCCTTCTTCATTGCTAGAAGATTCACTCTCTTTCTAGGTGAAGCTCGATCATCTCTGCTCTAGTTTCGAATGTTCCAACAGAAAGATATGCCAGGTAAGCATATCTAAGAATCTACTAGAATATTCCTGATCATACTTCATAGGAGCCAAGGACTGTCTGTGCTAGCCAGCGTAGACTACAGGCATTAGTCGGTTTACTAACTGTCACACCTATTGAGAAAAGATCAATTTCGATTGGATCAAATTCTTGCAAAGCATGTTTAGCAGGAAAGATAAAGGAAAATTTCAATAAGAAATCTGACAGTTGTTCGAACCCTATTCTTTGTTAATTTCACTACAATATCTCAGAAATCCAATCCATCTCAGTCAGAGGATATTGGTTTTTCTTCCTTATGGTCGACAATGCAACAAGGATGTGCTGGATCAGGTTACAAAGAACGAAGGAAATGAACCAGGTTCTAGTCACATTCAAGCAAATAAAGGCCGAAGATGAGCTACAATCTGGCAATAAGATTTTCTACATGAGAGCTGACAATGGTAGGAGTGAATTTGGTACTGCCCTTCAACACTACTTGAAAGAAGTAGGTGTAATGTTTGAACCAAGTCCACCATATAAACATTCAATGAACGGTGTAGCTGAAAGATGGATGGGTATTATAGCCGTCATTGCAAGGTCTATGTTATATGAGGCACAGTTACCTCACCAGCTCTGGGATTACGCTGTCGAGAATGCAGCCTGGATCAAGAACAGGGCTCCCACATCCGCACTACCTTTCGCTGATAATGACGCCCCAGAAAGATTCACTCCCTACAGTGCTTATTATGGAAAGCCTGCAGATCTAGCAAAAATCAGAGTTTTCGGGTGCAAAGCAGATGTGCTTTACCCTGCCGAGTTAAATCCTCAGAAATGACAACCTCACATTAGGGTGGGAAAATTCATCATGATAGGAATGACTTCAACGAAAATTTGGAAGCTACTTGATACGCTTACCCTAAGAGATACAATCTCTGCTGATGTTGAGTTCAATGAATATGAGTTTCCTAAGATTGAAATATCACTCTTAATCTACCTGATAGACTAGATGTGCTAACACCTAGACAAGTACCTTTAGAGCAAACAAAGATGTACCACTCGCAGCTGATAGAAGCTAGACAGAAAGGTGTTAAGCAAGCGCGTAAGAAGTACGCTGCAATTCACCCAATTGGGGCAATGAGTTCGAGCGAAAATAACTCTGAATTGCAAAATCCTGTAACTCGCCTACAAGAGGCTAGAGATGCGTCTGGTCAGCGCTATATGCAGAAGGCTCCCATTAGAATGATCGAGCAAGAAATCTACATAGGTTAGGTAGAGCTACAGACTCCGTAATAAGACGTTAAGGAAGCTGCTACGAGAACGCGTGGAGGAAGCTCTCACGCGAATCCATGGTTGAGGCTAGTCTTCCTACTGCAGTAGTGGAAGAGGCCACCATGAGGGTAGTAGAGCAAGAAAATCTAGGAGAGCGAATGAACTTTGACGAAAGTGCTCCTCAGATTATCGGAGAAGCCATCGAACAATCAATTGGGCAGACTCCTTGCTCCCTGCCAAAATCAAGATTTGGCAGACCGCTGAGAAGAGTGACAAAGGCTGTGTTCAACCATGTTGTTACAGCAAATGCAATATCTGCACAAGCAGTTCATATTAATGCCGGTGAGTCGTCATTGATTCAAGTGCCCACTCCTCCATTTGAATCTATTACTGTTGAAAAGACCATGCATGAAGATCCCAAATTATGGAAAGAGGCAATCAAATCAGAATTGCGCTCTGTGTAAGCCACTAACACTTATACGATTTTGACTGGGCTTCTTCTGCCTGGGAAGAAAATAATATCCAGCAAAATTGCTCTCAGAAAGAAGTTCAGAAGTGACGGCAGCTTAGACAGACAAAAAGCACGAATTTTTGTCCGTGGATTTGAACAGCAGTAAAGTATCAATTATTTCGAGACTTTCGCGTCGGTCATACGGTACAACACACTCCAGATACTTCTATTCAAGGCTGCAGTAGACGATCTTGTAATTGAGGCGCTTGATGTGGATACAGCCTTTCTAAATCCAAAGTTAGAAGAAGAGATTTACATGGAAATACCTGACTTCTTTTCCTTACAACACCCTGGAATCAATCAAAAGGAAAATTACCTCAAGCTAAACAAATCGCTGTACAGTTTGAAGCAAGCTCCGCATATTTGGTTCAAAGAAGTCAAAGATCACTTTAATCGGATTTCCTTAAAGAGCGGAGATTCTGATCCAAAATTGTTTATAGGTAGAGGTGTTTCGGTACTTCTTTATGTAGATAATATGCTAATCATTGGGAAATGCGGAAATTTAAATCCCGTCAAATTAGATATCATGAATAAATGGAGTTGCAAAGCGCTAGGACCAGTTGACACTTTCTTCGGAATTCAAGTGGAGAGAAATAAACAAGAGGGTACCATTCGCATTCATCAAACTGCCTATACAACAAAACTCATTCAGTGATTGGGAATGGAGAAAAGCATACCTAAGGATCTCCCACTTCCAGCAGGAACAGTCCTAAAGCCAACTGTCAAAGACGATATCCATCAAACGCTCAAAGATTATGATGTCAGCCTCTATCGACAAATTATCGGATCTATCCTTGTCACAGTCTAAGAATAGGCACTGAGGCAACCTTATGGTCAGAGGTAGTCTATTTTCAATCTATGGTGAACTACAGATTGAAGAGGATAATAACAGCTATCTTATACATGATTATTATCCCTGCCAATGACACAGCCTTCTATATGTATATCCATATCCCTTCTCGTATCCCATTGTCGTGCCCTATTCTTGGAGGTGTTTGCCACTTTGTAAGACCATGCTTCCAAGAATATTCCCTGCCCAGTTTCATGCTAAGCCTGCGTTAGACAGCGCAGGCTACAGGCAATTAAAGGCTTACAAGCCGTCACAATCCTATATATTTCCAATGGTTCAAGGCCAGATATATCATATGCCGTGGGGCAACTTGCACGATTTATGTCTGATCCCAATTCAAACCAGTTGAGCATGGCAAACCATCTACTCAGATACCTCAACGGTACAAGATCGCTCGAGATTAGATACAGACCTTCTGATACGACAAATATCTGGGCAGCATGGACAGCTGCAACATGGGAGACCGAAAATGATAAGAAATCCTTTCCAGGGCAAACGATCATATGGAATGGGGGTGCAGTTACTTGGTCCGCTAACCATCAGAAAATAACAGCTCAGAGCTCAATGGAAGCAGAGATCATGTCTGCTAGTGAAGGAGCCAAAAAAATCGCCTGGATGGAGAAAACTGCTCAGGACATAAATGTTAAAATAACGAAACCTCCGCTTCTATATCTAGACAACCAGGCTGCAATAGAGCTTGCCAAAACCACCAAATTTCATCGAAGAGCTAAACATATTGAAACCAGGCACTTCTACGTATAAGACTGTGACGGCTGGTAAGCCGGAGATTGTCTGTAACCTGCACTGTATAACGCAGGCTTAGCGTCAAACTATTTGGTGCCTATTTTCGGAAGCGGAGGCTTATCAGTGTATATATCAATACTGTGAAGCTACCGAGAATTAGACTCAGGGGTGGGATAAAGTTACTGATATACAGATAGAAAGCCGTGTAACTAGCTGTGATAATATTCATGTATAAACTAACTGTTATTATCCTCAATCTATAGTTAACCATAGATTGAAAATAGACTACCTCTGACCATAAGGTTGCCTCAGTGCCTATGATTAGACTATGACAGAGACAACATGACAATGAAAAATAGGTTAATAGACTCTTTTACCCCAATTTTACCAATTTCGGATGCTACAGTTTGTGTTACAGCGTGCGCTAGGGGTACTGGAGATCGCCGTCTGCCGAAGGTAATTTATTAATAACTGTTCGGATTGTAGATGCTAACGAAGGATACTTAGATATAATCCAACTGGCGAGGTGCCAGGTGGTCAAAGGTCGGAGAACTACAGGATAGTCGAGACACAAAGTCCAGAAGTCGAGTTACCGAGCCAGCAATCAAGGCTGATAGATCAGGGTGAACACCAGTACGAATAATGTAAATAATAAATGAAAGACTGAGGATATCGGACTGTGAGGATCTAGAATTATGAAATTATATAAGTGCTAAAATTCAAGATCAAAGATCAAAAGATTGAAAGATTGAGAAGCTGGAGAACTACTATGTGGCAGCTCCAGCTTCCTTATATCTAACTCAAGACAGTAATTGACTCAAATAATACCATGACAAATATATTCATGACGCCAGCCCCTCCATCTCTAACTGTCAGAGTTTTCTCGGAAACTTTCACCTATCTCCTTTTCCTGAGAACATTCTCCTTGAAACCTCTTCAAGGATGCCTGTCCATAACAGTTTGCTCTATAGTTGTAACTTATGTCAGGCGACACTGTACAATTAATATTTCACCAAGAATTGGCCTTATTAAAGATCTAGATTTACAGATTCATCGGATAGTCACCCCTGGAGAGTCATTCTTTCTTTTAAACATCTACAATGAAAAATCCCAGCACTCAAATGAATCAACCCTTACTACAGAACACCTATTTCAGCCGGACACAAATTTGGATAAACCTTCCACAGATCAAATACTAATACAACATCTATCATAGACCTGACCTATTGTTGTGGTTATGAGCTGAGAGGTGTATAGCAAGTAAATGACTCTGCTGTCTGTCGGTGGAGTGGCACGGGCCCATGTGCAGTGGTGAGTCGTGGAGATGAAACGCTCACGCTGGGTGATGGCACAATGGACACTGAGTGCGTATCACTGTGTCCAAATGGGTGTCAGTAGGTATCAAATGTGAACTCTTACTGACAGTGGTGATCTATGAAGGTGATGCTAGATGTGCATCCCGACAATTGATAATATCATCTAATGGATGATGTGAAGTATGATATTATTTGGATAGATTGATTCACTAAACTCGATAGGTGAAGAGATTGTAGAGTACATGATCATTGTCTGTGCACCAGCCTGTATTTTCCACCCTTTCCTAATACAGCAGCCCATCCTCTGTTCCCCTGTCTCCTAACAACTCAACCGAGCCAGCACAACAAGTTCCAATGCTACTTATTTTTGGGGCATACCCTAGATTGACAGATTACAATCCACCAACACCAACAATAGCTCAATGCACAGCCGCTATTAGAAAAGCAATGGATGAAATATCAAAGATCAGAGCCAAGAGCCAAGTCAACAATGCCCTCGGCCAATGAAATGGCCTGGACACAACCATGACAAAAGACTTAACCCCAGATTCTGATATACTTGTCTATAGAGAAGGTAATTATGGGCAAGCCGGAAAATGGGAAGGAAAATTAAAATAATTGAAATCAACAATGAAATTTGCAAAGTAAATATGCCATCAGGCCTATCCAACTTTAGATCAACTGTTGTCAGACCTTTCTTTTCAATTAACAACAATATCATTCCAACTCATGAAGTGTTAGACAACAACCACACCTCTAGCCCCAGAATGAATGCTACACAAGAAGAAACCCAAAAATCACAAGGTGTGAGCGGACTAAGGAGAAACCCAGCCAGAACCCGTCGCCTCCCTGTCAATTTCCAGAAAACCCAAGCTCAGAAGTGTTGTGAATACTTCGGGTCAGCTCCGATCGAGCCTCATTGGGCTTCCACCATCGCGGCACTCGGACACTCGGCCGCAGTAAGCTAGGTGAGATTAGGGCACTGGTAGCACACCTAAGTACCTAATCACTCTGGCAACATCATTATGTCCGAGCGTTGCCTGGTGGACCAATGCATTTAGACTGAGGTGCTCATTGCTCTGATGGCTACCGAGTGGCAACAGCATACAATGTGACGACGGTGTGTAGCTCTGTAATCCCGGAAGTTCCACACTAGCAACCAGTGTCAATAGTATGTTATGACAGGAGATATTGGCAGGGGCTATGGAAGTGGTTACTGTGACAGAAGTAGGAAGCACATGTGGTGAGTGCGTGATCAGGACTGGGGTACTGAATGTATATATAAGGAAGGAATACTTCCGCAGATAGATAGCGAATCAACCATCTCACTACTGTCCATTCCAACACATCTTCTCACTACAGCCACATCAATTATATCCGCGCATCCATAATCATCTGCATCCATTTCAGGTATTCATCTGTTCCCTCATGACCTCGTTATTATAACAAGAAGTTCTTTTTAACAACCCAGCAAGCTGTGACGCCCCGACATTTTTAGTGGCCACGTGGTCGGTGGACCAATAGCTGGTTAGCCAACTCAGGGTCAATCCAGGGATTCCATAAACTAGTTTCACACACACGAGTCTTGAGTGTGACAAATCACATTACAAAAGGTTTGTCATGGTTATTGGTTTTCATGCGAGCCCCTTGGGTTGAAGACAATGAGGGACGGGAGGTTTCATGTTGGCAACTCCATTCGACAGTGGAACACTTATGTACATATATACAGATTCATATCCTTCTAGATGCTTTTCTCTTTAGTTTAGAATCTTATGATTTGAGTCCACGCCAGCTTTTGACCACTTGCCAATTGTCTTTTGTCCCTCGAGTTTCCACAATCTCAACCTCAATTCATTCATTTGTAACTGAGTTTCCTTTATACGAGATAATAGAATCAAGTCTTACATATCACGAGAACAAACGCAACAGTGATTAAAGAGACCTACTGTGAGCATAACTTCCCCCAGAGTATCCATTGTCCTGCTTGTATATAGCCTAGTTATTATAAAAATAAATGAGTTGTCACAGTTCTAATCATGACTCTCCATAAAAGGGTGAAAATGTGCCTAAGCAACAGTGGGGGGTCTAGTTGTCATAGTAACCTAATTGTAAAGGTGTAACAATTTCTCTTCCAATCCTTCCAATTCTTCCTTAACCATATAATTTTATACTTCTTCCTATGTTGTTATGACAACAGTGTAATCCTTTACATGTGGGATCATGTTGATATTAGGTTAAGGTCTATGTTATGATGAGCTAGTGGAAGGAGAGCAGGTATATATGATGGCTTGGTCTGAAGGTACAGAGTTCTCTACGCTTAGTTTTCCGTCACAACCACCACCTTTGCATCATCTCTTGTACCTTAAGTTACCATTAGTACCCACTCGAACCTCTAGAATCTTTAGACATTTATATTATCCATATTTCAAACCTTAAGTTCCTCAAAATTATCTCTAGTAGACCTTCAGTGTTCTCTCACAATCCACCTGACCTCTTTTTGCCCTCCAATTCCGATTTAGTTCAAACTCTCACGCTCCAATCTGACAACAGGAATTGATAGGACTGGTGTTATTAATGACATTAGCGTCGAGCTAGTCTGAGGAGACATTTAAGTAGTCCTCGCTCACGTCTTTAGAGGGTGTGCAATGTTTTGTTAGATTTCTGTTTCTTATCTATGTTCTATCCTACGTTTCTTATTTATATCTTGTCCTGTGACTTCTACCTTATATACTCACTTGCCCTGTAACATGAGTTGGCTTGGATGTGGCTAGTAATACTCGAACTTTATTACGCTCCATATTAATGCGACTCTTCATTGCTAAGTAGTGCAAATTCCAACAAGTGTATCATCAAGATACCTTAGGCATGGACAACTCATATGACATGTTTGGCACATTTGCTCAGGCAAGGCATACTTTATAATGGCTGGTAAGCCAATTGGTCCCTGTAGCCTATGTTGGTCAACTTAGGCCTGATTTGAGTGGCGCTATTAGCGTCACGGTAGTAGCGTTGTAGTTGGCATGGTTTAAGGTTAAGCGACAACTGAGCCTCTAAAGACCTTCGTGTAGCTAGATAGACTCTTCCTTCCTCATCGCACAACTCATGTGTAACATATACCTCGCACTTTGTACCATCGCACTGTGACAATTAGCCACTACCCGTACGCTAATGTGCAATATCTCCCAATACAATACCTTTGCATTGGCATTTGCATGACATCAAACTCAGTAGTGCGGCATGGCAGTACGTGTCTCAATGATGAGGGTTTGACAGTGTTCCACGGGGTGCGTTGTATGGCCTAGTGAAGATCTAGGTGGTAAATGAGGATATTTAATGGGTCAAGTGATGACAGTTCTTCTCTAGGAAGAGATGAATGGGCAGCTAGTTGCAGTAGATGTTGAACGTGGGTCTTGCTGATGAAGACTGGGCATTGGGGCTCTTGCTGATAAAGAAGTGGAGAATGGATAGATGGTCTTCCTGAAGAAGGGATGGGTAAACTGATGTATTGTAATGGGTAAGTAAAGAAGACGTTACGGTTTGAGTAAAGCTCTCTCACGCTGAACTATTATATACAAGAGTAGAAGCATTTGCCAGCCGGAATTAATCGTAATTAATTCTTGCCAATATCTTTGCATTGATGGCTGTGTTCTTGTCCTTCTCTTCATGACTCTCTTGTATATCCTTACATTAATTTGTACATAACTAATTGTATAGGGGAAGCTATTATTTAATTGATGGTTATAATTGACTACCCCTTCATCTTATCACAAATTAATATTAGTATTAGAATTCTAATTGCGGGTCTGTGAAAACGTGTCACGGACCAAGGACCTATTCTAAAACAATAGGAACTATGAACGAAGATATGTGAGCCATTCTACTATATTCCATCCTAATCTGTTCTGTTCTTCAACCTATCTTACTCTATTCCATTCCATTCTAATCTGCTCTGTTCTGTTCTGTACTTGTCTAGACTATTCTATTCTGTATGAGAGTATACTGGAAAGTTCGAGAGCAATAGAGAGGAATATATAATGGGTAATTGGGATGACTCTGGTTCAGCAGATTATGGTCTTGTATTCTTAGGAGCTCTTTAGAAATTAATGAATCATATCTCATGTTGAACTCTTGAACAGTCAAACCTTTGAATTATCGAACTCTCGACCCCTCGGAATGCGAACACCTCTCGTACCCTTGACAGTACGGCACTGCAACACGTGTAAATAGGCTTACAATAACTGGAAATATAAGAGACCAAGTACAATCCCTCCGCACAACAACGCAATAGTGCTGTATTACAGGTATAGTCAGAACACTAGGAGAGCCCCATAGCATAGGAAAAGGAGAGGGATTAGCCTCGGTAGCGAGAAGGCTTTGACGTATATATATGACTAGATAGATGTAGTGGGAGTTCTCTCCTTAGAATTATTATTTACTACCATCAACCATATAATTGCCCCAGCACCTATCCCTCGAAATCGTGACATACTGAATGAGTCAGCATAGTAGGCATATGATTGGCAGGTAAATGAGTTAATGGGGTAAAGAAGAAGAGGTTTTCTCACTGTAGATTAAAATACAAATATGCATAGAGTCATTCAATATACACTCTGAATCACATATTATCTTAGCCGTCAAACTCAAGTGTACATTCCTGTTGTGCTGGCTCGGTTGAGTTGTTAGGAGACAGGGTAAAGGAGGATGGGCTGCTGTATTAGGAAAGGGTGGAAAATACAGGCTGGTGCACAGACAATGATCATGTACTCTACAATCTCTTCACCTACCAAGTTTAGTGAATCAATCTATCCAAAATAATATTATACTTCACATCATCCATTAGATGATATTATCAATTGTTGGGACGCAAATCTAGCATCACCTTCATAGATCACCATTTGATACGCTGTGACGCTCTGTGACGCTCTGTGTGAGCTCATAAGTCTACCATATATAGTAAGATAGCTATTAGATACACAGATCTAATATTGTGCCTTTTTAGGCCAGTTGGCACTATGATAAAGCTATCTAACTACAGTTACATGTCTTCTGCATAATGAATGTTGCACGTGCACCCTTAGTGTGGTCCGTGCATCACATACGCACTCAGTGTCCATCGTGCCATCACCCAGTGAGTGCACCATCTCTGCAACTCACCATTGCACATGAGCCCGTGCCACTCCACTGACGGACAGCAGAGTCATGTACTTGCTTTACACCTCTCAGCTCATAACCACAACTGTTCCCCATTTCATATACCAAGAAAAACACAAAATCATGGTGGATGAACAAACTAACTAACCTTTGGAAGAGGTTCCACTACCTACAAAGACTGATTAAAAAGACCCTAGTTCCCCAGATCACAGAGCAAACAAGGGTGGCAAGAAACAAATATTTTCGAACCATTTCCTAACACAAAGCTCAGTATTGGGAAACTTTCATGGAGCAGTCACAAGGAAAGACAGCTTATGCTGCATTTCAATATACAAACCCTTCTCAACAGCAAAGCCCTTTGACACCAACATTGGGATACACTAGGTATCACAGTCTAAGCATAGGCACTTTGTGTTGGAAATGGAGACACAGTGTGTTGTGGACGTACGGGCCCTCCATTCTGTCTAGGTTCCCGACACGATCTTGTGTGTGTTTAAGAGGTTGGAATGGGTAATATGGTAGCGTTTCAGTGTTAGGGCTAGGCATCCTTGAGGCAAGTTCAAGGATAAGGTTCTAAGGAAAAGGTTCAAGGACAAGGGTTAAGGAGAAGGTTCTCGGGAAACGGATCTCGGGGAAGGTTCAATAACTAAGTTTCCGGGAAACTCGGAAAGCTAGAGTTAGAGGGGCTGGAGTCATAACCTAATGATCCCAAAGCCTCAGTTGAAGTTCATTACGTAGTCTAGTGTACTTAAGGAAGCTGGAGTTACCACGAAGTAGTTCTCCAGCTTCTCAATCTTATATCTCCATAGTCCGAAAATCGCACTCGTCTTTCTACTCGTCTTGATCTCTCGTCCTACAGTCCCAGCTTCTAGTTCTTCTGTTTTGACCTCCTGGTATCTCGCCAGCTCATTTGACCACCCATCTCCAATCTTAGCAGACGGCGATCTTATCATCATCTGACCCTCGCCGTAACATTCAGGCTACCTATTATATATACGAGCGGCTGTATGGCGTGGGCACAAGGAGGTTATTGGGGGGTTTTTTTTGCCTGGATGGCGCCATACTCGTTTATGGTGTGGCTTAGGCTACGTGTCGCTTACACTTGTACTTGTAGCGCACACTTTCCACACTTTTAGCTGTAATCCAAATATGACACTCTTTTAGTCAACTTCTACATTTGTTCCATAAATACTGCGCCCATTTCATTGCGCAATATTTCCAACACTTTGGCAACCTCATGGTCAGAGGTAATTTATTTTCAATCTATGGTGAACTACAGATTGAAGAGGATAATAACAACTATCTTATACATGATTATTATCCCAGCCAATGACACAGCTTTCTATATGTATATCCATATCTCCTTTCTCGTATCCCACCCTTTAGTTTCATTCTCGGAATTTTCACAATATTGATATTGCCACTTTGTAAGACCCTGTTTCCGAGAATAGGCCCTGCCTAGTTTCATCCTAAGCCTACGTCAGACAGCGCAGGCTACAGGCAATTACCGGCTTACAAGCCGTCACACTTGGCCTGATAGTAGTGAAATATCAATTGAAACATCATTTGCAGAAAAATCTGATGCTCTAATTTTGAACCATCTTCTAAAGTCCAACTCTCAAGACAATATTGCAATTACCAGTATATCTCTGATTTCCACACTTACTAGGGCCAAAATGACATGGAAGTGGCCAGAACTCAACCAGAAGGAATTCTTTTATGCTATTGCAACCAAGTCAACTGCACCAGGGGTGGATCAGATTGGATGGTAGATGCTTAAGTATGCTGTTCAGACTCTACCAAACTTTTTCTTCAAAGCTTATCAAGTCCTATTTCAGGGTGTTCATCATCCTGAATCTTGGAAGGAAGCAATTGGAATAATTATTCCAAAAAGAAACAAGTAAGACTAGTCTATACCCAAGGTATATAGACCCATCTCTCTGTTGCTATGTATGTGAAAATTATTGGAGAAATTATCTGCCAATAGACTTTTCTATCTAGCAAATGTTTCAGATGACCTCTTGGATCCGAGTCAAATGGATGGACGGAAGCAGAGGTCTGCTATTGATGCAGCTCTGCTACTACAAGCTTTCATTGAAGAAAACCATACCAAAAGACGTATGGTCAGCACACTATTCTTGGATGTCATGGGGGCATTTTATTTTTTTTAATTTTTTTATTGATTAAGTGTATGCAGCCTAATTAGCTACGACACAAACAGTTTCATCTTGTATTGCAAGTCCTTCTTGAGCCAGCGAAAAATTCGACTCTCCTTCAACAGTAAGATGAGTCAGATGCACCAAGTCTCGGGTATGCCCCAAGTGAGCCCTATCTCACCAATTCTTTTTCTGATCTCAATCAAATACCTTCTTCCAGAAGCAAGAGGCAATAATTATCTACAAATATCTTATGTAGATGAAATATCTATCTCAACTGCCTCTACTTCTATAGAAAAGAACATTTTATTCCTTGAAGGACATACTACTTCCCTACTCCAAAAGGCTAGAAATCATCATATCATGGAGGTAGATAAATCAGAGCTGATTCACTTCTATTGACGCCAGTAGCCTATCACCAACCCCTTAAGAGTACAAAATACCTTGCTACAACCTAAAGAAGTGGTAAAATGGCTTGGTATCTGGTTTGATCAGAAACTCAACTTCAAATTTCATGTGCAAAAGCGACTCCAGCTTGGCTATGCAGTATGGGAAAGGCTAAGAAGGCTTGTGTCAAGGCTCTCTTGGGACTTGGTTACTTAACTTGAAAATGGTTGGTGTGAAATCTTGGATACTTGATGATAAAGATAGTATATTAACAGAAGACTAGGTTCTTGATTCTTGGATGACTAGGGAATAGTACAAGACTGAAAGCTGGAGAGCTTTTGACATGAAGATACCTCAGCTACTTATACTTCGACACTATCTACTACAGACTACAGTAATCTAGTTCCAGCCCGATTGCTGTTGAACTCCTGAGAGTGACCTAGAATCTGATCGAAGCTCAGTGAACTGGTAAGAGTACAGAATACCATCCTGAAACATCTAGAAACAAATTGCTAGAGTAGCTTAGAATGTCATTGAAGTAACTCAACACCACGAGTCATCTCCACATCAGTCAGTCTGTGACAGCTTGTGTTGTATAATCCACGTAGATTGCCAGGGCAGACGCTTGGGGCCACGTCGCGTTTAGTGCACGTAATGGTGGAGCTAAACCATATAGGTTTAGTGTGCAATACGTGCATTGGCAATATGGAGCCAACCAGATCTCAATGAAACGGGGTTAATGGGACTAGCCAGAGACTGATGGAATTGGGGAGAGCGAGAGATACATTTCTCCTAGGAGAGAAATGATGTAACAAAGGGAATGTTCTAGCACAGGACTGTGGACAACACAGTAAGTCTGGAACGACATATAAGGAGGACTTGACCTCCGTTCATTCACTTGTAACTAAGTTTCCTTAATATACAATTCAAGTCTTACATATAACAAGAACACATGCGACAGTGATAATAGAGACCTACTGCAAGTACGAGTTTCCCATTAGCATCCATTATCCCGCTCCTATATAGCCTCGTTATAATAACAGGTTATGAGCCCGGAGTTCTTCTCTGTGGCATCATAGTATATGCTCTAAAACCAGTCATCCTAACTTCTCCCAAGATAGACCACCTCTAAACATGAACAAAAGCTCGGCAATCGTTTTGACCCCTGGAGTAAGCTTTGCCAATTGGGAATCAGATCTCCCGGCGGCCCTGATAAAGAAAGATCCTTTAGCCCACGTTTTCCACGATTTTGAGGAAATTCAGCAGGCCCTTCAACCCAGCGAACCAATCAGGGGAGAAGATAAAACCAATGAGGAGTTTGCCAGTATCTCGTCAAAGTACGCCGAGAAACTTGCGAGGTGGAAAGAGGGGGAAATAGAGGCAAAGAATATCCTGCTCTGACAATTAAGTCCAAGCGTTAGACCACAGAATTTTCGGAGAATGTCGGCGAGACAGATATTCGACACCATAGCGATGACTCGAGAGGAGGGCGCGGCAACGCCATATGAGACTGTGTTGTAATCCTAGTCCGTGCTAACATAACGTAGAGACGTGCATGGTCTAGGTCATGGATTAATATAGTCGCTGTGCCTACACAATTGAGGTAAGCTACGTAGTGCTTGTAGAGATCTGTTGAGGATCAGGATGTTGAGAAGTGATAGCAGTGCACGGACCAGCTTCTCATGTATTTAGACAGGTAGTCAGGCACTGCCCCCAAAAGTGTCCAACATAGATCACAAACTTTATCCATTATACTTTAGTAAATAATAATCCCTTCTAAAGTCTACAATTCAGTTCTCGAGCGTTATATCACAACTGTCTCTAAGTCTATCCCAAGAATATCTCCAGTGCTCATTATTCATAACAGACTGCCGTTCGAAACCTCATCAATACAAAGTTCACAACAACCAAAGAGTACTGTGACAAATTTATGCAGCACTACTTGAGCGTCAATAGTGCGGCCGAGTCAATGTTACATGAGAATACAAACTGCAACTCAATAAATCCATTTGCAGTGCCTCATGGATTAGCAAGTTTTCTTTTCGTGTTGGGAACTGAGAGTATTGATTGGTTGGAGACTTGGAGACAGACTAAGGTCCTGGACGGAAAGAATAAGTACGTGCCACTCGAGTCAATGATGTCGACTCTGCGACAGATAGGTCAATCGAAAGTGAAGTCGTCAGGGCAGGTCATGGCAATGACTGGTGCGGGTGAGAGAAAAGATGGAGAGAAGAGAGATACTGGGGGGCCTAATGACTACTGCGTGCTGTGTACCCATCAACACAAAAATAAGAATTGTTTTAAGCAGCACCCAGAGTTAAGGCCGGGTAGAAAGAGCAAGAAGGGAAAACCGAAGGGAAAGCCCAGTGTGCACGTTGCAATTGAGAGCAGTGATGAAGAAATCGACAGTGAGGATATATCAAGTTGCAGACTAGCTAGAGCTGCTTCAGCTAGTTTAATCAAAAACCCTCTACTGTACAACACAGGTGCCTCGCACCACTTCATTCGATGCAAAAATGACTTTACCACACTGACCAAGTTGCGAAAACCCTTCAAGCTCGATCAAGCTGTTGGGAATTAAGCATTGACACATCAGGGAACCAGTCTTGTAAGAATTGGTAGTCAAATGCTGGAGCTTGATGAGTCCCTTCTATCACCCAACTCTACTTGCAACATAATCTCAGCGGGAAAATTAAAGGATCAACACGGTATTGTTGCAGCTAATGCTAACGAATTATTGATACGGATTAAAGACGATCAACCAGTAGCAAGATTAGTGACAATCGACCATGTGTTATACATTAAACTGCTGAGAAACAGAGAAGAATCCGTCATGTCGAACAAAATTGCAGCACCAGGAATAGCTAGGATCCAAAAAGTTACGAATGCACATAGATGGCATCAGAGATTGGGACATACTGGACAGCAGATCCTGAAAAAGACTGCACAATGTTCGCTTGGAATGGATGGAATTGACTACTCTGATCTCATCAATTGTGAGACATGCCACTTGAGTAAAGGGCAGAGGCTTGTGTCCAGGGAGCCCAGACCAACACCAAGTGAGCCATTGGATGAGATCTTTGTTGATACAGTAGGGAAATTATCAGAGGCGTTTAATGGTCATAAGTATGCAGTCATACTTACAGACGCAAGAATGCGGATGAGGTGGTCTATAACCACAAGAGGAAAAAATGCGATTGCGTCACATTTGGTACAGTGGAGCGAGTACCAACACCACCTGTCGGAATATTTCCTATGGATTCTTTATTTGTAGTATCTCAATAACAATAATTGCATTTATTCGTGTCTATCTTTCTTTGTGACAGAGCGCCAGGGCCTTAGTGACCTTGAACACTCGTCACATGATACATGCTTCTAAAGCTATTACTAATCATTACCTATTTGTTATTACATCTTCATAATCATTATTACTGCCCAAACTCCAGTATCCTTGCTTTATACACATCCAAATAAAACTTGTGTCCTATTATTCGACACTGGCAAAACAGATAAATAAATGAAAACAAATTGAAGTTCCTTTTTATACTTGATGTTTTTGAAAATATAATCTGCAATGGGAAATATATGAAACCCTTTCTACCCATTTGTTTTCCTCAACTATAATAGTGTTAAGATCGATAAGACGTTTCAAAGCATTGCAGCAATCTGACTTTGTCATTGCATCTGCTGGATTACTATCGCCCTTGATCCAGCGTACTTGAGCTATTTCCCGTTTTTGGTAAGATTGACGGAGGCAAATTACATCAACCATTAATCTCTTTTCACGGGTTGTACCCAGCTTTACTAAGCACTCATATAGAGACTTAGAATCTGTACATAGAATTAGTGGCACTTTTAAGTGTAGAATCTTATCAAGAGTTGATTTGATGGCTGCGCCATAATCAAATCCATGCACCATTCCATACAGTTCCGCTGCTAGTACGCTTCTTGTTACTCTTTTACATTTTATAGAAGACCAGTGTAGAATGTTTGCTTTATTATGACGGTCTTTGAGCACAATTACGAAGCCGATTTGAGAGGAAAAGTCATTGTTGTTGGCAAAAGAAGAATCTGTAAAGACAAGTAGTTGCAGAGAGTTTTTATCCAGTGGCACAAACTTTAGCCCTCTGTTCTGATTTTTGATTTGCCACAAAACCCTTTTATTTAGCTTCTTAATGCTATTGTTGTCGGGATCCATGGTTTGAGCAGCATAAGAAAGGTCGAAAGAGGCTTCTGGCTGGCACACACTCGCAATATATGCTCCTCGCGCTCGTTGCGAAATAAATTGATCTTTTGTCGAGACGCTAGTTCTGGACTTATTTCTAGAACCGTGAATATCAATTGGCTCACTGTGAACAGGTTTTAAATTTCTGCATTGAAGCTCCTGCGTTAAGTTAATAGAGCGCAAGCCACTATCTCTGCTGATATGTCCGCTGTTGAAATTAATGGGCGTGGATTCAGTAAGTATTTTCTGTTCTTTCGCTGCTAATTTAGCCTTGTCGAGTTGAAGATGTTCTTTGCCAGCGAATAATTTATCGGCTATAAATAGGGTATCATCAGTCTGTATTCCAACAACACCAAAACCTTCATCACATTTGTTTCTGTAAAGGAGACAAGGGTCGAATGTCGATTGTTTAAAGGATAATCTTTCAGTATGGTGTTGATGATAAGTGAAGAACCAATGATTTCCTGCTTCTGGAACGCCATACAACGGTTTGATAACCTATAAAATAGTCCCCCTGCCTCCTAACTCCATTGGTGCCTGTATGTAGAAGTCGCGACTTAGATTTGTTTCTGATTGGACATAGGCTTGAGTTATGTTTCTAAAATACAAGTCCACTGGAAGCATTGCTGCAAGAGAAAGAATGATTTGTTGATTGACTCTCTGGATAGTCGGAGCCTGAGTAAGAACAAAGTGTTTGTTTTCGTCTTTGTAAGCTTGTACAACCAGACAAGATTTTTCGAAGGCTTTATCTGTACCTTGATGTTTTATTTCATCAACAAACCTTGCAGAAAAAATTCTTATCCCAGGTGGGATATCGGAGGGCTTAGCTTTGATGAACACCCCTCTTTTGAGTAAACCGTCTATTTCTTTTTGTCTTGATTTTTGGAAAGAAGTAGCCTGAAAAGGTTCTGTATCGTTGACAAAAGCAGACAAGCTTGGCTCGTCACAAAATCGGGCAGGTTGTCTGCGGGTTCTTTGGATACGTGCTGGCATGTCATTTGCTTCACTTACACCATGTTCTCTTTCTTTAGTTTGTTCTTGCAAACTTGAAGGATTGTCAATAGAGTTACAGAAGTAAGGTTTTACCGAGGTTGATCAAAAGCTTGTTGGGCCTGAGGGTAACTGAACTTTGCATGTTTCCTTTTCTATATTTATTAATTTGAAAGGACCATGCCACTCCCCAAGATGGCTTGTATTTCCTTCTCTCCACAGTAGGACATCAGAGTTAGCAGGCAAGTTATGAACCGGTTCAACGTTTGGTCCATTTCTTTCATTCAAAGCACTGTTTACTTGATTTTCTGCCCGAAATATTCTTATCTCATTCGTAGCTTTTTGGATAGCCATTGAGCGTTGAATTACTGAAGGATTGGGAGGGTCTAACGTTGTCATTTGCGGGTATGCTCCAAAAACTAGGAGAGTTGGAACTAGGCCATTGGGTCCAGCAGTGTCATTGATGGCTTTTATTGCCATTTGGAGCATAAATTCCTTACTAATTTTTGGCTCCAGCTAGTTCTTGAGAGATTATTTTATACACTCGTCGTATGAGAGAGTGATAGCGCTCCACTATGCCAATAGACCAATGCGCCTCGACAGGTACGTTTTTGACAGAAATTGCCATTGAAGCAGCGCTTTGGTGAAACTCTTTTGCAGTGAAGTTGGTGCCGGCATCTGTGACAATATAGTCAGGAGGTCCAATGTACACATCTATCCAGCAGGCTCTTATTGCATCCCAAATATGCTTTGCAGAGATATTCTGGACCCATTGGGCAGCCTGGAATCTTGTTTCTTTGTCAACAACATGAAGGACTGGGTTATTGTCAATATACATTATGTCGACAAAGATAGAGTTGTTGAATTGGATGTCGTCATCCTGCTGCTTGAACTTGAGGCGTCGAGGTGGTCTCTTGTGCTTTTGGAAAAAGTCACAAAATTTAGTTAAGTGGTCTATATGTTCCTTTTGTATGTCGTTATGACCGGATCTTTGTAAGACAGTATAGAGGCGTTGTGCCGAAGGGTGGCTGAAACGCCGGTGTAATCTTCGTAATTCCGTATTGGTAAGGAAACAAGGGTTCATGAAAAAGGAAGAAGATATTAATGATTGTAAGAAAATTCCTCATAATAGAATAGCGTGTCCAAAACGCCGTATTACTTTAACCTTTTTACTAGGTGTTATTAACTGGTTTTGAATATTATCATAATAAACGCCTAAGTTATCCATATCTGAAAGAGCGAGTAGGAAAGGAGTGTCAGCTTTAACAATGTAGAATTCTATGACTCCAATAGGCGTATCCAATTTGATAGCGCCTATTGAGGAACTGCTTCCAATGCCAAATTGATTGTTAACGGCGCCTGCTTTTGTGGTGTCAATTGTGATATTGGCAATTCTTTGGAGTGCCTGAAATTGCTTAAGTCCACCAGTGGAGTATTTTGAGGCACCCGTATCAATGATAATTCCATAAAAACAAGAGCTATTGTACCTTGAGGAGGCTGAATATTTACATGGATCATCTTTGGTGACAATTGCTGGGGTAGTTGGATCATTTCCAGTGATTGCATATTGGAAGGAGAGATCGGCGAGGTTTAACGCAGTTTCTCTTGGGTTCAGGATAGTCCCAATGGAGGTTATAAAAGATTCATTGTAAAGTACGTCGAGTTTATCAGTCTCGGCAGGTGGAGTTGTATCTAGAACTAGCATTTCAATTTGGTTATCAAGTTCAGATTTGCTAGTGCTAAGATCTTCTGGATCGCCTTCATATTGTGCAAGCAGCTGGTCTGTACGATCATTGATTCGACTCATCATCTGTTTTTGGAAGCCTTTCTTTGCCGATTCTTGCTCAGACGCAGTATAATTTCGTCTCAAGGGGCGAGGTTAGGACAGTGATCCACAGGGTGCGTATGTGGTCTAACGGAGATCTAGGTGGTAGATGAAGGTGATGAGTGGGTCGAAGGGATGACTGGTCTTCTCTAGGAAGAGACAAATAGGTAGATAGTAGCAATAGAGGCTACACGTGGGTCTTGCTGATGAAGAGCTGGAAAGAGATAAATGGTCTTCCCGAAGAAGAGATGGATAAACAAATTTATTATTAAGGTAATTGAAGAAGACGTTGCGTGAAGAATAATGCTTCTTCACACCGAGCATTTATATACATAAAATTATCAAATAGCACGTATCACACAGCCTCTATGCCAAACAATCTGCTACACATCACCTAATGAGACTAGCCTACTCTCATCAGTCTTCCTTGCTGGTTTTAAAAGTGCATTGAACTAATGTTTGTGTTTTAGCCTAGCCGTCCACATGACGTTTCATATTACGCTATGCCACAACAATCCATGAAATTTCGCGACCAGCAACCAGGGCATTTACAAACATAACATCTTTTCTGAGACGACCCGAGTGATTTATGAGACCTCCAATGAGAATTTGAGCGCGAGGTTTCAGCATTTCTTTGGCTGTTTTCTTTATAGTAACGGCGGTCCGTGAACAATTGGGATGTTTGGGTGCCTTCATTTAGCTCAACAGTTGAAATAGATGATTGGAGATTGTTGAAAATTCCCATTAGGGTACTACTTGGTTTAAAGCATGCAAGCTGGCAGGCAGGGAAGCTGCGACAGGCATTAATTAGCTTTGTATGAAGATGTTTTTCTGATCTATATTCTATATCGAAGCTAAGTTGCAAGTGATGAAGTTTGGTAAAAAGCATTTGTAAACAATCCAAGGTTGACTTCCCTTTATCTATATTTTCAGTTATGACCAAGCGAAGAGTAAGCGATTCCCATCTAGCAATCTTGGTTCTTTTGGTTTCTGGGCCTTCAAAATAATCTCTAGTTGCGGTGCATAGCTCGTCGAAGTTTGATCGGTGCCCATTGGATGTTACAGAAAGATAGTGTGTTAGTGCCGAGCCACTGAGCATTATTGAATATGCCTTTGCATATAGGAGCTCGGGTATATCGGCTTTCTCGCACAGTTCCATAAAAATATTTAACTTGTAATCAAAGCTATTGCCTTCACCCTGATATTTGAGCTCCAGCCTGTACATTTTTGCCAAGTTTGATAACTCTCTGCCATAGCCAGTGATGGGATATGATGAAAGCTCTGAGGGTTTATTTTAAGAGGCTTGATCTGTTGATGGATGAATAGATTGAGACTGTTTGGGCACTTCCAGAGTTGACATCCGCGGGTTTCTCAATTTCATGGATAAACGCAGTAGAAGCTAGGATGGTGTTTCATGGGGAGTTCCATGCCAAAACAAAACGCAGTGTTAGATTGAGTACCTAAACAATTAGGACATACTCAGGAACATAGGGTCGTTTCATAGGAATTACGTAGTATCACTGTTCGAGACAGTGCTTAGGGCTGTCTTATCATCTGATGTACATATATACTCAGCATGAAGAATTATTCTTCTTCATGCAACGTCTTCTGTTTATACTCATACCTATTATTCACCTACTTATCTCTTCTCTAAAGAAGACCGCTGTTATTGTACCATCCTCACCCATTACTTACTTTACCTTTACCTCTTCCGTGAACCCTATACCTCACGCTGATTTATACCTCCTACTCTTAGGAATCACCACTATCCTCCACATCTATAACCTACTTACACCCAACTCGTACCCTACGGAATACCGATAATACAGTGCCTTGAGACCCAACTTGGTTTGAACGGAATAGTTTTGAGAATTTTTCATGACATTGATAATCTTAACTGAGTCAAAAGTTTCATTGGAGTTCATTATGTCTTCCATAGTCCATTCTGTGGGGCTTTCTTCTGATAATGTATTGAATAGGGAAACTGCCATAGTTGTATGCCTGTCCCATCTGACCCAGACACCATGAGAACGTAGGTATGTTCTGAGTGATTGCAACACTGTCCTTGAAGCAGCCTGGAAATTATCAACGGTTTTATTGCTGAATTCATCTTGATATGCTT
Organism: Blumeria hordei DH14; assembly: GCA_900239735.1. Lineage (NCBI taxonomy): Eukaryota > Fungi > Ascomycota > Leotiomycetes > Helotiales > Erysiphaceae > Blumeria > Blumeria hordei. The sequence continues at coordinate 242,940 of OENG01000029.1, forward strand.
CCCAAAGATTATCGTCTTTGAGATTGTACGTTGAAAATTCCTTGAGAGTCTTCTTGATAAAATTATCGATTTCTTCCTGTTTGGAAAGCGAGAAAGTTTCTGGTTTCATGTTTGAAATGCCTGACATTTTCTTAGGAGTACAAACCTAACAAACACTTGGGTTTTTCGGAATGGAAATGGTTAAAATTCTGGGTGGAGTGTAAGCGTGATGGACGCAAATCGAGGGCCTTTGTTAATAAGGGGTCGATTTCTTGAATAATAGCTTGAAATTGAGGGCCTTTCTCAGGGGTCAATTAAAATCTATATTTCTTAGCAAATACAATATGAACTGAGACCTTTAACAGGGACTGAACAAATTGTATCTCTCTTCACAGGTATTCTGATCTGAATTTGAAGACTGATCAGTGTCGGAATATTTCCTATGGATTCTTTATTTGTAGTATCTCAATAACAATAATTGCATTTATTTGTGTCTATCTCTCTTTGTGACAGAGCGCCAGGGCCTTAGTGACCTTGAACACTCGTCACATGATACATGCTTCTAAAGCTATTACTAATCATTACCTATTTGTTATTACATCTTCATAATCATCATTACCGCCCAAACTCCAGTATCCTTGCTTTATACACATCCAAATAAAACTTGTGTCCTATTATTCGACACCACCAGTATGGAAAGAGAATACGCATCATCTTCAGGGACGGAGGCACTGAGTTCAGCCGTATGAGAGATACTGTACCGAGAAAGGTATTCGCACTGATGTGTCAGCACCGAACACACCCGAACAGAACGGCGCCGCAGAAGCCTCCAACAAGATCATCCTGAGAAAAGCGCGATCTATGTTGATCGACGCATGCATGCCGCCATATTTTTGGCCATGGGCAGTGGAACATGTGTGTTTTATCACAAATAGGCTATATTGCCTGCGTACCAAGAGGGTACCGATAGTCGACTTTTTGCAAGCTTTGAGGCAGCCGCACCATGAAAAAGTCGATTTCTCTTGCTTACTTCGATTTGGCTGTCAAGCGTACAAGCTCATTGATCCAAAACCGGAAAATTTTAAAGCAAGAGCAGAGAAAGGGTGGTTTGTTGGATTTTCTAAAAATACCAGCAAAAATTATTTAATTTACCATCCTCACTGGACCCCAAAATACGGCTGGAAATGGATAGAAAGTTGTACTCCACACGTCACTTTCAATGAGGATATCATGTTCGGGGATATGCTCACCAAGTCAGACCAGCAGAGAACCTATAATTATTGGGCCAGTGAAAATCCATTACCTGTTGCAGGAATGCAAGAGAGTACCTTGCATAATCCTCCTCAGAGTGATCAAACCAGAGACAGGTTTGAGGGGGAGCCGCCATCTTTGTTGGTCGGTCAGCGGAGCTTTGGCTCACCTGATATATTAAATACGAGAGACAGGAGAACTCAGCAGCCGTCAGAGGAGCAGGATATGTCGCCACCCGCTGTTCCAGTGATATCGGGTGATCAGGAGACATCAAATCAGGCCGCGCCTCCATTGGTTCCACTGCAGACCATTCATAAAGGGCCGGGTAGTCAGCAACTAAGATCTGATAGACAAGAGCTCACACTATCTGCGGAAGATAAACCAGTGTCACAACCTCCGGCTGTTCCCGTGATACGAGATGGGCAATGGCCACAAACATCAATCGTGAATGACAAATTGAGATCAAGTCCACATCGATCAATTAGGTCACCTTCCGTTGATAGCGCCAGTGAATATGATAGCGAATACGCACCAGGAAGCCCTTCTGAGAAAAATGATCAGCCAGAACAAAGAGATGATACAGAGAAAGCTAGTCGCCAGTCAGATGAGAATCAAGTCTCCCTCAACGAAGGGAACGTACAGTCCGATCAGGGAGAGATTGGACCAGTTGTTGGACACACCGAGCTAGATGAGGAAGTGTATGACAAAATAATGACAGGATGGGATGAGTTACCTCCTGTCGCGGGACATAAGCGTCAACACTCGATAGAACCTCCAATAACTCGCAGTAAGCGAGGTAGGCCAATCAAGAAGGTGGATTATTATAAGCTTCACCACGGCAGAGCAACAAGACCTCACGGTGACTCAAGGTCATGGTCAGAGGCAATGAGTAGCAAGGAAGCTAGGTATTGGAAACAGGCAGCAGATGAGGAATATCGCTCTTTACGGGACATGGGAGTGATTAAAATTATGCAGCGCAGCCAGATACCAAAAGGCCGGACACTGATGAAGAGTAAGTGGGTGTTTAAAAAGAAGCTGCTCGCAGACGGATCCCTCGACAAATACAAAGCGCGATGTACAGTTAAGGGATTTACTCAACGTCCGGGCATAGATTATAAGGAAACATTTGCACCCACACCACGAGCAGAGACCGGGCGTATCATGCTGGTCCTGGCACATAGGTTCGGCTGGCACAGGCAACAAGGAGATGTCCCGGCAGCATTTTTGAATACGTATCTGAATATAGATTTATATATGGAGTTACCTGACGGATTCAAGAAAGAGGGTTACGTCGTACGTATAAAAAAAGGTCTTTATGGGCTCAAGCAAGCCGCAGCCTTATGGTACAATGATAAGAAAGTTTTCCTAGCCGATCAAGGGCTGTTCTCATTCACAACAGACGTCTGCCTTTAAAGTAATAAAGAGAAGGATTTGTTTGTCATAATCCACGTTGACGATTTTCAGGTGATGGGACCAAGCATTGGAAAGGTAGAAAAGTTGATGAGGGCCTTGTACAAGAAGTATAAGCTGAAGATGGTGAAAACGGATCTGTTCTTGGGTATTCACATTAGCAATCCGAACAAGAAAATGCTTAAACTATTGCAAGGCCAGTACGTGCGGAAATTACTCACAAGGCATGGGCTAGAGGAGTGCAAGCCAGCAAACTCGCCACTTGAGCGCTTAATGGAGCCTAACAGCTCCCAGTGTTCAACAAAAGAGAAGGCGGAGTATAATTCGATGGTGGGTGGGTTGCAATATTTGGCGAAAAATACACGTCCTGATATAACTCACTCCGTCAACCATCTGGCTCAATTCTTAGCAAATCCATCAGATGTGTCGAAAAAGAAGCACCCTACAATGTAATTATCACCGACAGAGTACTAATGTGCAAGGGAAGCAAGAAGGTAGGTTCAATAGGGGTTTAATTAACTAGCCTTAGAATCTAACGGGAGTAAGTCTTCTATAAGTACCACACCCAATCTCGCTTCTACGCGATCAATATGGCTAGCCTGATACAGCATCAAGAGTGTATTATCCCTGCTACGCACTGACACATTTACAATACTCCCCCTCAGTGTGAGCAGTCTTGAGCTACCAACATCTATCCCTCTCAAACATTACTTTCAGTACAATCAGTCTGTGGCGACACCAAGGAATCCTCTAAAACGTTCGAACACGACGCGGGCAAGCGGCTTGGTAAATCCGTCGGCAGGCATTTCTGAAGTAGGCACATATTCGACGCCGAGTTTCCCTTTTTTGACGAGGTCTCTGATATAGTGATAGCAGACGTCAATATGTTTCGATCTCTCGTGAAGGTGAAGATTCTTGGTCAGTGCAATAGCTCCTTGGTTATCCCGGCGCATATCTACCTTTATGCCATCTGTACCAATGTATTCTGGCATCTGTAAGTCTCGGAAAACTTGTGCTGTCCACTGTCCTTGCATTGCATACATAGATTGAGATATGTACTCCGACTCACAACTTGATCGGCCTACTGACCGCTGCTTTTTTGACATCCAGCAAAATGGTCCTCCATAGAACATTCCAACTCCCCCAGACACGCTTTTCCTATCTGATTTGTCATTTGCCCAATCTGCATCGGTGTAGGTGACAAAGTGGCTATCATGATCTCTTGTTCCAGGTCCGAACCTTAATTTTTGTCGAATCGTAGAGCGTAGGTACCTCATCAAGTCTTTGAGGGCTTGGCCATGATGGACCGCAGGGTTACTCATATACCTAGCTAGACATCCAAGGACAAATGCGATATCCGGACGTATAAGCGTCATTGCATACATCAAGCTGCCAATTATCTGCTGGTAAAGCTTGACATCGAACTTTTTGTCTGACGGTGACGTTGGTCTGAGATTTTCGTAATCAGCTGCTGGTATTTTCTTTGCTGTGTATTTTCCATTCGGAAGCCCAAAACTTGTGAGAATCTTATCAAGGTACTGCTCTTGGTCTAAATAGATGGTTCGATTTTGTTGATCTCTTGTTATTCTGACGCCTAGTAGCTTTGAAATCTCCCCTAGGTTCTTGGCGTTAAATCTCAGTGACAGATTTTTGTAGAACCAATCAATCTGTTTCATCTCTTCACCAGCAGCAGCAATATTGTCGACATAAACCAATTAGTAAATCTTTCTCTTTTCGTGAACAAATAAGCATGGGTCAGCGAGGCTCTGCTTAAAACCACAGTTGTGCACAATGAAGTCACGCAGTAACAAATTCCAGTCGCGTCCAGCTTGCTTTAACCCATAAAGGCTTCTAAGTGCTTTCAGAACTTTCCCATTCGTAACTAATACACCTTCTGGAGGGGAAAGGAATATGTCTTCTTTTAATTGAGACTCAGTGAAAGCATTTTTAATATCAAATTGGTAGCATTCAAAATCTCTTTTGGCTACTGTGGCGAGGAATATGCGAAACGTATCCATTCGGACAGTCGGCGCGAATGTCTCCATGTAGTCAATTCCCTGCGATTGGCTAAAACCTCTTGCTACCAGTCTTGCTTTATATCTTTCAATATTTCCATCAACAGTCTCTTTTATGGTAAAAACCCATTTTGTTGAAACCAGATTTGCTCCTTTTGGTAACACCATTTCTTCCCAAGTACCATTCATGATTAGCTGGTCTATTTCCGTCTTAACAGCTTCTTCCCACTCTTTTGCTTGGGGGCTTCTCATGGCTTCCTTATATGTCCTTGGGATTGTTATACCTTGGATTATCTTAGCTTGCAGTGCGTAGTCTTCATCATTGTCCGGAATTCGGCAAAATAGAGCGTACAATCCTTTGAAAATGCCTTTTCGAACCTTTTTCCCATATATTTGAGGCTGTGACATTGCTGCAAGCACATGCTCAAGCTGGTCTGCTTTTCCGAGCTTATTCCTCTGGTTTTTGAAGAAGGATATCATTGCTCTAATGCGCTTTGCCTGACGCTCATCTTCATCACCATTTCCAGATCTTTTCCTTGATCTAAAGAAATACCTAGAAGCGGGTATCACGACCTTCTTGTCGTTATTTTCCCTTTCAATTCCCGTATGGTCCTCCAATTTTTTCGTTGTCCAACAGTCATCTTCCGATTCTGAATCAAGGTCCATGGTTTCTTGACTTTCTACCTGCTTCAATAGAAGTTGTGCGGTCACCTCTGCCTCATTGATTTTAGATGATTCTGAAGGAAATGATTCATTATTAGTAGATGGCTGAGAGTCAATTTCTTTGCAGGCTATGTCTAATTCTTGAGTTTCCTTCGATGTCGTTGTTGTTTCCAGCTCATCGACTTTTCGGCTCCGTTTTTCTTTTCCATGAGCCTTGTCCTTAATTTTCTTTTTCTTTTGTCCAGAGGATTTCTTTTCTTTTCGACGTTTTTCACATTTAGAAGTAGTAACTTGTGTTGTACTAGTCGCATTATCAGAGGCAACAGTTACTTTACTTTTCCCATCGAGTGCTTTGTCATTTCTGATAATTTCCGATGGTTCCGCTATTGTTGGGAGTTCAAACGTGATTTTATCTCCTGAAATTTTAATAGTATTGTCTACTGGTTCTTGTTGGATAGCTGGAAATTTTGGTGATGGCGCTATCTCTGTTACATCGACCAGTTCTATATCCTGTGTAGAAGGTTGCTCTACATTGAGTTTTTGGCCTTCAATTTGCTCATTTGGAGACAAATGATTTGTCAATTGTTGTTGATTGTTGTCAGAAAATTTCCTTGGTCTACCGCGTGGCTTTTGATCAATTAAGCCCGTGTGTGTCCCCTGCCCAGTAACCTGGCTAGGTAAATTTCTGAGTCTTAAGTCCAATCTGCCACCTTTTGTTATGAATTAGTTGTAGGTAATTTGGATTGGGTGGCGCACGGACTATTTCGTAAATTCGGTTAGGGCTAGGCAAATGGGGCGTAGATTATGTTGGTTGGAATTTTAGAATTTGCTCCTTAGTTCGAACAACTTTTGTTTTAAGATACACGACCTTATACCCTTCGATAATCAAAACTAAATATATCTACTTGATTAACTATTCGTGATTTACCTGCACCCTTGAAATCTTTATCTTGCCGAAACTGACTCGACCTCTGTAGCTTAACAGCTCCGTAATCCAGTCCATAAGTAAGATTCATAACACTTTGTTTGAACACACATTACAGACCTCGAGTCAGCTTTGACAAATCTAAATCCAACTCGATTAATTAAGTTAAAATCAAAAATGTCGACCGAAGAATCAACTACTGCAAATGCCAATTTACTTGAGAGCGAGTGGGATAAATTAGCTGCTCTGATCGGGGAAATTCAGAGCCAGCCAACCAGCTCTTCGGCTCCGATACCAATGGGTGCACATCCTAAGGTCAAAATGTTCTGTACCCAAGCTTTTGTAATGGGTAAGCAAGCTGCCAGTCATCCTGAGATTATGGGACCACAGATCCCCTCTACAGCTTGCGATAATCAGCAATTTCTGATGTACGAGTACTTCTCGCTTGGTATGGATTCGTGCCGCAAAATTAATCCATCGACTTCGACATCAAGGCAAGAAGGCAACAGGCCTGACCTGTTCTATGGAGATCGTGATAAATTTAAGGCGTTCTCCAGACAATTAGCACTCTGGTTTGGTCAAAATCCAAACAATTTTAGATCTGATAATGAAAAAATTAGTTTCGCTGCCAGCTACCTCCGTGGTGAGGCATTTGAATGGCTTGAGCCTTTTGTGAACGAATCCGATGGGAAAGTTCAATTCGACACCTTCGACAACTTGATGCATGCCCTGAGAGCGGCCTTTGCAGATCCTGATTCATACGCCACGTCTGAGAGGGAGTTAGATCAGCTCAAACAATATTCATCTTGTTTGGCATACTTTTCTAGATTCTCGGCGTTAATATCGCAACTTGGCTGGAACAAAGATGCTGTGAAAATCCACCACTTCCGCCGTGGACTAAAGGATGGAATCAAGGATATGCTAGTGGGAAGAGATGTCCCATCAACAATAAATGAATTCGCTGCATTGTGCATTAAATTAGATAACCAGAATCAGGCACGAGCACAAGAGAAAAAGAGCGTGGGGCCATTGAGGCTACAGAATAATCCACTGAAGCAAGCGAACTCAAATTCGTATTTGCCACCACCTTCGCCCCAATCCGCCCCCCAGCAACCTCCTGGAGAACCCATGGAGCTCGATGCAGCATCGCGCAATGCCTATCGTAGGGCAAATAATTTGTGTACATATTGTGGAGCGTCTGGGCATTTTGTCAGGTATTGCCCAAAGGCTGAAGCAAAAAAAAATTAAAGTAGCATCTGCAATTGTACAATCACCAGATCAACTTGAAGAAAATTCGTCTACTATATTTGAAACAAAAAACTAGGACATCTAGAGGATAAGCGGCAATCTTTTAGTAAAATTTGGGCCGCAATACATTCAATTAACTTCAATTTGGGAAATAAACCACCACTTGTTTTAAACACTATAATCAACAAAAATTTTCTTCTTCATCAATGGTGGATTCCGGCGCAACTTCGCTCTTTGTCGATTCTTATTTCCTTGAAAAAATAATTTAATACCAAAAAAGAAAAAATATCCTGAGACTTTAAAAGTCGTTGATGGCCGTGAATCAGTTAGTGGAGCTATAACTCACGAGATTGAGTTAAGTTTACAGCTTGGTGATCATTCTGAGTGTGCCCTGTTCCAGGTAACAAAGCTCTCAGATTATCCTATTATACTTGGAAAAGCTTGGCTCAATCGTCATGACCCTACAATTCATTGGTCTTCAAATTCGATCTTGTTCACATCAGAATTCTGTCAGTCTCATTGTCTTCATAATAGGGACTCTGATGTCTCAATCTGTTCTGTCACGCTACCTGTTCTCAACAAATTAGCAAAGCGTGAAAACCTTGAAGTCTTCGCTATTTCTGTTAGGGAAATTGAGGAGCATCTAGAAAAATCAGAAAAATCCGAATCTGAAGAGTGCAAGGAATTACTTCAGAAAATCCCACCGGAATTCCATGACTTGTTGCCGCTGTTCACTAGAAAGGAAGCAGATAAGCTTCCTCCTCATAGGTATGTCGACCATAGCATAGAGCTTGAGGAAGGCAAAAAGCCTCCATTTGGCCCATTATACAACATGTCGAATTTGGAACTTCGCGCTCTCTGGAACTACCTTGAGGAAAATCTAAAAAAAAAATTCATTCGTCCTTCGTCTTCGTCCTCGGCCTCACCAGTTTTATTCGTTCGTAAGCCTGGAGGTGGATTGAGATTCTGTGTGGATTACAGAGGGCTTAATTCCCTGACCAAAAAAAATCGATATCCACTACCCTTAATAGATGAAACTCTCCGCCAACTACAAGCTGCAAAAATATTCACTCGACTCGATCTTCGTGGAGCATACAATTTGATTAGAATTCGAGAAGGAGATGAACATTTGACGGCATTCCGCACCCGCTATGGACTATATGAATATCTAGTTATGCCATTCGGCCTCACAAATGCTCCTGCTACTTGCCAGCAATATGTTAATGATACCTTGAGACAGTATCTCGATCGTTTCTGTGTTGTCTATCTTGATGACATTTTGATATATTCTCAAAATCTGGAAGAGCATCGCCATCATGTCCGTCAAATACTAGAATCGTTGCTTCAAGCAGGACTCTATGTCAAGGGAGAAAAATGCGAGTTCTTCACTACTTCGACAAAATTCCTTGGGTTTGTTATCTCGACATCCGGTATATCCATGGATCTAGCCAAAGTTTCAACAATACTCGAGTGGAATCCTCCCACATGTGTAAAAGAGCTTCAGTCTTTTCTTGGATTCGCAAATTTTTATCGTCGATTCATAGAAGGTTACTCCCAAAAGGTGAAACCTCTAACTAAATTACTTTGTAAAAATTCGACTTTTGAATGGTGTAATGAACAACAAGAAACATTTGAGGCTTTAAAGCAGAAATTTTGTTCAGCTCCAATACTCCGACACTTTGAGCCGAATTTGGAAACAATCCTCGAAACAGATGCTTCAGATTTCGCAATCTCAGGAATTCTGTCCCAGTATTTCCAACATTCAGGTAAAAAAATGCTACACCCAATAGCATACTTTTCGAGAAATTTGACTCCAGCTGAGCGCAACTATGGGATTGGTGACAAGGAGCTCCTCGCCATTGTAGCATCACTAGTGCAATTTCGACCATACGTTGTCAATTTGTCACAGCCTTTATTGATTCTTACAGATCATTCGAACTTGACAACCTTTGCCTCAAAACAAATCTTGAACAGAAGACAAGCTCGCTGGGCCAATGAGCTCTCAGAACTAAACTTCAAGATTGTTTACCGTCCAGGCAGTAAAAATCAACGCGCAGACGTGTTAACTAGAAGATCAGGAGATCTTCCTGTTGAAAATGAGGAACTGCAACCTGCAACAATACTCGGACCTGAGAAATTTGAAATTTCGGCGCTAGAAGCGCACTTTGAAGCAGAAATTAAAGAAAATTTGAAATTAGATTCATTTGGGCAGAGCATATTCAAGGCGCTTGATCAGGGACTAACTCGTCACCTAGGTGTCGATTTGGCTACATGCCGCAAAAATGATGATGGTCTTTTAGAAGTCAATGGACTAATTTATATACCACAAAACCTAGAATTCCAGCAGCGCATTATCAGCTCACGACATTCGCATCCTGCTGCAGGTCATCCAGGACAGGCAGCTACATTTGAACTAATATCTCGCGATTTTTGGTGGCCTGGAATTTGTAAGACCATCGCTCGTTACATTCGCAATTGTGATACCTGTCAGCGCATAAAACCTGTCCGACACGCACCCTATGGGTATATTAAGCCTCTGGAAATTCCTCAGCGACGTTGGGAATCAGTCTCTCTAGACCTTATCACGGGTCTTCCGTTTTCTAACTCATTTGATTCAGTACTTGTTGTGGTTGACCGTCTCACCAAGATGGCACATTTTGTACCCTGTAATACTGACTTGGATTCGACTAACTTTGCTCGCCTCTATCGCGATTCGATTTTCCGTCTCCACGGTCTTCCGAGCTCAGTAATTTCAGACCGTGGTTCGATTTTTACATCTGGCTATACTAAGGAACTTAGTAAAATTCTATCCATTGAATCTCGCCTTAGTACAGCATTTCATCCCCAGACAGATGGACAGACTGAGCGAGTAAATGCTATTCTGGAACAATATTTGCGGGGATATATTTGTACCAGCAAGATAATTGGGTTGAGTATTTGTCTCTTGCTGAATTTGCATACAATAATTCGATTTCTGCAACCACTAAGGTTACTCCGTTCTTCGCAAACTATGGCTTCAACCCTCGATTTGAGATCCTAAGAAAGGATTCAAATAATTTGTCACCTTCGTTACCAGAATTACAACAGTTCCGAGTAAAACTAGAAAAACTCGAGCAGCACCTTCGACAGGAAATTCGGCTAGCACAGGAAACTTATGTTGAACATGCTAACAAGCACCGAATTTCTCCTCCGGTATTTGAAATTGGATCTTCAGTTTGGCTGCTACGGAAAAACATTCGAACAACTAGACCATCTGCCAAGCTCGATTACAAGCGACTAGGACCCTTCAAAATAATAGCGAAAATCTCGACTCATGCTTATAAATTGGATTTACCTTCGACCATGAGAATTCATCCAGTCTTTCATGTTTCGTTACTCGAACCAGTAGCTATAGACCCTCTTCCTGCGCAGAAGAAAATACCTCCTCCTCCAGTTGAAGTTGATGGGGAACTCGAATTTTACGTTGAGGAAATATTAGATGCCAGAAAAACTGGGAAATCAGGTCAGCTTCAATATCTTGTCAAATGGGCTGGTGATTCGCAACCTACTTGGGAACCTTTTGAACATGTAAGAGATTTGGAAGCACTCGATAAGTTTTTCGCTCGTTTTCCGAAGAAGCCGAGACCTGCTGCTCGTAGGAACTCGCACTAAGAGAGGGACCTACTGTTATGAATTAGTTGTAGGTAATTTGGATTGGGTGGCGCACGGACTATTTCGTAAATTCGGTTAGGGCTAGGCAAATGGGGCGTAGATTATGTTGGTTGGAATTTTAGAATTTGCTCCTTAGTTCGAACAACTTTTGTTTTAAGATACACGACCTTATACCCTTCGATAATCAGAACTAAATATATCTACTTGATTAACTATTCGTGATTTACCTGCACCCTTGAAATCTTTATCTTGCCGAAACTGACTCGACCTCTGTAGCTTAACAGCTCTGTAATCCAGTCCATAAGTAAGATTCATAACACCTTTAGAATTTTGATCGAACTCAATTGAACTTGATCTTTGAACGTAACCTAAGTCTGCCGAGTAATACCAATACTGCTTTGTGGTTTCATTACTATACCCCAAAAAGACTGCTTGTCTTCCTCTGTTAGCTTGTTTATTATGAAGTTGCTTCACTGGGATTGTTTTTGGGTCTACATGTACGTAGCAAATACACCCCCAGACTTTTAGATGGTCTGATTTTTGCTTTATCCCAGTGTATGCTTCTTCTGGAGATGTCCTTTTTCCATTAATTTTGGGGCCTCGTGCTAGTCTATTTCGTACGTGTGCATCAGTTTCTGCAGCAAAACACCAAAATTCTGCAGGAAGGCTAGCAGCGTGAGTCATTGTTCTTATCGCATTTTCCGTTGTTTGAATAGCTCGTTCAGCCGCACCGTTTTGGTGTGAAGAAGCAATTGTGGTGTACTGTGCACTTACACCGTCATTTTTCTGCCACTCGTCCATGATCTTCTTCAATTCTGGTGCATTGTCTGACCTACATGCAATTAGTTTTTCGCCTGTTTTTCTTTCCTCTAAAAGTTTCCATTTGCGTAGCGCGGAGATTGCCTGATCCTTTGTTTTCAGAGGAATGGTCCAGATCTTCCGTGAGTAGCTATCGACTATCTGTAGGAAGTACTCAAACCCACGAATAGACATCACAAACGGACCCGCAATGTCAATTGAGATTTGGGCGAGAACTTTATCTTTATGTACCTCAAGTTCTTTGCTTATCTTTCTCTTCATCTTACCTATTTTGCAAGATTCGCAGATCCTTTTCTCTTTCTCAGGGATGGAAATCTTTTTGATTCCGCTTGCTACTTCATGAAGGTGACGTAAAGCCTCGGATCCGTAATGGCCAAATCTTCTATGTATTAGTCGATATCTCTTCCTTTTAGACTTAGAAGCCTCATCATGTTCTGATATATCTGGATCTTCATCTGTACTTTCCCCCTGAGTATTAGTATCTACTGAAGATTTGACAGATTTATTTTCATTTGAAACGAAAGCTAGCTCGGGAGTTTCTGAGAAGATGGACTTTAGCATGTATAAGCCATTCTTTTGCTTTGCGTGTAGAAAAGTTTCATGATCATTTCTGAATTGAAGGAACTCATCAAGTTTCTTAAAATACATGTTCTTGGAGTCGTGTATCCCAACAATACCATCTCGGCACAAACATCGAGCTGAAATTAAATTTATCCCAAGCCCAGGGACGAACAAACAATCCTTCAGATAGCAGAAAGATCCATCATTTGCCTCGACTCTAACAGTCCCACGAGCTTCTGACCATAGTATGCCTCCTCCTACCTGGATTTGGCGTTTTTTTTTGAGCTTTTCTAATGGACCTCTAAAAAGTTTGAGTTGGTCAGTCATGTGTGATGATGCGCCCGTGTCAATTGGCCATTCTGAAGGTCGCTTACATGATTTTCTTTTTTGCTCTTTTGTAAGGGCAGCTGTCTCCACAACAGATTCATCTGATGAGCTAGAATAGCATTTCTCCGAGGATGACGAGGATTCATCGACATTTGTTCCTACAAACCCACGAGATTTTTTGGAGCTTTTCTTCTTTGAGTCAACGTGAGTCTTTCTAGAACTAGACAGCTTCTTTTTCCCTCTCTTTTCTCTTCTCACCTGGTTTTGTGCCCACCCAAGGTATTCACAATTGACGATGAGATGATTTCCAAAGCAGAGAGAGCACTCTATGGCATCAATCATCTCAACGTCAGAATCTTGGCTATGTTGCTGTTTTGGGCGACGACTCTTTGTCGTACGAGTCTGTGCAGCATGAGCGTGCTCATTTTCGGGAGCAAATCTTAGCCTTTCTTCCTTGTTCTCGAGATGTTTCAGTTGTTCATCGACAGAAACCTCATTGTTAATGCTCAGAGAATCGACCGTCGACTGGTAGACTTTTGGAAGAGCAGAGATGAGGATGAGTAGTAAAGCCTCTTCATCGTACTGGCCTTTTGCCGATGGCTTGGCGGAGACGATTTTTCTTCTGATCTCTTTCAGTTTGTTGTAGGCATCCATTATTGTAAGCCCAGATGTGAACTCGAAATTGTTCAGCTCTTTGGTTTACTGCGCGGCTGCAAGCTTACTAGGCTTGGAGTACCTTGACTTTAGATACTTCCAAAGTTCCGCCGGAGTCTCATACTCATCCAGAAGCGCTTGGTTGTCATTGTCCAAACCCTTGAGAAGCAACACCTTTATTGTTCCGGCGTCTTTTAAGTATTTTGTCTTCTTCTCTATGTTCAAGAAGATGGTTTTGCTCTGGGATTTTTGTGCCACTTCTTCGACATTGGCCTTTCTTGATGTTGACGGGTCTGGCGCAGCAACTTGGGCGTATTCGGTCAGAGTCTGTTCCAGAACGTGAGTGACTCCTTTGCATTCGAAGTTTGCTTTCATTTGCCTGAACCAGTTTTCATGATTAAGCTTGGAGAGTTTTTCTCCCCCCCAATGGCCGGCGTCTTCCATTGTGATGTGAGCGTTTGACGATTTGGGTCGGATTGTCTATGTTAAATGGTGAATTTGAGTCGTATTTGTTGAAGTCCCGACGTTGTCGAGTGATGAATTATAATATAATATTGGCCCCCGGCCAATGTTGAACGCTTAGAAATCCCGCTTACGGTTCTATTGTAAGACGTATTTCTAGCACGAATCCTTTCGTGCAGCTTTTCGGCTTTCAGTACAGTCCTGTCGTACTTCACGGTCCTATTGTGCGCCGATAGTAAGTGAGTTGAATAACCTATGACCTACGGCATAAACCGGGCTCATAACCTGTCGAAAAAGAAGCACCCTACAATGTAATTATCACCGACAGAGTACTAATGTGCAAGGGAAGCAAGAAGGTAGGTTCAATAGGGGTTTAATTAACTAGCCTTAGAATCTAACGGGAGTAAGTCTTCTATAAGTACCACACCCAATCTCGCTTCCACGCGATCAATATGGCTAGCCTGATACAGCATCAAGAGTGTATTATCCCTGCTACGCACTGACACATTTATAATAAGATCAGCATTTCTTAGCGGCGAAGAGAGTTCTTTGATATATTTCGAAAGACCCAGAGAAAGGGATAACCTTCATGACTGAGAAGAGGAAACCAATTCTAGAGGCATACTTGGATGCAGACTTTGCCAGTGACCCAAAATCAAGCAGATCGACATCTGGCTCATTGGTTACATTAGCATCAGGGCCGGTGAGCTGGAGATCTCACCTACAACGAGAGGTTGTTTTATCAACAACGGAAGCGGAATATTTAGCAGCCACAGAGACATGTTGACAGCTGCAATGGGTGAAATCCTTATTAATTGAATTAGGTCTTACTCAAATGATTGAAGGGTCTGGACAAACAAATTTGTACGTCGACAATCAATCTGCAATATCACTGATAAAAAAATCACGATAACCATAAGCGCTCAAAGCATATAGCTCTACGAAATAATTACTGTTGTCAACAGTATCAGCAGGAAGCGATAGCTGTGATTTGTGTGCCATCAGATCAACAACTTGCGGACAGTCTGACAAAACCAAATTCATCAGTTCAAATATAGTGACTCACCTATTCCTCGGAAGTGTTCAGCAGCTATGCTGAACACATTAATTCTGCAGAGCGACATTGAGATCGGTCGACGTCTATTGTTGTCAGGGGGAGTGTTGTATAATCCACGTAGATTGCCAGGGCAGACGCTTGGGGCCACGTCGCGGTTAATGCACGTGATGGTGGAGCTAAACCATATAGGTTTAGTGTGCAATACGTGCATTGGCAATATGGAGCCAACCAGATCTCGATGAAACGGGGTTAATGGGACTAGCCAGAGACCAATGGAATTGGGGAGAGCGAGAGATACATTTCTCCTAGGAGAGAAATGATGTAACAAGGGAATGTTCTAGCACGGGGCTGTGGACAACACAGTAAGTCTGTGTCACGGACCAAGGGCCTATTCTATGTAACGGCTGTTGAGCCGAAGGATTCCTGTAGCCTACGCTGGCTAGCGTAGGCAATGACACAAAGCGAATATTTGGGAGAGGTCTCGGAAGCCACGGAGCTTAGAATATTCTCATTGAACCTTCTGGAAACATACTGAAGGTTCATGAGGATGACAGGTGTACCAAGAACCTTCTAGGTAGTTGTCGAATAGTCTCAGTCATTCAGGTTACAGGGAGAATCTTCTCGAAAGGTAATAGTTCAGAATGTATATATATGTAGTCTTTAGCTTCAGGAATTCTCTCCTCAGAGAATTATAATAAATATACTGTACCTACAAGATCGCACATGCACCTTGTACTGAAACCGTGACATTGAGTGAGAATTTGGTGAGTTGTTTTAGGCAAAGCCTTAGTAAATAGATCGGCCAAATTCTCAGAAGAAGGAACGTTTTCAAGCTCGAAATCTTTACCAACATGATCCCGAACAAAGTGGTATTGAATGTCGATGTGTTTTGAGCGTTGAGTAACTTTGTTATTTCCAGAGATATCTATTGCTCCATTCGAGTCCGCGTGGAGGATGGCACCGTAGCTTTGGCGGAGTTCTTTGATAGCCTGGCAGAGCCAGATTAAATGGCGGGAAGATAGACAGATAGCCATATATTCGGCCTCAACTGTAGAGAGGGCGACGGCTTTCTGTTTCTGTGCGCACCAAGATATAGAGGCTTCCCCTAGCCTAAAGACGTATCCCGAATAAGATTTGCGATCATCAAGATTATTACCTCAAGATGCATCTGCAAAGCCGTGGATCAGAGAGTCGTGTTTGCTAGGAAAGAAAAGCTTATGGTGGATTGTGCCTTTGAGGTATCGAAGGACTTGTTTAGCGGCAGCGAGATGCGTTGAGCCGGGACAGGAAGAGAATTGAGAGAGGTGTGTAACCGGGAATGCGAGGTCAGGTCGTGTGCCAATATGTCCATACATCAGTGAGCCTACAAGAGATTGGTAAGTGCTGACATGGTCAATTTGATCCGCTGGGTCGACACGTTGAAGGTGGCCGTTCGGTTCGAGTGGAGTGCCAACAGGATGACAGTCTAGCATACCGAATTGTTTGAGGACTTTGAGAAAGTATGAATGTTGACTGAGCAATATGCCTTGCGGTGTGATTTCTATTTCTATTCCAAGAATGGAATGGGCTTTGCCGAGGTCCGTGCATTCAAATTCAGAATGGAGGAATTGACAAGTCCCATTGATAACTTTGGAATCAGAACCAGAGATCAAAATGTCATCAACGTAGACAGCAACATAGACGGTGGTCTTGTTGTGTACGAAGACGCATGGGTCGAAAGAAGTTGAAACAAATCCATACTTGGTCAGGGCATTTTTTAAAGTAAGATGCCAGACAAGTGTAGATTGCTTCAATCCGTAGATACATTTTTGCAACTTATAAACCATATTGGATTCCTTAAACCCATCGGGAATCTCAATATAGATGTTGCGATCTAATTTTCCGTACAGAAATGCAGATTTAACGTCCATTTGTATAACTTCCCAATTATTATGGGCAGCTAGAGCGAGAAGTAGGCGTAGGGAATCAAAGCGTTCAACTGGTGCATAGGTTTCTTCGAAGTCAGTGCCGGGAATTTGTGAGAATCCTTTGGCAACAACTCGAGCCTTGTATCTTTCGACAGAACCGTCTGCGATGTGTTTTACTTTGAAACCCCAGCGGGATCCTACAACTGAGCGATCATCGGGCCTAGGGACAACTGTCCAGGTGTTGTTGCGCCGAAGTGCATCCATCTCTTTGTTGATTGCTTCTTTCCATCTCTCGGCATTCTCAGTAGCCATAGCCTGCTTGTGTGTATTTGGCTCCTCAATGACTGCATGGGCTTTGTAGTTTTCCAATTGGTCTGGTTTTTGTTTAATTCTAGTACTCCGGCAAGGGGCAGCAGAATTATTTTCTTGTGGTTTGTGACCAGGCGGACTAAAAACAGCAGGGATAGTCAAGTTAGTGGGAGAGTCAAAATACCCACCAGGCATGTTAGTTTCTTTTGGTGGTGTTACTGAGCAATGTGTTGGAGACGAAGGAGAAGAATCAGCTTTTGATGAAGAGCTTGGTGTCGTCTTCTCAGGAATATTTATATCAAGGGAGACTTCCCCTTGCATGGCAGGGGGGAAGATTACTTGCCTTGATACTATTACGGAGCGTCTTGATGGAACATAAATGCGGAAAATTTTAGTAGAGTTTGTGTATCCTACAAGTATACCATCCATTGCCCTGGGCATCAATTTTGAACCGGCTGGTCTGGCTTCTTCGGGAATGTGAACAAACCCCTTTTAGGCGAAATGGTAGAGGTGAAGGGATGGCCGGTCAGAGCCTCAATCAGAGATTGAACATTAATGCTTCGATGAGGGAGTCTGTTATATAGGTAGACTGCCATAGAGATTGCTTCGGCCCAGAGGAATTTTCCGTGGTCAATGAGCATTATGCGAGCCTTGGTAACAACTGTTTGGTTAAATCTTTCTGCAATACTGTTTGACTCATGTGAGTATGCAGGAGAGTTTTGCAAGATGATACCAGTTTCTGCAAGAAAATTCTCAACATCTGAATTTACGTATTCACCACCATTATCAGATTGAAAACTTTTGATTGTTGTGTCAAACTGTGTTTTAATCATGTGGACAAAATCTTGGATAGCGTTTGAAGCAGCAGATTTGTGAGTAAGGAAATAAATCCAGGCATATCTTGAGAAATTGTCAATGAAGGTGATGTAATACTCCTTTCCACCAAGCGACTTGACGGAAAAGCGTCCAGATAAATCGGAGTGTATGAGTTCAAATTTCTTGGAGGCGCGCTTATGCGTAGACTTTGGAATTTGGTGTTTTGATTTACAACGAAGACATGCAATGCATGTGAAAGAGTCGGGCTTTGGAGGAATAGAGGAATCAACTTTACGCATTTGAGACATGACAGAGGTTCCGGCATGACTGAGAGCTTCATGAGTGTCAAGATAGGAGGCAAAAGCTGATTTTTCTACAACTGTTTGGACGATAAATTGTCCCAAATTGTTTCTTGCATACAGCCATTCTTCACCATTTTTCAAAACACGCCGTTCACCACCATCGAAACTATTTCAAACCCATTTTCATCCAATTTTGATTCTGACAATAACCTAGCTCCAAGGCCCGGAACAAATAAAACATTATCAAACTTAGCAGTAATTATTTGTCGAGTACTAAGACGTGTGTTAAATTCTATTTTTCCAAAGCCGTGGATAGGTGTGAGCGAACCTGATACCGATGACACAGAGCCATTTTTGGGAGAAAGTGACGAAAAATCTTCCCGGAATGGCGTCATGTGGGCTGTGGCACCAGAGTCGAGAATCCATGGGTGAGAGGTGAGAAGGGGACGTGATGCAAATGCCTTTTCTACTGAAAAATCAAGCTCTTAGTACGAGCTTGAGTCGATATTTTCAGTTGTGGTGGCAGTATTTGCCTTCTCTTTGCCTTTAGCGCCACAATTCTCCTCTTGAGCAACCTTTAACTGGCGACATTCTGAATGTATATGACCCTTATATTTCTTATTCCTAGACTTGCACCAGGAGCACTCTTTTCCTTTCTTTTTGTCTCTGTCACAGGCTCATACCTGGTTATCATTAGGCGGCTGCCTAACAAATAAGGCTTGAACTCTTCCAACCATATTAAACACCACACATGTCATGAACCCCTCCACGACTCAATAGACCCAAGTATAGGCTTTGGCTCAGTTCATGCAAATCTATTCTTAAATGACAAATTTAGATTGCAGACAGGACGACTCGAACACCAGTTGTGAGTCATCTAAGCCACATGTATCATAACTATTTTAATAACTAAAATTGCTAACATTAAAATGAACCTAAATTAAAATAGACGGAGATGCTGGTGTTGTCAGAGGACAGGTCATGATCTATTTTGAGAATGGTATGAAATGAGGGAACGAGATCATAGTCTTGTAAATAAATAGGCGGCTTTCAGTCATGTCTCTTCTCATTACTTTAAGATTTTCATTTGTATCTAGCTCTGAGTTCAGTTTGAATAAAACGCCACTTTAAGACCGTCACAGTCTCCTCTTGTTGATGAATTTTTATCATCAACAAAGTAGGCTTTTGAGTTGCTAGACAAAGTCGAGGAACGAGATGCTTGAATGTCAAGCATTCGCTTGTTGACATCATCGAAGGTGAGGCGTTCCTTGGACATGAGATTTGTGACGGAAACCGAGTTGGTAATGAATAAATCGATTTAATAAACTATATAAGGAGAAAAGATAACTCTAGCTAATACTAACAGGTATTTATAGGCGTTAGTCCTCCTCGTGAATCTACAGACTAGTGACTTGTCCTTAGGCATAATACTTATTACCCAGCCACGTATTTTCAGGTGTCACTAAGTTGTAATAACGTTTCTGCCTCCTGACTAGTAGTGCCGTTTCGTTCAGCTTCATCTCCCCCCATACAGCCTCATCGTAAGAATTCTCAATATTAGGCTTAGGCATCCGCCTAAGCTCAAATAACGGTAAAACCGTAACATTACCCCCCCATTTACCCTCTCCTCTTTTCTTTCCTCAATGCTGGCCCATTATTTGTCTCTGCAGAACCCCACTTTTTCTCCCAATCGTCGAGAGCTGTGGCATCTTGCAAATTTATGAGCGATGTCCACTCTGGCTGTGCCATTCCAGTCCACTTTACTAAAGCTTGTCGCTCACCATTTTTTGTTCTACATCTAAGGACTTCGTCAATCTGATATTCTTCTTCGCCATCAACATCAATTATTGGACCTGGGTTTTCATCTTCTAGTATTTGTGATGGCAACGGATTTTCTTCTGCCGGTATGAGCAAATCCACATGAAATTTATTATGAACTTTCCCCGGTGTATTCAGTTGCACAACCTCAGGCGAAATTATTTTTGTGACAGTATATTTTGCATGCTGCCAGCCTAACTTTTTTGAAGGTTGATCTTCCAATCTAATATTCCGTAATAGCAGCCAAACCTTATCACCGACTTCGTACCTTGGTGCTGGCTGTCTCTTTTTATCTGTCAAATCTTTATATCGTTCCTGAATGGCTGCCATGGCAGATTGCATAAAAATGGTGACCTTTTCTAACCTTTCGACAAATTGTTCAGCCCTTTCTTTTCCTGTAGATGCTGGAATGATTGACTGATCACTAACAAATTGAATAGGGTTCACGTGATATCCGTGTGTCGCAAAAAATGGACTTATGCCGCCTAAGGAAACAACATCTCGATTATTTATCGCAATTTGAGCAGCAGCAAGTGAATCAGACCAATCGTGTTGGGTGTAGGAAATATATGCTCGCAGGTATGTTTGAACTTCCTGGTTCATTCTTTCCGTTGCTCCATCGGTTTGAGGGTGGTAGGCTGTGCTCAGTCTCTGTTCAATTCCAACTAACTCGCACAGTCGTTTCCAGAATTTACTCGTCCAATTTGACCCTCTATCGCTAGTTAATGCTTTTGGGAATCCAGATAACGCCAATGACATTCTATAAATCGTTTAGCACAAGTTTCTGCATCCATTTTATCCATAGCCTCCAGTGTCACTGATTTCAACAGTCTATCAGTGATCACCATGATATTTGTTGCACCATTTGATTTAGGGAGTTCTACCATAAAGTCAATGGAAAGCTCTTGATGGAATCTATCAGGTACCGGTAACGGTTTCAGAGTCCCTGTTTCTGGTGTCGCCAGATTGATGACCTTCCGCACACGTGACAATTTTTACAAAACCGTTTGACTGACTTGCTTATTCCTGGCCAAAAGTATTCTCTAGCGACTTGGGCAAGCGTCGCATCTCTTCCAGGATGGCCAGCGACGGCTGAGTCATGAACGTTCTGTATAATCGCCGTTGTAAGAGGCTCATAAAGAGGCACCCATATCCGACCTTGGTAACGAACTACCCCAATATCATTGTCAAATTCGCAAGCGGCAATTGTTGCTTTAATCGGAGTAGGCTCATTTGAACCTTCTATTTGCAACTTGATATCCTTAGGCCATACACGCTCTCCGCTTTGTACCGCCTTAGCGACTTGGATATATCTTTCATCGTTTTTTATTGCTTGGTCCCAAAGCTCCTGTAAATCTTCGTTGACAAATATTTCATGACCTTCCGCTAGATTAATATTGCCGACACACAACTTTGACGCATGGATAGGCGTTAAGACCTGGCGCTCGCGACTCAAGAGTCGAGGATCACCTTCCTTAGGTCTATCTTGATCCCTCCTTGAAAGTGCATCTGGACGTTCATTCTCTGCACCTTTCCTATACACCAGAGTATATCTAAATCTGGATAAGAATTCAGCCCATCGAGTTTGCCGTTCTGTCAACTGTCTTGTAGTTAAAAAATATTTCAAATTCATGTGGTCACTTAGGATAGTGAAAGCCTGTGCTAACCTCTCAATTCTGCGTCCCATTCCTTCATACTGCTACAATAGCTAGAAGTTCTTTGTCATGAATTTCATAATTCATTTCGGCTCCAGTTAACTTCCTAGAGTAGTATGCTACTGGTTTCCATGTGGTGTTTTCCTGTTTCTGCAGCAAACAACCACCAAGCGCAAAACCAGAGCAATCTGCCTCCAACATTGTTTCTCGATCGGGATCCCATTGGGCTAGAGCGGGCTCAGCTACAAACTTTTCTTTTAGCAATTCAAAAGCATCATTTTGTTCAGAGCCCCACTTCCAAGGTGTACCCTTGCCTGTTAGAGATGTTAAAGGTGCGCAAATTTTTGAAAATCCTTTGATAAAGCCACGGTAGAAATTTGCAAACCCCAAAAAACCTCTCAGTCCCTTTGTTGTTGTGGGTGCTTGCCATTCTGATATTGCCCGAACCTTTGCTGGATCCATCTTGACCGAGGAGTTCCCACTTTCTGAAGATATTATAAAACCCAAGTATTTTGTCTCTTTGACACTAAACTCACACTTATCAATATCTAATCCCAGACCGGCTTTCTGAAGCTTTTCAAGTACCAGCTTTACGTGTCTTTGATGTTGCTCTTCGTCTCCGTTGGTGAAGATGAGAACGTCATCCACATAAGCCGAACAGAAATCATCGAGGTATTCACGTAAGGCTTTGTTAATGTATCTCTGAAAACTAGCTGGTGCCCCATTCAACCCAAATGGCATAACAAGCCACTCAAATAACCCAAATCGTGTTCTAAACGCAGTTTTCCATTCATCACCTTCCTTGATGCGCAATTTATGAAACGCGGATCGTACATCCAACTTGGTAAACCATTTGGCTCTACTTAGTTTAGACATTGTCTCTTTAATCAGAGGCAGAGGATATCGATCAGCCTTCGAAATAGCATTTAAGGCGCGATAATCTACACAAAATCGTAGACCTCCGCCTGGTTTCCGAACGAATAATACTGGTGCCCCTGCTGGTGAACTACTTGCACGAATGTAGTTTTTGTCAAGAAGGTCCGTCAGAGTCTTCCTTAGCACCAGTAACTCATCCCTTGACATTCCATACAGGGGTCCCCATGGTATGCTTTTGTCAGACTCGAGCCTAATCTCGTGATCGCATCCTTGCCGATGAGGTGGCAGTTTGTCTGTTATTTCTTTCCGAAATAGGTCTGCAAATTGTTTACAATAGTTTGGGAGTCTGTCCAAATTTGTTGGTGACTTCTTTGTTGGCGCAAGCGCTTTCTGAATGTCTGCCAGTGTTACAGAGAATAGCTGGGTTTTGCCAGCGCTTGACTTCCTGGCCTTCCTAACAGTTGCAAGGAATACCCCTGCCGACAAACTTTTAATATTTGTCGTTCGATAAGATGAATCCATCATTGCCTGTTGGCCCTTTTCCCATACTCTCATTGGTTGATCGTTTACAATAGCTTCTCCGATGTCCATGAAACGTTCCCTTGCATTATAGATAACGTCATCACGCTCCATCCATGGTTTTCCCAATATGAGATCATGAGACAACATTGGTATAACATACGCATACAATCTTCGTTGGTATCCGTCAATGTCTAACTCCATTCTAACCATCTCCGTGATAAAATCTTTATGGTGCTGATTTTTTGTTGCCTCTGTGAGCTTGCGTGGATTTATTTTTATCCGAGGCAGGTTAGCCCTTTGTACTAATGAATTACTAACAGCGGCTAGACATTCGCATCCATTGTCGATCAAAGTGGGTACTGAATAAATTCCGTTGATCACGGTGTCTATAATGAAAGAAGATCCGTCCATAGCGCCCTCAGCTTCTTTATCTCCAATTGATTTTGAGCTGATAATCAATTCCATCGCTCCATTTGCTTGCAACTGAGGACGATTTGATTCTAGATCTAATCTTTTTTCTACCACGCTCTTTGTATCTTTGGCCTTAGCTGTATCTGAAATTTTTCTGACAAAAGTTGCTGCTTGGACAGGTGTATCAGGACGCTTGGCTGGAAGCAGTCGACAATCAGCTATAATGTGTCCTTTCTTCCCACATCGCAAGCATGATCCGTCTATTTTTCGCTCGTTCAACTCAACCAGTGATACCCACTTCGCACGGACTTTATTCATACTAATCTTCCTTGTCTTACTGTATGAGCTGGCTTTGGCTGAAGGGTTGTGCATAATTTCTTGTGAGATTTCCCCCAGTAATTTGCCCCCAGCAATGCCTTGTGTTCCATCGTCGAAGTACCCTGTCTGACCTAGCAAGTACTCCCTTGTAATTTCCACACCAACCTCGTCAATTTCAGAACCCAGGATCGACAGGTAATCAATTAATTCTCGGAGTGTTCTAGGTCGCAAACTACCAATCATGTAATTTCTAGTCGTTTTATTCAGCGAGTTTCGTAACTTGTAAATCTTGCATTTCTCATTCCCTTTCGAACTGGGACTTCGCGAGAGTAACTGTTGGAAGCGCGGTAGATATGACGATAGTTTCTCGTCCCGAAATTGTCGACATGCATGAAATAGTGCGGCCGCCAATTGTTCCTCGTTTCTGTCGCGGTAGGTATCATCCATAGCCCGTAACAGCCCTAGCGCATCCCATTCCATGCCATTTGCAAGCATATTTTGGAACTGACCTGTGATCATATCTTTCGCTGTTCCAGTTACTGCATGACTAAATAGTTGCATCAAAAAATCAGATGGTTGAAGAATACATCGCTCCTCCACATCACGCCTGTATATGTACCGAAGTATTCCATGTGTAATTGCCCACTTAGTTCTATCCTTGTGGTCGTATGCTTCTGGCCATTTAAGTGGTTCCTCTTCAATGAAGCATTCTCTGCGTTCTGATTGGCCGCCCACATTAGTTCTTGACGGTTGCAGGTGAGTTTTTTTCTCATTCTCCGATCGTTCCTGCATCGTTTTCATCATTTCGTTCATCTGAGATTGTAAAATCCCAAGGTATCTTCTGTGTTCTATTCCCCTTAATCTCATTTCTTCGACCAGTCGCTCCATTTCCGATTGTATTACTCCATGTGGCATAGATTTCTGATTCGATAAACCAGTTGCCACGAATTCCATTCCGATAGTAAGATTGTTCATTTCTGAACCCAATGTTGATTCTTAGAATCCCTGTGCCTTAAAACCAATAATTAAAGATGCCCTAAGTCACAGTTATCTACGACTGCGATGTACTTAATGACGGACAAAAGATTTGAATGATATAGTTTATATTGTGACGGAAACCGAGTTGGTAATGAATAAATCGATTTAATAAACTATATAAGGAGAAAAGATAACTCTAGCTAATACTAACAGGTATTTATAGGCGTTAGTCCTCCTCGTGAATCTACAGACTAGTGACTTGTCCTTAGGCATAATACTTATTACCCAGCCACGTATTTTCAGGTGTCACTAAGTTGTAATAACGTTTCCGCCTCCTGACTAGTAGTGCTGTTTCGTTCAGCTTCATCTCCCCCCATACAGCCTCATCGTAAGAATTCTCAATATTAGGCTTAGGCATCCGCCTAAGCTCAAATAACGGTAAAACCGTAACAAGATTGTCCACGACGTTTTCGAAGGAGCGAGGAAGAGTGTAAAGAAATGTCATTGTTTTTACGGAGTCGGAGGCAAGGAATTGCTCCAGATGCTGAGCTTCTTCCCTGGACAATTCAGAACATTGGTTAAAGATGTGGGCGTAGGTGGTTTCGAAGTTGGAGATGTGATTGGAGATTATATCACCCTCTTTCATTTCTAGTGTCACTAAAGATTTGAAGAGCTCGAGGGTTGATATAGTGGTCTCGTGGTCAAACTTATTTTTCAAAGCTTTCCACGCGAGTCGAGCAGATTCAGGTTGGCCAACAAAGCCAGCAACTATCCTTTGGAGATCGGTGGACACTCCAGCGAGAATAGCAGCAAGTGCCGCGTTGTTCTTGGTGTCATATTCCTCCTGTTCTATTGAAGGGATATTCTTCACATTTTCCATTTTGTTACTGCCAGCATTTTTTGGTCGAGTTTCTTTGTTGTGGTCATGGTCCGTGATGACGCGCCAATAGTTACACCCCATGAGTACAACTTGCCATGTTTGTGCCCACATTTGATATTGCGATTGTGAGGACAATACTGGAAGATTGGCCTTGAGGTTACCAACAGAAATCGGGGCGGTTTCGACAGACATGCTTGCAGGAAGAGCTGAATCCGGGCTCATAACCTGTTGAAATGTTAAGGATCGTGAGAGCGGAATGCTGGAGCGATGGAGGAGAGTGAAGAGTTATCGCCGAACAAAGAAGCAGGTGAATAGAGATTTATGGAATAAATCTTGGTAGGTTGACACGAAGCAGGTATGAATATGACCTTCAGAGATATTCAGCAAACATAATGAACTTTAATTAGAAAAACTACAATATGGAATCTTACCTTCAGAGATATTCAGTAAACATAATGAACTGAAGATTTCCGAAGGATAAGGCCACTAGATATATACAGGAATTAGCCCTAGTAGGACTATTGCAGAAAATAACTAGGATATGCGCCCTAATTCCACTATGGCGACATTATCAAGGTGTGGGTGTGTCTTTACTACCAGTAGGCCCCCAAGCTAACTTAGTGTAAGACAGACCTTGCATGTTTGTCAATAGATTGAAATGAAAACAAGACAGTGCATGGCTAGGGTTACAGGTGCAGGACTGTTAATAATTACAACATGAACAAGATTGAGAAAAGCGATACTAACATCTGCAACTTCTGCACCAAAAGTGTTCAAACAATTGAACATTTAATACTTTACTGTTCATCCTTGAAGAAATAGAAAAGGAAAGAATTCAAAAATGTGTCACCAGTTACACTGCCAATATTATTTGACACAAATGTGGGGAAAACTTTGCTTTTTGTTACGGTTTGACCGTGGTTTAGCTTAGGTGGAGACCTAAGCGGAGTTTGGGGGCGTATTAGGGAGAGTGTTACATATTATCTTGTATCAAGCGACTAAGTTTCACTTGGCCACATTACATTGGAGCTAGGAAGGAATGTGAGACGGCGAAGTAGAATTGCCAAGTGAGAGAGTCAGCTAGATGGCAAAGATGACGACGGGCAGTGGCGGAGCAATATGTCATTCTCACCAACAGAGTACGTACTGGATGAGCTAGGAGGATGTACAAATAGTCATTACCCGTAGTTATGGTACTTCTCTCTTCATATAGTTTAATCTTTCTAAAAGTACACTACAACCAGCTTGCTTTCGTCACACTTTTAAGGTATCTTTCAAGCACTAGCTGCCTTTCTAGCGACTAAGGATCCGAAAGATACAATAAGACGTTTAGGTCTTAGATCAGGACAACGAGACCGCTTGTTCCGACAACCACAAAGGTACATGACACACTTTCAAACGAGCGTGACTCAAGTTCCGATAGCCGAAGGCCCAGGAAATCTCTACTTCCCGCAAGGTCCCCCGGTATTGACTCCATGCAGTTGAGAAAAAGAAGCCAGGTCAGGAAGCATCAAACGACGGCTTACTTCACTACCAGCCAATACAGTCTTCGCTTTCTCTGATGGATCATCATCGGGTCCCGGAAAATCAGCCTGGAGATTTTTAGTATATCAATGAGGCAAGCTAGCTGAAAGTGGTTCTGGTCCACTTCCTGGAGCAGAGGTATTCGACGCGGAAGTTGTAGACGCCATAAAAGCCTTGGAGGTTGCAATAGTAGTTGGAGAAGAATTACCGATTTGCATTCTTCTGAACAATCAAGCTTCTGCTTTGACGCTCGAAAGAGGAAAATACAGTTCCTCGCAGGCAGTGGTGGACAAGTTTTCTGATGGAAATTTTGATTCTCGAATTTAGGACTCAATCATAATCTGTCTCGTCTCAGGTTTCCGACAAGATCGACTTTCTCTACACATGTCCCGAGTGTGCTAATCGCACTTACTGTTCCATATACGTTTGGATACTTACGTACTACAGTGTAACTTGGCTTATCATCGAAGATGAGAGGTGGCTGGTCATCACTAGGTTTGACAGGCACATGAGACTAGTGGGGATTTCTGCCATAGATTTGTATATAAGTCCAATGTTCCCATAGTTATAAAATATTAAGTCTCCTTTCCTTCATCACACATATCCAAATAATATTGTATAGAGTATATTTTCCAACAATCTCACTGCTGAGACAAAACAAGCGTGTGGAAATGCGCTGGATACCTGGTCATGTGGGAAATCAAGCTAATGAAGTGGCAGATAAGCTGGCCAAATCGGCCTTGGAGTTCTCAACAACCTGACACTAACCTCAGCTGCGCCCAGTGGAGAAGAAAATAACCTAACCTTTGCGGCATTAGGGAGGTGGATTAATCAGCGCGGCCAAGAGCTCGTGGAAGAGTTGTCATGGCGAGAAATCCTTGAAGCAGAATCTAAGCGGAGAGTCTGAGGATAAAGTTCAGGGAACAGGTTTTCGACTCACCCTCAACACTCGCAGTTATATGGTGAGACTAGATATTGCGCCAACTCGGATCGATATGGTTGAGGTCATAATTGGAGTTATGATGAGAAATTATTACAGTCTTAGTTTATTTGTGTTAGATAGCTACTTGTAAATAAGGAAGCTGGAGCTACAACAAAGTAGTTCTCCAGCTTCACAATAGTATTGTTGGAATGTATGTCTTTTACTAGGCGTTTAGTGCGTTGCATCTCTCTATTGCTGAGTCATTGTCTTAATGAATCAGCCAATACCGCGAACTGGACGTTCGCAGTATTCATAGATAGAGAAAACATAAATGAATAAGACACACCTCACTTTTGCACCTTTCGTTTTGCATTAAACTAACCTTACATATATGCAAATTAAGGCCAATCGACAATTATAATATTATTACAGTATTCTTCTCGCAATCTCGCATCCTCGTATTAGTACTTCATCGGCTCTCCGTCTCTCTCGTATTCACCACCCGACATCTCCATACCCTCGGCAAACAGCGTCCTTGATCTATCCCACGGCACGCCGTAAAAAGAGTGGTGGCAGAAGTATCGGCCGAAAAGATACAAAGATCTGGACCTATTGATGCGCTGCAAATGACCGCCAGAACTAGCTTTACCAAGATGGGCGTATCATCGTCTTATTGCGGCAAGAACTAGCCACGGGACCTACGCCGACTACTATCAACGTTTCCACCCCGAACATCAAGGTCCGAAGTGAGTTTGCGGCCGAGAGAAAAGGCCCTGGCATTTTTCAGAGTTCTGACCTGCTTTGCAACGTTGGAGAACCTATGAGAAAATGGCCCCGCATGGAGCCAGGGAAATGAAATGGGAGATGGGATGGCAGAATTTCATCCAATTCTTAACTACAAGCAGATGTTACAGTCTGCCGAAGAATGGATAAAGTGGTAGGTAACCACGCTGAGACGGATTCCAACTCGAGAGGGAATGTGCTTTGAAGATGGGGATGCGGCGCTGGGCACTGTATTTCAGACATTTATTGTTCCTTACTTTTTATTTCTTTGTCGCTTCTGGCTTTAATGCCGGTCATGTAGGTAGCAATGAGCTCTCAGAGACCATCTACCCGTGTCACGTCTAAATAGATGTAGAGTCCGTCCCGTCACGTTAAATATTTCAAATCAAATCAAAATCAATTGATATTATCTAAAAATAAACATCTATTTCACACATAATTGCACTGTATCACAAAAGTATACATCGAGGCTCTCATTATGGCTCGCAAATAAAATGAAAGCATACTACATATTTTGTATTAGTCTGCTCCACCCTAATACTTTGTGTACCCTCCATTTGCCTTTATCACCGCTATACATCTTTCGTGCGTGCTACTGACTTGTGACGATAGCTCCTCGGATGGGATAGACACCCATGCGGCCTCTAGCAATATTCTTAACGTGGCAGAGCGCACAAGCCTGACCCCATTTATCTCAGGACTCTTTAACTAAATATGATTTTTTGAGATGTTCCACAGTGACTCGATCGGGTACAAGTCCAGAGAGTGAAGTGGCCATCTGATAGGCGTTATTACAACCTCACGTAGCGCCTCAGTCGTTGAGTATGCTATGCGACATGCTGCATTGTCGTGCATGTAAAAATTATCTGGATTTTCCAAGTGAAATTGATTCAGAAGAGACAAAATCCTTTCACAAAAGGATGAGGCCCTCATTGATTCCCAATCCCACCCCCAGACTAGAAATGGGCTTTTCTGTGATGCACAAAATGATCCCAAAAACGTCCAGCTGTTCCCACGAGCATGATGCGCCACAATACAGGTGTCATAAAACTCATCATTAGCCTAAGCTCTGCTGTTAGTACAATAAGATTTTGATAGAATTCATACGTTCTTTTTTTGTGGCTCGAGGTTTCGTGTGAGAATCACCCGGTAGCATGGTTTCATCAGTCCACAGTTTTCGACTCCATTGTTCTTCGCTCCAATCTTTTCTGCTTGTTAACCGCGCTTAACGGAGGCTTCTTCTGAGCAATGCATCTGCTGAATCCTCATTTTTTTAGGGCACTAGCAATCAAATGCTCACTGTATCCCCAGTGGCTTAAGGGTCTCATCGCTGGTTCCAAATAGTTCATCTGATGATTATCAGGAGACTCCCGCACAATAGCATCAGGCTAATCAACTTGTTCCGCCCTCTATTTTGGCGAGCGTCCTTTGCGAGGTGTAAGATTCTCTTCCTCTCGAGAACACGCACGTTTTACTTGCCTTATTATGAAGCCAAATTCGTTGCTTATATTTTGTTATGTCAAGCCAAGTTTTCTTAATATTCTTGCTACAATACATTGATCGCGAGTTAGCTGCTTACGAACTTTGGTTCCTAAATCAGATTCTCCGAGAGACGTTGTATGCTAGATTAGAGGTTGAATTGATAGTGATTTTAATAATTAAGGGCTTTGTTGGCTAGGCAATCTTTTTTTTGCATCAGATTTTAATTGCGTAAGCAGCTATCTAGCTATGATACAATATCAGAGACAATATACAGAAAAGATGACTCCATATACAAGAAGAGCACTCATGCCTCGGATTTCATTTGCAAGTACTACTGCGAAATTATGGCGGCTTTTCCTTAATCCCAAGTCAACCCTCATCCGTGAATGTCCACCCAGGGGAACGTCTCAAAGACCCCTGAGTTATCCAGACGTGCCTCCGTCATCCATTCACTTTTCTCCGCGTGAAGTGTGGTCTTAGGCGTGGTTAGGCAATCAAAGGCGTTGTTGAAAATACATTTCCTCTACCAATCGTTTGCCAAAGATGATTGGTCCATATTTGATGGCGAGCGGGATTATAAGGAGAGACAGTCTAACCTATAGCGAGCTAGCCTAACTGAACCTGCAGGGCTAGTCCTATAGATAACACAGTTTCAAGTTATACCCTTTCTACCCCTAAGGGACTGCAGGCTTAGTGAACATGCTAAAACCCCTGCCCGCGCTCCACTACAAACTTGAACCCGTGGCTGTAAGGCGGACTAAAATGAGACTCACGTTGACGGTGAATATAAGCATTACGGACTTGGCTAGCGTATGTCGTCGTAAGTTACAACTCATGAATAATTTTTTCCTTACCCAAGGATAAAAGATTAAAACCAGTCTAATTAATCTCATATGTCCTTGACATTTAAGATCGCGTACAAAAAAATACAGCCTTCCTTCTGGGCGAAACGTGCTGGGCGAACATCGGAAGCTTATTTTTCAGTTATATTATGAACTTATTCCCTACTAATCTACCAGGACTCAGTTCTACATGGCAAATTACAAATAAAATCGCTCCCATACATAATTTATTCAAATTCGCCGTTCAGATCATTGACATGACATCACCCTGTAACATCGTTGGTCGCATGCAAGGTGCTTTTAGTCTTGCTCAGATTTCAAAACACCACTTATGCTTGAAATTATACTATTCATACCCTCTGATAGATGAGATTAGACCCATATGTCCAAATGACCTAGCAAGCTGGCTGCTGCTTTTACCCCTGACCCTTTTGCTTTAACGCCATGCTTAACTCCTCGTAATTAGGCCTTCATTTATACAGCTAACCGGATCCAAACACCAAAAATTAACACTCATCACTCCAGGCCATCATCTAAAATTTTCCCTGTCTCTGTAGAAAGATCAAGGAAGTTTCGGATGGGTCTGCAGCAGATATACTAGATGGCGTCACATTCCTATCATTAAACATGTGCCATGAACCTGCCGGCTTTCCTGCTGCTAGTTGATCTAGGCTTCTAGCTAATATACGGTAATGTCCAGATGCAAGAGTGCTACCAGAATGGAGCCCAAGTCCATACACGTCATATGTAAATGGGCCCACGCCCCGGGGATCTTGGTTCTTCGAGCCAGCCTGATTGGGTAGAACATTGTTTTCGAAGCTGATGGAGAGTGGAACTAAGACTCGAGTCTTAATCTTTGATAAGTTATTGTTCATGCGCATAAATGAAATAATGAGTGTATCCGGCATGTAAACTAAGTAGATTCGCCCTCTATGAGGTGTTTGTTTCCTACACAATGAACACTGTAGCGACTGGTATTCAATGAGTTCACTCTTGGGTCCATAGCTCGCATCTAGAACCTCATTGAGAGTGCACGAGCCGTCTGGAGGAATAGCAAGTAGAAGTTGCTGAAATTGATCAAATACTGGGCGAGATTTACCACAGATATCGCACGTCACAATCCTTGCAGATACACCCTTCATTTTGAGAGTAATCGGTGATCCCAGATTAGATGTCCAGTCTGTCCAGAATATAGCCGCAGCATCCAAGATTGTCGGTGCTTCCTCAAGTAGTCCCTCAATTTCTTCAATTGGTCGGCGGCCAGGACGGTTCCGCAGTGGATTTAATTCGTCATCTAATATATCTATGAGCATGACAAGGAATTCGTTGCAATCATGTTGCACCTGTGTTCCACCAAATCCTCCTGGGCCATGATTATGTATAGCATTAACATATCCCTAACAGTAGGTATTAATATCGTAGAAAATATTTGTTTTTAGAAATAATGCTTACCTGAAAGGTTGATGGGTTAATAAAATCATAGTGGCCGTACCACAGGTGTGCAAAAACACTGCTCAAGCAGCGCACCATTAGTTGAGGTGGATCGGTACTTTCACCTTGTTTTCGAGGAATAGGAGGTTCTGATGGGTATACATAATTGCGTATGAGCTCCCGAAACCAAGGTGTAGCACTAAGACCTTGTAATACAGTATTCATGTAACACAAAACCCCAGGGTTGTTGAGGCCTGTAAGTCCCAGCGGCCGTGTATTATCGGAAATTGTCGAGTCTTCACTAGAAACTGTTGCTATGGCTACATTCTTTTCCGTAATTCCACTTGATCTTTGACGTTGAATGGCAGGGGCTGGTCGAGTAGGAGGCTTTGGCATAACACTAACTATCTCTTTATGGTAGATGCTTGTACTAAGAGGTGATATCATGGACTCCTGAATTGATGGAAGCTCCGGGTATCGGCGAATGAAATCTTCGGTTGACCTAGCATATATCATTCCTTCATTTACTTCTGTCTGGTCATTTTGTTTGATATTCATATCTTCCTTAATTGTACTAGCCCATACAGTCTCCTGCTCTGTCGTAAGTGGTCGAGAGTAATGTTTTCTTTGCTTTTTCGAAAAAGAACTTGGTGATTCCCGAATAGGATTTCGCGCGATAGGCCGAGCCTTTTTTTTCCCAGTCGCAGGAATTGGAATAGAACTGCCTGTGGAAGAAGTCGCCAGCGAACTTGGACCAAGAAGATCTACCCACCCATCTAGTCCGGATACTAATAGAAGAGGCTGATATTGAAGTTTTTTCTCGTAGCCATACTCATACACCGCCATTGCAAAGTCTACAAGCTTGCTGTTGTCGGATATCTTTGTTGATGATTGATCATAGACTACGACGAGGTTAAATTCGTGCCTTTTGTCAAACATTTTCTGCTCCGTATCAGGCGCTATTACCATACTATCTGCTAACTCCTCTCCCGATATACCACATCGTAATGTTATAGGTTCGACACAAATTATAAACTGAGACATTATGTGACCTTGGTCAAACTCTTCGCGGCTTCTAAGGTCAACAAGTAGTATTTTCAGGGAGTTTGTGCCCTGTGCGAGTAATCCAACTAGTTGTTCACAGTTAACGCTTGTAGAGCCTGGTGGAATAGAGGGTAGTCTATTATGCTCTCCACCGAGGCTCGATCTATGTGATATAGAAGGAAAACGCCTTGTAGAATCGACAATCGGACTCGGGATAACATTTGAGATCGGCGGTGCATTTTGCTGCCCGCTACCTATATAGGAATTGTTCCTAACGCTTGAAGGTAGGTTAGATATGCCTGCTGTTTCTGTTCCTCGTGCAGGGCTATAGATGGCGTCAGGAGCTCTAGGTAAGTCTGATATAGCTACATCAAGGGATTCTGTTATTCGGGACGTGATTCTAGGCACAGACGGCATATCTCGAGGTCCACCAGGCTTTGCACTTGTAATAATCTTGGGAACACCAGTTATTGGCTTCGGGGCATTGGGAATAAGCTGAGTGCGAATTCGAGGGTCCTGTTTAGGGCAATCTAATTCAGCAGTACGTAGACGTGCAAATCGAGCGGTCAAGTCGTCTCGATCTACTAATTTATCATTTAAGTTGAAAGCTGGAACAAAGTTTCCTTGAAGCGAACCAGGTTTAGGCTGAATGAAAGAAGGCTGTTTGCAAGATGAACTATTTGTCGAAACTGAATCAGTTAATGATTCTTGTGAAAAGTTCCAGTGTGCGATCTGGGATACGCTTTTATTTAGGTAGCTAGATAACGGTTCTGAGCTCTGTCTGAGTTTGGTCGATTGCGTTCCATGTAGTAAGTTGTTCTCCCTGATAATTTCTTTCGCCTTCATAAATTTCATGCTCTGGCTCTGAATCTTTTTAGAAAGTCCAATGTATAGTCTATATAATTCTGGACGGTCAGTCTGAAGAGCTGGGTATTCTTTGTGTCGTGGTATTATTTCCGTCGCAATGATGTATGCTTGGAGGTACTCTTGTAAAGCAACATCTGGCCGTCCAAATTCCAGCGAAGTACCAGCTATCTTTGCAAATTGTTCGCACTCCCGTAAAATTGAGCCAATAGGTGATTTTATATTTACAGCAGGCCTTACGGTCACCAAGTCGTCATGATGTAGCATAGCCCTCGCCGAATTTTTAGAGATATCCATTACCATGATTGCCCTCTTTCCTTAGATATACTTCCGAAGTGGATGATACTGCTAGGTGGAGTGGCACTCATTCCTCTTCACTAAAGTTTTGCTTATGCAGCATCTCGAATTCCACACTAGTTCGATAAGTGTTCAGATCAAGGGTAAGGTGTTATTTGAAGCATACGGCTGAGGATAAATTGAGTTGACGAAGAGCGCATATGTGGCGTTAACTGTGAAAGATTTAAGAGGCTGCAAGATATTATGAAAGAGAAAATAATCTATTGTGAGCCTAACATCGAGACGTTAATAGGAGGTTGTATATTCCAGTCGCGGATCTAGCGTTGTTCGGATTTGCGAGGCTGGTTATTTTAGAGATCCACGATAACCCCACGGTTACATATACAAAACGCCCGCATCATTAACTCCGGCCAAATTTTAACAACCAACGCAAGTTTCACTGCAGGATCACAAAATATGTGCCGTATCGTAATAGAAGCAAATAAACAATCCCGAGATATCTAGCTATTTGAATTCTAGGCAGCTTCCAAGATGATGGCCAGCTGGTTCACATCTAGCTCGCAGCTAGATGAGCAAATTGAGAAAGCAACTTCTAGCTCACTGTGGGTCTCCCATTCAAATTAAATCTCACAGGGACAAGCTGATCTGCTTCAGGGTTGACATTGCACTCAACCTTGAGATATCCGATGTCATACGCTCCAAGGCCGTGGGGTCAAGGGAAGCAATGCGATCCCTAAAGAAACGTCTGGGGAACAAGAACCCCAATACACAATTAAGTGCGCTCCATGTGAGTCCCGATAAACAACCTGGCTCACCCGCATACTAAGTATGTCTTCAGCTTACAGACACTTGTGTGAAAAATGGTGGTTCTCATTTTCTGTCTGAAATCGCCTCTCGTGAATTCATGGACAACCTAGTATCATTAATCAAAGCTCATGGTGGAGCGGCAGTCAATGAAGATGTTAAAGCAAAGATTCTCGAACTTATACAGAGCTGGGCTACTGCCACGAAGAATCAATTCGAATACTCCTACATCGAAGAAACTTACCAGGGCCTTATCAGAGATGGCTTTCATTTTCCACCCAAGATCGACGTTGCAAAAAGTATGCTGATCAGCAGTGCCGTAAGGTTTCCCATTCAAATCTCAAATCTAGAAGATTAACATGTCTTAGCCTCCAGAATGGACCGACTCGGATGTCTGCATGCGCTGCAGAAGTACATTCACATTTACAAACCGAAAACATCACTGTAGAAACTGTGGAAATGTGTTTGATCATCAATGTTCTAGCAAGACTCTTCCATTGCCACATCATGGTATTACACAAGCTGTTCGAGTTGACGATGGATGCTACTTAAAATTGACGAGCAAAGCTAGTAAGGGAATAAGCCCTCTAAATGAACACTCTTCCGTTGATAGATCACATCAAAGTCGATTACAGAATACTATGCTACCCCGTAGCGCACGTGTAGACGACAGTTTTGACGAAGATCTCAAAAATGCACTTGCAATGAGCCTCGAAGAAGTCAAAAGCCAATCTCGGAACAGCTACGTAGCGCAGATGAAAAACGACTCCATTAATGATACCAACAAAAAACCTACGTCAAAAGCACGCGATAGTGACGATGATGATTTAAAGGCAGCTATAGCGGCTTCTCTTGCAGACATGGAAGAGCAGAAAGAAAAACACGCCGCTAGGTATATAGCGGGCTCTAATAACCCGGGATCTTTAGACAAACTGCCGGGAAGTCAAGCTGTAACTCGATCTGACCACGAACTCACTCTCATGGAGATATCTAATATCAACCTCTTCTCTACATTGATTGACCGGCTTCAAACTCAACCACACGGTACTATACTAAGAGAAACAAAGATCCAAGAGCTATTTGAAAGCGTCGGAAAACTCCGACCGAAGCTCGCTAGAACATACGGAGAGACGATAAGCAAGCACGGTAGGAAGTACCAGCATTAAACTCATAACTTTGCTAATAGAGTAGACGCCCTCCTTGACTTACATTCTAAACTTTCTACCGTAGTCCGGCATTATGATCGACTATTAGAGGAACGGCTGTCAAATGCTTATGGACAGCATAATGTCAGCGGTTATAATTCATTGCAAAGACCAGGATCTAGCACATATCCTCCTCTACCTCAAAATAGACCCATCAACGGCTCTGAACAATTTTATGCCAAAGATTCACCTCATACTTTGCAACCAAAGCTCTCATATCAGCAAGGTCATGGATATCAGCCTCATGACCATAGAAATATTACGTCTGTCTCAAGCTACAATGCTCCTGATCAGAGTACCACACAACATGACCAACAACACAACCCTGGCTGGCAGAATTCAAATTCACCGACATTTAACGGGCCGAAACAGATTAGCTACAGCGCACAGAACGTTTTTACTCCGTCATCTACTCCGAATTCAGCAAATTTTTCCACAGCTCATCATCCACATGTGTCGCATGGAGTCTCCGAAGCTCGAACAAATACTGCCTCTGCGCCAAATCCTGAAATCTACTACAAAAATGCTTCACAAATTTACGGTGGACACCCCAGTTTCATTCAGCAAACACCTTCGCAGCCAGCAGAATATTCGCGTCCAGCAATACCTCAATCAGGCTATTCTCAACGTGTAATAGCACAGTCGCCCAGTGCTCACAAATATGAAGCCCAATTTAACCATCATGATCCACATCCTCATCAGTACTATCAACCTCAAACGCAAACAATATCCCAATCATCTGTGATACTGCCATCAAGGGAAGTACCAATGCAGCCACAAGCAGTCTTCAATCAAGATTGTTTCCCAGCGGCACCCCAACACACTCCTAAGCAAGAGGTTGCGGAAGAGTGTCTTATTGAGTTATAGAGTCTTTTCGGGAAACATTATGATAGGAGAATAATGAAGCAGAATATTCATAGCATCGTTTGGCTTATTTGAAAGTAAATTGGCGTCTGGAATTTAAGGATATGAAAGAGCGTGATTAGAATATAAGTACCACACTAGTCAGTTTTAGAATTTGATGTAAGGTCAGCAGTGTCACTAAAGAACTGGAGTTTTTTTCGTGGGACATTCAGAGAAACAATAACCTTCCTGAATTTCATGTTGCAGGGCACAGAAGTTCAAATTAATTGCGAAGCTTATGATGATAATGGAAATTTTAGAGTGGTTTGGAGGAACTGAAAGGTCAGAATATTTCTTCGTGATCTACGTTCCTGTTACTTGAATTTAGGTTAGCTGCTGTTAGGCGATCATTGATATCAAGGTAGCATATCAAAGTTTAACTCATCTGATTCTTGCTACTTGCTGTCATGATGTGTAGATACAATCAGTTTGTGACATGGACCGTGGAATGGATGTATAGTGCCTAGGGCTTCGTGCAATAGAAATATCTCGAAGGGCTATTCGTAATATGCAGGCCGAACTCTGTGATTGGCGATGATACGAAACTAGCCAGGCCCAGCAATGATAGTGACGGCCAATCGTGGTGTTATTCTCAGGGGGACGAAACTTAACACATGCCAGTGGTACCCCTACGAACCTCCAGCACTCACTGTAGAGTGTGCAGAGCCGAGATTGAGTAACAAAGCGCTCACTTCGATGAGGATTCCCAATCGCCTTCGCGGTCTGTATCGTCTTCATCCATAAGCACACCCACCTATCACCATTATCATGAAGGAAAAGCCATCCGATGAGTTTCTGGAGCGTACCCAGCACCCGATCCGGAGATGGTGGATTGGATCAAGTCGGCCTCGACTGATACTAAGAAGGAAGATATAGACGGGTATGCGCACCTCATGTGGTCCCGGTGTCTAGGCCTTACCTGGCTGGGGCTCTAGGTTTTCAGAGACTTTTTCGTGCGCGCAGTTTTCATCGCTACCCTTTTTTCGGGTAAAAGGTTCCAAGGAAAAGGTGGCTGAATTCCATGGGTAAACACTGAGCTGAATGGCTATTCATCAAGGACAATATATCAATGATCCTTCAAGAAACATGAGAGGAAAAGAGCAGTGTACAAGGTGTGGCCTGGGTCAGAGAGGAGCCCAATGTGCTAGATAGTCTATGACTCAAGTAGTACAATACACAAACACACTCTAACTACGGTTGTAGCGTTTGATACCGCATTATCTTTCCTCATTCCTAGCATCATTGTCGTCGTCGTGGTCATCTTATGTGTTATCGGAAGCGGATCTTTGACGGAGGGGGAGATAACTCAGCTCAAAGTTGAAAAGATGTTACTCAATCTCGGCTCTGCAGACCCTACAGTGAGAGCTGGAGGTTCGTAGGGGACACCATTGACAGGTGTTGAGAATAGTCCCCCATCTATTGGGGTTAAAAGGAGTCTGGTACCTGTGTTTAGAAGAGTAGTCGAATTGACATCCTTTTATCCTTCATTATTGCTAAGCTTCACTCTACCAATAAGTCCACAAACTAAGTAGTGGGTTATACATTTCAATATCATCTTATATTAAGCATAAATTAAAAGCATAAACAAGTCCAATGTCACAAACAGTAAAAGTCAGGAGCGACAAATAGTAGGACAAGGTTGCGAGTCGTAGATAACATGAATACAAACAGTTATAGAATTAATTCAGAGATATAATATTAATTAACACGTTTAAAGCTGGATTGGTCGCACATGAGGTCTTGGCACACTTAGCCCGCAGAGTTACATGTACTTTCTTGTCAATTTCACGTCGCTTTGGATGCAGGTCCTTGTTAGGTTAACATGATTATAAGATGGGTGCTTCGATCGCATTTTAGCAATGCGGGGAAATTACAATGGGATGAATTTCCACATTTATATTTGATTACGAATTTGACTATTGGATTCTCAAGAGCCTCAGTATGTGTCGGGATGATTTTGGAAAAAGTCACAAGTTGAGTTTACATGGGAAATATTTCCAACTATTTTTTGAGATAGTGAAGGCAAAAAATTATATTCAAGCGAACATCAGGCAAATTTGAGCCAGTTCGTTGTTTATATCAGTTAGTCCATGTAGTCACAAAAACTCTGCATGTCAGATTTTGACCAAAAACTTGCCAACACCACTCCTCATGATCGTTATCTCTACGAAAACTCACGAATGCTCCCTTTTTCATGGCTGAATTACGGCCCTGGGATAACATCTCACTCCCAGTTTCAGTGAGACACGGTTAGAAGCATGCCATATAACACTGGAAACTACAAATATTGCATCGATTAGGATTGTTGTACCTAGACCGGTTATTAATGAGGTGGCTCTCGAGTTGATGATATTGAGAAATGTAGGGTTAAGTATGAAACGGAGTGTTTCTTCCGAATGATTATGTAGATTAGAATCATTGACTGACTTTACTTTCCGACTTGCTCTGCTATCCACGATCATCAATTGATCCCGCGAAGAAACCCATACCAAGTCCACTTGATTTAGAAATTTTACATGATAAGATCATCAAAAAGATCAAATAGAAACTGGCTTGTGATGCACCGCCTAAATAATCGTGTTCATGATAATTAATACTAAATATACTTTTTTACGTTTCAGAATATTGATCAGAAGATGAAAGATTTAACCAGAAGTGAGCATGGTAATTACAAAGAAAACAAGATCGAGTGTATTTATAGAACTGTGAGCATCTCTTACCGTTTTAAGAACTAAGGTAATATTTTCTTTGGATTTCTAGTTCATAAATGAACAAGAGGCCAATTCTTGGTATTATTGGAAAGTTGAATCAAGCCATCAAGTTATTAGCTATCTATCTATAGTTAGTTTAGTTGACATTTAGTATGCTAGTCGATTCCCATTATATCGATCTCTCCAATTGCATTTAAGTACCAAAAATATACTGTTATTATCAGTGACTATTGAACACCCTAGAAGTCTTTCCCACCGAAGTTTTGTTTGTAGAAACGTATCCATTATCTATCGGGCTTGAGTAGCTTTTCAAGATATGCAATTTTCTCACCGCCGGATATTGCAAATTTTTATGAGTTAGTTGTTGAAATGAACAATCATCGTCGCCAGAGGAAGAGATGGTAGTGAAAATACCACTGGGCCATTATGACTATTTATGAAGAGTTGCAGTATACTGGTAGCAAGCTAGGATAGCTCTCTATACAGCCATAAAATTTAGTTTGCTGTAAATTGATTATTATTATTGGGTTCTTTTTCTTTTCATTGTTCCATATATTAAAAAGTCCCGACTTAAAATTGGAGCCAGGGCTTGCAAGGTATTTGTTGCCTATTTGTAGTCTCTCTCTAATTGTTGATTTTGCAACTGTTTTCGAGAAAATTTCCTCAGGAGGCCAGATAGAGCCTTTGGGGCGCCATGGACGCTTGGTTAATTCAGCTTAGGACGTAAGATATGTTATGCCCATCACTGAGATTGTCACCATCCACCTCTGAATCCTCTTCCTCTTCCCCGAAACCCACCACGCCCACCTCCTCTT
Source organism: Blumeria hordei DH14 (assembly GCA_900239735.1). Lineage (NCBI taxonomy): Eukaryota > Fungi > Ascomycota > Leotiomycetes > Helotiales > Erysiphaceae > Blumeria > Blumeria hordei. The sequence continues at coordinate 284,381 of OENG01000029.1, forward strand.
CCACCAAATGATCCTCTACCGCCGAAACCACCGTCGTCAAAGCCATTGCTAAAATTGTTGCGGCTTCCGTCTGCGGCACTGTCTGTTTCTGCAGGAGCTCGCCGGCCTCTAAGTTCTTTTGGAAAAGCTTCAAAGGTTTTTCTCATATTTGCATACCCTAGATGCATTTTTCCATAGAAGTGATCTGCTAGTCGTCTATCATTGTCCAGGCGCGAGAGGTAAGCTCCGCACACGTCGCACACTTGTAACTTTTGATGACCGGATGGCCCACTTGTATCGCTCAGACTCTTCAAATCGCGTTCTTTCTCGCTTTTAGTCTGCATGGCCTGGCGAATACGGAAAAACTCTTCGTACGCTCGCGAAACCTCGGAAGCTTCTCCCAAAACCTGAATCTCAAGCAATCCAGATTCGATACTTTTATTAAGGTCACTGATCTGCTTCAGTAGCGCGTTGGTCTGGCGTATTTCATCGGGCGTTTTTTCAAGCCTCCTCTGAGCCACATCTATCCTACAATTACAGTCGTCGATATACTTCTGAAGATCACGCATATAATCATATTCGAATCCCCATTTTTGTTTTTGTAGTTCTGGAGAAGCATCATATTCAGATTTCAGCGGTTCAGAGTGGATTTTTGGACAAGGGCCAAGGTCTTGTTTGGTGTTTGTGAAAAGGTCGTGTGGACATGTACCGACGAGAAATGAGCGACAGAGTTTAGGGTCAGTTATGGATATTTGGGATGTGTGGGAAGAATGAGATGCACCCATTAGCTGCTCTGACAAATGTTAGTTGCAATTATATTTTATCTTTGATAGGAGTATTTTTGGTGAAATATTGGTATCAAGCTTACCCAGCAATTTCCTTTGTTCAGCTGCCATATTGCTTTATTTTTTGGATGGTAAATAATTTGTGAAGTATCACTCTGGGGCAATTGTACTGTTGAACTTGTATGCAACGAGCAGTGATCCAATTACTTGAGTGTGCTATGTTACTGTTGAGTTATGGAGATTCTGAATAAACTTGTATATAGTATATTGTTCGTGAATGTGTCGTAATCATATATATCAAGTTCCTGACTAATGGATGAAAGTAAATCGATACTATTACTTATCAGACACTAGTCCGCATCTAGTATCCAGATATCGATACAGATTCAATGCACAACTGATGTGTATGTCAATGAGCGGCAAGTAGAAATTATGGACAGTTCCCGGTACTTACAGTCTTAAATAATTAATAAATTCAATTTTTAACGTTTATGAGCTGTTCGACAATGTGGTAGTATGTCTATGTTTTTATACATATACTGTTCTTCCATAGCCGATGGCATAAACACGTATGTCTCCTATTTATCTATTGGATCTCCATACAAATGGCTCTTATCGGGAGTAGTAAAGATCAAAATTGTACGCGATGTTCTCTACAAATCTCAATGTAAAAAGTCCACACGAAGCTAAGTTTAGTCACATTTCGCAATACCGGTGAAGTAGGCTTAAGAGTAAATGATTTAAGGCCCTGCTAGTGTGCTATTACGCTACCAAAGGAACTGGTTCTGTCCAAAGCCTCGTTCAGTCAATAAGTACCGCCAATTGCAAACTAACCTCCTTGAGTACATTTTATATTGGCCCAGCTGCTTGCCTCAGCTGACATCCAAATAAACGCCCGTGAAATTATGAGTACAAGCAAAGGGTGAAAATCTGTGGTGCACAAATTTTGAAGGCAGGTCTTCGATGTAGACGTATGAGAGATCAGGATAGTTAGGAAACTTTACCTTCTGTTTGAAGGTAATCCTGAGAGTTGTGAAATATACAATTGTGATAATAGGTTCTTAATAATGAAGAGCATTGAGTAATCCACTGTGTATTTCCTGAGAGTACGTGCGACGCTGAAATCACGGTTATGGCTGTATAGAACAGTTGCATATCATTTTAACTGGTATGTCGACTAGAGAATGAGCAGCCTCGACACATATTTTATTAAAGTAAGAAGATTACACTTACGAACCTGGCACAACACTGCTACATTTCTGGCGATGCTGATAAACATAGACGACAGACGTGTGCTTGGATAATCAAAGGTTTTGAAACGTTCCTTTGGTGAATACTCAATGACGAGGGTCGATTGTTCTCACAGGGTTAATATTCATCTCTTTTTTTGCATCAGATTTGAATTGCGTATGCAGCTATCTAGCTATGACATACTATCAGAGAAAAGTACATGAAGGATGACTCAATTTACAAGTAGAGCACTCATGCCTCGGATTTCATTTGCAAGTACCACTGCGAAGTTATGGTAGCTTTTTTTCTTCACCCTAAGTCAACCCTCATCCGTGGAGGACGAAGGCTGAACACCTGTCAGTGGTGTCCTCTACGAACCTAGGAGTGAAATATTCTCCCAGAGCCGAGATTCAGTCACGAACAAGGGTGGGATGAATTTTATTTGATGGATTTTCGGCTTGAAGGAGTTGTACTCGGTATTTTGGTCGAAAAGTCAGTCGACAGAGATTTCACAACCGCAAGAAAGTCGAACAAAAACTCATCACTACCAACATACGATTCACGGATGGACCAAGGTCTGTCTGGGGGTCGTATTCAAACATCCGACATTTCTCTAGCTCCCCATATATTTGCAATGAAGCATTTCTCAATCGGTCCTATACCTGCGACCCACCTCCATACTCGTCAGATCACCTACCTAAACACGCCCTAATGAGGAAAGTCATGATGGAAACGGGACGTATATAAAGGAGGAAGAAAAGGGAAGATACACCGAGGGGATTACACAATTCCCTAATGACGACAACAACCTAACGGTACGATATGAAAGTGTAAGGCTAGAGCAACGATGAGATATTGGACAGCAATTATATTTCGGAGTTAATGAGGATGTCGAGGGCTCGGGCGCGTGGTGGCCGAGGCTGAGGAGAATTTGCGCTTCAGCGCGTCAAAAGAAGGTTCTCTGGACGGTTGGGCTTGACATGATTCAACACATGGGTGAAGTCTGAGGTGGTCCGGTCATTTAGGTGGGACGAGGTAGATGTTCTTAATGGTAGTTAACCTGATCCAGCCCGGCCCCACTCGTGCTTAAGCTCCAGTAGGAGTGCGACGGGAACCAATGTACCTAGCACGTAAATGAACAAGAACAAGAAGAACCCTCATCCGTGAATACCCACCCAGGGGAACATCTCAAAAACCCCGAGTTATCCCGACATGCCTTCATCATCCACTGAATTTTCTCCGCTCAGAATGTAGTCTGAGGTGTCTCCTTCACAAGTGGAGTAGTTATCCAGGCTACTCAACCATACTAGAGAACACCACCTGGAGGCGGACCACAGCACCTACCATCGTTTGCGTGTTTCTATAGTGTCAACTCCACTCTCGCAAGCAAAGTCTTAACGCGCACAAAGCTCAATTCGTAAAACTCCTTGCCAAAATTCAAAATAATACGCCCGTTGATATTGTATCCATCTCCGTGTTATCTTGTCAACTTGTCCTGATCTCTCTCACGTCCATCCCAAAGAACTGTCTCCCAGATTTGTGCGCCACGCTTTGCTTCCTTCGTTGGGTATAAATATCGGCGTGGGCGTGTATTTGGCGGCTAGCTGTGGCCAGAGAATAGTTGATGAGAGGTGTGGTCATTGAAACGAAAACGTATTAAGTTGTTCTTGTCAAATTGATGTGACTTAAGTAGTAGTCGAACTCTTTGGGAGCGAAAATTTGACGTGGCGAAGTATTTGGAATCATTGCCTCGTGGGCCAACTTCTGGTATTGCGAATTTTGAGTGAACTTGGCTCTGGGAGAATATTTCACTCCCAGGTTCGTAGAGGACACCACGTACAGGTGTTAAGTCTTTCCCACGACAATATTCATCATAGAAGTATTTTTAAATAAATTTCAGTATATAACTGTCACTTGAATCAAAAGAAAAATATAAGACATGCACAACACACTGATCCTATGCTATATCCAGGTACCTGAATACATATTAAATAATTAAAATTCGGTAAATGTATATACCAACGTTACTGTTAGAGGATCCAGCTACTTTGCATTGAGATTTAAATTACTCTACAGCCTTATATCTTGTCCTGAGTGTTCTGATTTAAAATTTGTAGTCCTTCTCCATCACAGGCCGTCAGGGAACTACTTTTATATAATAGAATTGAGGAACTTGATGTGCGCTACAGATAAGCTGGCACTAAGTTTTAAAACATAAATAAGGTACATCGAATTCAAAAGTAGGCACGTTTGAATATGAAAAAGGACACGATAAATAGCGACGATCCCATTCAGTTACATAGGTTCGTTCCATTCGTGGGGTTAATTTATCGAGTCGAGACATCACCAGCAGAGATAACATGTAAATTTTTGTCAGACAACAAGAAGTTAGTATCATTAATTGTAGTATCTGCGGCAGTTGGTAGTTTGCTAATAGATTCCTCCGAAGTTTGAATTCAAAATGTAACTTGCGGTGTTCAATAATGGACGGGACACCAAAATGGTAGATTATCTGCCCTCGCAAGTTCCTGGCCAGAAGATATTTAATTCACAGCAATGTTTGCATATAGGGAAGATGTATTGCGAGGATGAACTCAGCGATCCTGAATAGCTCGACAGCAAAGTATGGGTGAGATAAGCTTTTAGAACCACGTCCGTTGATGATCGGGACCAAAGCAACCGGCATCATTATTTGATTGATATTAATCTCAACTAATTCACATTCGAAACATCTTCAATTTTTGCAGGCATCTATGTTTCTGTTTGTGATAGTACACGCGTTTTTATTTCCTCTGATTATCAACGCATTTTCAGAATACCATGAACAGCTTCTCCTCCGGCCGCTAAACGCAAATCTACTGTTGGCATCTTTCAATTTTCAATCCAATAACACACTTAGAGAATTCAATCAACAAAACTATAGATATTTCCCCAGGTCTCTCGGTCAAATTCTAAGTCACGCAAACACTCGAGAGCTACACTTACGTTTTAGTCTCGGACGATGGGATGCTCAAGGCTGGGGAGCAAGACCATGGAATGGCTTTAAAGAAGGTGGAACCGGTGTTGAGTTATGGGCTTGGATAGAAGCTGAAAATTACAAAGAGTTTGTTCCTCTTGCTTACTTTAAATTGAAACTGATCAACCTAGATCAGAAAGAAGATGGCTTATCCTTACAAATGCATTATCAGGGCTATTTTGCGCCTCATTAAACTTCATAGATGCCACTAGGACAACTAGACCAGTTATGTCCTTTCAACCGTCCGGAAATCATTCCAATTCTTCACATGAGAGTCTCCATCTACTTCATGGAACATTGCCCCGAGAAGTGGTTTGTACAGAAAACCTGACACCATTTCTAAAACTTTTACCATGTAAGGCCAAGGCCGGGATTTCAAGCTTATTGGATGGTCACAAATTATTCGACGCAAACTGGCAGACAATGAGTATTGATGTCTATCCAATTTGTCCTCCAGATTCAGAGTGCCAATTACAAATCACACAAACAATCGACATGGTACTCGATATTCAGCGTTCGAAAAGACCAAGAGATAACCCGATACCACGACCTGCTCCACGTGAAGGGTTAAGATGTGATACATCGAAGTCTTATAGCTCAGATGATACGTGCTTTCCTTTAAATACATTGGCTGAAGAAGAAAACTGGAGCTTATCTGAAAATTTTGGGCACCGAATTAAAGGACCATGCCCATTAATGAAAGCTGGTATAGATCCTATATGTATAAGTGTTCCGGACTTTAGAGACGTTAAAATAGTTGGTGGAACTCTTAGAAGTAAGGATTTAAAGACTAATACTCGTTGTTATGAGCTGGAGGCTGAAAGTGATTTCGACATGATACTTCCACATCAAGAAATAACAGAGAAAGTACCTCCGGATCAACCATTACTTTACGCCGAACGATCTTTCACTGGGTATGGGCAAGAACGCGGTGGTGTCCAGTCAATATTATCGAATCCTTCTTTAACAAACCCGGTCGAAATTGTATATTTTGAAACCCTTCCGTGGTTTATGAAATTATATCTTCATACTCTTCACGCTAAAATAAATGGGTTGGACAATGAATTAATAAAAGAAACCTACTATCGTCCAGCTATTGACCGCAAAAGAGGTACACATCTTGAAATACGAATACTAGTCCCTGCCAACTCAACTGTAGTGCTTTCTTATGAATTTGAAAAGGCCATCCTGCGCTATACTGAGTATCCTCCAGATGCTAATCGCGGCTTTGATGTCGCACCTGCAGTTATCACCATTGGGAACACGAGTATTAGAACAACGTCACTTTTATTATCCCTCCCAACCCCTGATTTTAGTATGCCATACAATGTCATCATACTTACAAGCACTGTTATGGCATTAAGCTTTGGATTTATATTTAATCTCATGGTAAGACGATTCGTTGCCCTCGATGAAGCAGATATATGGGATATTAGAGCAGTGAGGCTTAAGATAGTTGCTTCTATAAGAAAGATATTCAACAAACTCAAAAAGCAAAAGACGCGCGAAAAAAACGAATAAGCTTACTTCGACTCCAAAATTTTTGACCATCGTCTGGGATCGCGTAACAGCTCGTCATTATGGAAGGAGTATTCTCATTCAAGACTGTCACAAAAATATATGTAGACAGAATTGTTTTGCATTGGTTATAAATAGACTATATCTGGAATCCTAATCTTTTTGCTTCGCACCCTCCCATTCAGACAAAAACTTTGTTGGGATTACAGGATGATATAATATCTCTGTAGTACTAGGTAAAGCTGTGATGTCGTGTATAAACCTTGATTGTTATATCTCACTAAACTTGTGTACTATAAGACAAGTAAGCACAAGATGTATGAAAGCATCCAAAGTTAACTGTTTTAGTAGAGAGTAGAAGATAAGGATAGGGAATGGAGTTTTAAATATTTTATTTAGAAACAAAATATCAGATGTTTGTTTGTTTTTCTTTTTAGGTCCCAGGATATAAACGTTATCCCCTAAGGGTCAAAGACCAGTGTTCACGGCTTAGGTCGTATTTATGGCACGCTCAGCTTGTTCCTACCATATGATCCACTACACAAATAGTAGTTAGTTAAATTACATGCAGCTATACATAAAATAGAAATCATAACAGAACTCTTGGCTCTAAGAATGTGAGCTCTAACTCAATGTAAGCACTTCTAGTTAGGAAGCAAAACTCCTCGCCTCGTTTCCCTTCCGATCGTGTCATGTTCCATGACTAATTTAATTGGACCTCGCGGAGAACAGAGGTCGAATCTACAGGTGAGCACCCATGACATTGTGTTTTCTATACAAAATTTCGTAAGTCTTCAAGGCGCTTGAGTCCGAGAAGTCCGTGTGTAAAGTCGTCGTGGATCCTGAAACCTCATATTCGACGCGTTTCGTGGGAATGGAGTATTTGTTTATTTATTTATAATAATTAACGTCGTTCCTGCAAGAAAGAACATAATTTTTGCCAGAAAGCTACGCAGCCTTCCACGCTGCCCGCATCATCAATTTGACATCGTGATTATAATTTTTTCATCTTCATTACCCTCCTTCCATCTTTTCGCTTTCCGTGCTCCAACATGGCGAGTGTGGGTGCTGGTGCGGGTAAATACAGCGGTTTCGACGCGTCGCAAAATGCGACAATGGCCTCAAAGAACAACGGCAGCGGAGCTTAGGCAGCTCCAAAGGATAGAAACCTCGAAAACCTGGAGAAACTACTAAAACAGACTAGAATAGTTGTGATGGGAGAGATGGATGAGAAGGACTTACCCTCAATGGAGGACGTGAACGAGGCCATGAAAGCCTTCAACGCACACAAAAAGTACTGGACGGAAATGTCCCAGAAGAAGTCTCCCATTGGGGAGAGGATCATGGTGTTGGTGGAAGTCGTAAAGAAAAGTCTCGCGGATTCCGCTCGAAAAGCTGCTCCAGCAGCGGTTTCGGGCGCGCCGCCAACTAAGAGTGATGCGTCAGTCGTGGCTCCGCAAATGAGGAAAATAGCGGTGCAGATAAGAATCGATGGCGCCCAAAACGTGCAGCCACAAGAGTTGCTGTCCAAGACACAACAACACATCCACGGCGCATGTGCGATTCGCCAAATGCGAAGCAACGACACTGAGGTGTTTGTCCAGTCGGCGTTCCAGAGAGACGCGGCGCTTAATATGCGACTATCAGCGGAATTTAAAATCTTGCGGCAAGACTTTCAAGTCGAGGTTTCCGGAGTCCCAATGCAGACAAGAATTGAAGGTGGCAGAGGTGCCAACAACTACGCCATCATAAGGCAGATTGAGACGGCGACGAAGGCACGAATTCCAGGCCTAGTAACAAGTAGAATATGATGGCTCCACGACGGAAAAGAGCATCAGCGATCGAAGAAAAACGGTCGTAATTGCGGAACAATTGTGGTCAGCCTCCCATCAGAGGCAATGCAAACAGAGGTAGCTCGACAGGGCCTTGCAATTAACGCCATACTCTTCACCGCGCAGGTTTGGTCACCACGGGCCCAGCCAAAGCAGTGTTACAACTGCAGCCAGTGGGGACACACACAAGCGTCGTGTGGAAAGGCAGCTAGGTGCGGTGAGTGCGCTGGTGCTCACCAAACTCGGGACTGTCCGAAGAAAAGGGTTTCTTTTACAAATTGCGGCAAGGAACACCGTTCATGGCAGAAAGCAGCATATTGAACCTATCAAGTCTACAAGCAAAGTGTGGTGAAGGCTCAGATGGAGCAGTTATCAAGAACAGCAGAAATATGGAATTAAAAACCTATGGTGGCGTCAACATGAATAGTCAGACCAACTGATGACCAGGGATTCACTTTGGTCACCAGTAAGAAGGCTGAAGGATTCAAAAGAGGGCTGGGACGACCACATAAGGTAGTCGAAGCCCTAGTGGTACCAACAATCCCCACCACAACAGCACCACCATCAGGATCAACTTTTCGAACTCTTCGAAGGCCAACGCCGAGTAAGGAGGTACCTTCTTTGTTTAAATTTTCATAACGTTATTCTGATTGAAGGGGGAGTTAATGAATTTCAAGGAAAGTTTATAAATTTGTGGTTGAAAGGAACAGCCTCAGCATTAAGCCAGGTCAGTTTAGAGTGGCAGGACATCAGGTTTTGTTTGTTGAAAACTTTTTCTGTTGGAACACTACCAATGGTCAATTCACAAGCTTGTGTGGGGTTACCCAATTCATTCCTATCTCTGTTCTCTATGGGGAGAAATACTATCAATACATTGGTACCTTTTGTTGAAGCATCAGTCTTCAACCCTGGTTAGCATGTGACTTACTTAGCTCGCTTAGCAAGCACACACTGTATATTAAGTTCAGCTGAATACTTTTCAATAAATATATAAGATTCCCAAATAATACATTTCTGACCCATTCTGCTTTTCAACACCTTTTTCTAAATTGCTATTCCCTATAAGGAAAGGTCTCAACTCGACCCTTGTACATAACATTTTGTGAGCCAGTTCACATATTTTCCCTTACCAAAGTGGCTTACCGTCTTCATGTTTCTGCATATAGATATTGCATAGGACATTAAACTAGAGAAATGATAAAAAATAATGTCGTGCCTGCGCACAGCACGTGAGCTCCTCATGTGCCGGTTAGCTGAGTCTAAATAAAACTACCCGATGTGTTGGTGCCTGAAAAGGCCCAAAAAAGCAAATTACAGCCAGAATCTTATCATCCTGTGCTTGGAGATTAAATTATATTAGAAGTATGGAAGGGGGAACTTGGTTGAATCACATGTCTCCCTTTTGGTCAGACTTATTGTGCTTTTCCAAAGAAATTTGTGATACGCACCCTGCTATTAAATGCGTGAACTCCCTCCGCGGAAGCGAGAGCCCAATATATGCTGGGACTAGGATTCTGTGCTCTATGGAGCCGTGTCTGGTACTGCCCAAGGTAGCAATAGAAAAAATGGTTGGGGGACTTTTCTTCTCCGCATGAGCAGGTTAGAATGGCATTTTTGTGCTGAGACCGTTGGTTGTAGTCTGCGAAATTGCCATGTCCAGACCGTGCAGCTTATAGATATCATAGTGTGCGTCGACCTTTTTTTTTTTTTTTTTTTTGCATCAGATTTTAATTGCGTATGCAGCTATCTAGCTATGACACAATATCAGAGAAAATATACAGAAAAGATGACTCAATTTACAGTAAGAGCACTCATGCCTCGTATTTCATTTGCAAGTACCACTGCGAAGTTATGGTAGCTTTTTCTTCACCCCAAGTCAACCCTCATCCGTGAATACCCACCCAGGGGAACGTCTCAAAAACCCTGAGTTATCCAGACATGCCTTCATCATCCACTGAATTTCCTCCGCGCGAGATGTAGTCTAAGGTGTCTCCTTCCCAAGTGGAGTAGGTGCCTAGGCTACTCAAACTATACCGGAGAACACCACCAGGAGGCGGACCACAGCACCTTCCATCGTTTGCGTGTTGTTATAGTGTCCGCTGCACTCTCGCAAGCGAAGATTTGGCGCGCACAAAGCTCAATTCGTAAAACTCCTTGCCAAAATTCAAAATTACACGCCTGTCGAGATTGTATCCATCCTCTGTGTCATCTTGTAAACTTATCCCAATCCCTCTCACGTCCATCCCAAAGAACTGTCTCCCAGATTTGTGCGCCACGCTTTGCTTCCTCCGTCGGGTGTAAATATCGGCGTGGGCGTGTATTTGGCGGCTAGATGAGGCCAGAGAATAGTTGATGAGAAGAGTGGTCATTGGAACGAGGATGTACTTAGTCGTACTTGTAGACTTGATGAGACTTGGGTAGGAGTCGAACTTGTTGGGAGCGAAAATTTGACGTGGCGGAGAATTTTGAATTATTGCCTCGTGGGCCAACTTAATTGGTATTGCGAAATTTGACTGAACTTGGCTCTGGGAGAGTATTTCACTCCCAGGTCCGTAGAGGGCACCGCGTACAGGTGTCAGTCTTGCCCTCCTGTGCGTCGACCTAGAGAGGCGAGCTCGACAGTAATCTTAGTATTAGGACCAATTCCTAATTCTGTATATCTATTTGGAGAATTTTCTGCCCAATAAAGTGCAACAGAAGCCTTGTATTGGGCTTTAACTTCCCTTCTTGCCCTTGCAATAGAGAATACCGAGTGTAGAGCTGGAGCCGCACAAGTGTTAAGGGGTCGAGGTTGCCACGGTTTCAGTACAAAATGCATGGGCAATCTTGTAGGTACAGTATATTGATTATAATTGTAACAGTTCCAATATATAAAGCTTGGGCATTTGTATGTTGAGAGGTAAGTTTATTTATTAACTGAAGAACAAATGTAATGCTATATCTAACGCCCTATATATATATACATGATTCCAATATTCTAAACACTAGTAGCTGTCCTCTAGTTGTACTCCAATTATTCAGGTACGGGCTAGTTTCTAACGTCTCAAACATGGGCAGTTCCAGACTTTCAATACAAGTGTAACTTAGCGCTGACACTTAGGATATGTCTGTGCTGAATAGCATAGGCTGCAGGGATCTTATCGGCTTACTAGCCGTCACAATAATTCTCTGAAGAGAGAATTCCTATAGCTAGACTACAAAATTATATACACTCTGAGATACTCTTCTTCTATAAGGTTCTCAATACACCTGTCATCTTCATGAACCTTCAGACTGTTTCCAGAAGGTTCATTGAGAATCTTCTAAGCTCCAGGTATTCCAAGATCCTTCCCGAAGATTCCCTTGGCGTCATTGCCTGCAATAGCTAGCGTAGGCTACAGGAATCCTTAGGCTTAACAGCTGTTACAGAGGTGCGATGTCAATGTGATAAAGAGTCTGGTTGTTATGGCCAGGCATCCTTGAAGAGGTTTCAAGGAGAAGGTTCTCAGGAAAAGGAGATAGGAGAAGGTTTCCGAGAAAACTCTAACAGTTAGAGATGGAGGGGCTGGCGTCATGTCTATATTTGTCATGGTATTAGTTGAGTCAAGTACTGTCTCGAGTTAGATATAAGGAAGCTGGAGCTGCCACATAGTAGTTCTCCAGCTTCTCAATCTTTCATTCTTTTGATCTTTGTTGGAATACTTTGGTGGTAATTGATATCACAAGCTCGATGTAGCAGTAATAATTATGGTACATATAAAATAATGATCTATCTCTCCCCTGTCTCCTAACGCCATTCCCAAACAGGTACCTCATTACTCATCAACACAATTAGTCATTAGTTCTAAGGAAACACTGTTGTGATAGGTCTATGATTTGGGTGTACATACAATTTGTGGGAGCTCGCTGCTGTAACGGCTAGTGAGCCGATAATTGTCCTGTATCACGTGATGTTAATCACGTGCCTCTACAATTCTGTGAATGGCGAATCTTCACTCTAGTTTATTCTGAACATGACTAGAAGATTCTAACAACTGGCAGTGAGACTGTGAACTGGTATTAGGGGAACATAACAGAAGCTAGTATCATACAGGAAGGAATATTCTAGATAGCCTAATAAGTGTATAAATAGTTGAGTTAGGACACAGATATTGTGGTATAGAAAATAATAAACAACCTTCGTATATTCAATCGCCCCAGCATCTATACCTCGAACTGTGACAGCTGCTAGTGATCACAGATGGGCTGTTGGGTCGGACAGGTCAAGAAGAGGAGTGTAGAATGATCTCTGTAGAATGAGGAAAGACTGAATTGCTTGCTCTATCTACTGTGGAGGAAAGCTCTCTACTTATAGTCCCTAGACTATTGCTTACTAATTATACTAACTCAACGAGGCAGGAGCAAACAGAGCAAATGCATGCAGTTGCGTGACCATCATAACTGGAGCTGTGCACTGTAGCTATGTGGGTCCAGGCACATTATGTGGTCATAAAGGTCACATAGCACCTAACTGCAAATTACTACCACCCCTAAACAAAAACTTGAATACAAATACATCCCAACTGATTTATGATGAGGAAGAATATTTAATGTTAGCAAAGCCAGAAGAAATTGATGATTCACAGGGAAAAGACGAGCTACTGTAAAAAGTCACTTGCTGGAGCCACAAACTAGTAGAACCGTTAAAAGCCATGCAAATAGTAAGACATTAGAAGGCAAATGGAAAACATTTAAACCTCTTATGAACTGTGAGCTATTTCATACTACCGCTTTTATGAATGGTCAATACCAGTTGTGCACACTAATTGACCCTGGATCATCAGCCTTTGCTACAATAAATGAAAAATATGTCAACAAATTTGGTCTAAATAAGTTTCCACTCACTCCAAGGACCATTACAGGAGTTCTAAACAATATCTCCGGGGTTATAGACCAAGTCGCTTCAATTGACTTAGACATTGGAGGGCTTCGGATTGAAAATGCCTGGGCTGATGTTGTCCCTAACCAGGGGTAAGATTTGATTCTTGGAATGCCGTGGTTAAAGTACTGCTGTGCAGAGTTGGACCCAGTTCACAGCAAACTAACATTTAGGTTACACAACTTTGCACTAATTAGTAACAAAGCTCGGGAAAAATCATCTCATACAGGTAAACAGTCATTCTCAGTCACCCAGGTATTTGTTGGAAATTCTGACTCTCGAATTTAGGACTCAACCACTACCTATTTCGTCTCAGGTTCCCAACAAGATCGACTCTCTCTACATATGCTTTGAGAGCGCTAATCGCGCCTACTGTCGCATATACGTTTGGATATTTACGTACTACAGTGTATCTTAGCTCATCAGGGTAGATGAGAGGTGGCTGGTAATCAATAGATTTGATAGGCACATGAGACTCGTGGGGATATCTCCCTTAGATGTATATATAAGTCCAATGTTCTCATAGTTGTAAAATATTAAGTCTTCTTTACTTCATCATTTATATCCATATCATATCGTACAGAGTATATTTTCCAACAGTATTGGTACAACTTTTGCGGGTCTTGCCCATAGGTCCAAGGATAATAAAAAAAATCAGATCTTCGCAGCATGCCTGGCAGATATCGAGAAAGCTTTAAGGCCTGAAGTTCAACTATCTCTACAAGAAATTACGAAACTACTACCAGATAATTATAAGAAATTTGTTGCTGTGTTTAACCCTGAGGAAGCCGCAGCACTACCACCGCATCGACCAGGCATTGACCATGAAATACCATTAGAAACAGACGAGCATGGTCATGAAAAATCAGTCCCATGGGGACCATTGTATAATATGAGTCATGACGAGCTCCTAGTACTCCGTAAAGAGTTAACAAGTCTTCTGGACAAAGAATTCATCCAACAGCAAATCTTCTGCTGCAGCGCCCGTTCTCTTTGCTAAAAAGCCCGGAGGAGGATTGTGATTTTGCGTCGACTATTGTAAGGATTCCCTGTTTCATTTTTAATTTAGTATATATTTTTAGTCTTCTTCCAAGCGGCTATGACAATACCGTAGCTCTTGACACTGGGTACTATATTATTAGGATAAGACTCATGTCATGATGGAACAATGGAAGGAAATCATGTAAATAAATAAGGGCTTGATCTACTGAAGCTGAGCTCTCCACGCTTAGTTTTCTGTCATACCCAACACCTTTGGATTACCTCGGATTACCTCTTGTACCTTTAGTTACCACTAGTACCCACTCAAACCTTTAGACCTATTAGCTATTAATATTACCCATCTTTCAAACCTTTAGTTCCTCCTAGTTATCTCCAGTAGACTTTCAGTCATCTCTTGCGACCCATCCGACCTCTTCTCACCCACCAATTCCGCTTCAAGTCAAACGCCTACGCTCCAATCTGACAACTATCGTGGGATAAATGCCATAACAAAAAAGCACCAATACTGTTGGAAATATCGCGTCATGAAATGGGCGCAATATTCATGGAACGAAAGTAGAAGTTGACTAAAAGAGTGTCATGTTCGGATTACAGCTAAAAGTGTGGAAAGTGTGCGCTACAAGTACAAGTGTAAGCGACACAAAGTCTAAGCTACACCATAAACAAGTGTGGCGCCATCTAGGCATAGAAAACCCCCAATAACCTCCTTGTGCCCACGCCATACAGCCGCTCGTATATCTAATAGGTAGCCTGGAGCGCTACCATATTACCCATTCCAATCTCTTAAACACACACAAGATCGTGTCGGGAACCTAGACCAAATGGAGGGCCCGTATGTCCACAACACTCCGTGTCTCCATTTCCAACAAATACCCCCTCCCGTTGATCAATGAAACCTTGAATGCTCTGGATGTAGCGAAATCTCAAGGGCGAGGTTAGGGCAGTGTTCCACAGGGTGCGTATGTGGTCTAACGGAGATCTAGGTGGTAGATAAAGGTGATGAGTGGGTCGAAGGGATGACTGGTCTCCTCTAGGAAGAGACAAATAGGTAGATGGTAGCGATAGAGGCTACACGTGGGTCTTGCTGATAAAGAGCTGGAAAGAGATAAATGGTCTTCCCGAAGAAGAGATGGATAAACAAATGTATTATTAAGGTAATTGAAGAAGACGTTGCGTGAAGAATAATGCTCTTCACACCGAATATTAATATACATAAAATTATGTCAACCTGACTACGACTTGCATCCAAAGCGATATGAAACCGACAAGTACATATAACCCTGCGGACTAAGTGCGCCAAGATCTCACGTGAGACATATCGAGCTCTAAACGTTTTACCTAACGTTATCAGTGAAAATATTCTGTAACTGTTGGTATTCATGTAATCATCTACAAGTTGTAATTCTGTAACTATCTATATTCATGTTATCTACGTCTCGTAACCTTGTACTAGTGATTATTTGATACATTAAGCTTGTACAATAGTATGGGGAGATAATATGGTCTGTACATGGGTGATCGGATGAAGGACGGAAGGACATGTATTTAAAGAGGGATGGAGTGCTTCATAATAATCAATCAATCACATTTCTTCACTCTGAGATAAATCTTCCTAGTCCCAATTTGTCAAAAAATTATCAAATAGCACGTAACATACAGCCTCTACTCAACAACCGCCGCAATCACACACAGAACAATTGTTACTGCAATCACCATTTCAATCAACCTCTAAATACGTCACGCGATTAACTACTAATTACTGTTCTCCAATTCACTCTGCCATGCCGCCCCAGTCCTCCGCAGAGGCTGGCTCGTGACCCCCCCTCCCATCCGCAATCTCGATGCGTCCCGACGTCGAAATGGTCTTCACAGGGCCACCTAACCACCACCACAACATACAAACAAACGCAGAACCGATTTGCGAGGCGAGCTGCCAACACTCGCCCCCAAACCTCACCGAGTCGATGGGCGTTACCTTGACTATCTTCCTCGCAGATGAAGCGAGGGCTTTCAATTTACGCTTCGCAAAGGCTGAGCATATTTTCAGTGGGTACATCAACCTACTGGCTGCTACAACCGACAAACAGCTCCGACGCGCTGTCGAAAAGAATGGAGAGGCTTTACAGGCAATTATCACAAACATCCTGCGCGGAAACCCCCAGCCCCTATCTAGTGGGCCATCAGAGGCTGCAAGTAGCAGCAAGACGACAACCCGTCCGCCACCGGCTACAATGCCAGGAGGAAAGAATAACGCGAGTATCCTACGACCTATGCAAATCCTCGCTAGGGAAACCAGCAGCCAGTCGAACGCGACGAGTTCAATAACACCAACACCACTGAGAGATCCTGGACTCAGGTGGTCAGGAAAAAGCCAAAGCGTGTACAACCAGCGGTATCAACATCGACAACAGTCAGTGGGTCCCAGTCAAAAGCAACTGGACCTACACAAGCGCCCAAGCCAAGTACCCCCGCCTCCAAGCCGGCCCGCTCAGACGAACGTGTGTTCCTACGGGTCAAGCCCGACCACCCGTGGAGACGCATATCTCCTCACTACATAAAACTAAGCCTCACAAGCAACCTTCGCTTGGCTAACTCTGCAATCAAGCAGGTCACTGTCGTCAACTCAGGGTTCGCGATACAAGCTGAAGGAGGTGCAGCAAGAAATGTGCTCCTCTCGGGTGCTGTGCTCTTGGAGAGCACGGAAATGAAACTGGAAGCTGCTTCCAACTGGATCTCGGTGTTAGCTCCGAATTTACCAGATAGGCTCTATACCTTAGAAGGACCAACACCAGTCACACCAGAGATGGTGATAGAAGAAGCAACCCGGAAAAGGGGAATTAGACCGACCTCCGCTCGTGCGTTCGCAACAAGCATGGCTAGGCCATCAACCGACTGGGTGCTGCATTTTTGTCAGATTGGAGCGTAGGCGTTTGACCTGAAGCAGAATTGGAAGGTGAGAAGAGGTCGGATGGGTTGCAAGAGATGACTGAAGGTCTAGTGGAGATAACTAGGAGGAACTAAAGGTTTGAAAGATTGGTAATATTAATAGCTAATAGGTCTAAAGGTTTGAGTGGGTACTAGTGGTAACTAAAGGTACAAGAGGTAATCCGAGGTAATCCAAAGGTGTTGGGTATGACAGAAAACTAAGCGTGGAGAGCTCAGCTTCAGTAGATCAAGCCCTTATTTATTTACATGATTTCCTTCCATTGTTCCATCATGACATAAGTCTTATCCTAATAATAGAGTACCCAGTGCCAAGAGCTACGGTATTGTTATAGCCGCTTGGAAGAAGACTAAAAATATATACTAAATTAAGAATGAAACAGGGAATCCTTACAATTTTGCAACCGGTAAGCCAAAACTGGGTGAGCGACTTTTCGAAGAGAGTGGTCGCCTACACGAGCTCCAGCGCAAGGCCAAAATTGCGCAATGCAACCAATGCTGGGAACATCACCCAACAAAGATTTGCTCACGAGCGCAGCGATGCTCACGATGTGGATCTATCGAGCATAAAGCATCTGTCTGCAAGCAGACCATCCCAAGGTGCATGAACTGCCATGGGCCACATTCAGCCATCGAACCTCACTGTATGGCTAGACCAACCCGGGTTGGCGGCAAAACTGTGCAGCAAACTAAAGACCAGCTATTGGTTATACGCGAGCAAGGTCAAAAGGAATGGAACGCTTCAATCCGAGAGATGGAAGCAAAGCAGAAAGCCACCGAGGCTACTGCCGACAACGAAACCACTAACGTAACTCAATGCCCGCAAGGGACCATAACCTTACCGAGCTCTACACAACAGCAACAACTGTCTCGTTCCTCTGTGCTAAATTGGGCAGAGGAGACCCCGCTACGGACATCATCCTGCAATCCGCTTGGGATTCAGGTACCAATGTCCTACTTATCCAGGAACCCTGGACCAAACAAAAGGACGGCTTCCGGCTCACCAAGTCGCATCCCGGGTTCGACAAGTACTTGCCCCCCCCATGTAACAGCCAACCCCGTAAGGCCACGCTCCCTCATTTATACGCAAAAAGGAACCAAGTGCCTACAACTAGCAATCTGCGAGGCATCACCAGATCTTACCGCCGTAAAGGTTGAAGGAGTCACGTTTGTCTCTGTGTATCGCGCTCCTGGAGCAGACCTCTCGCCGCTCCTATCATGGGCTCCGTCCGGGCCCACAGTAGTTGGCGGAGATTTCAATGCCGTCCACACCGAATGGCAGCCAATGGCCACTAGGCTACACAGCGAGGGCCAGGTGCTCGCCGATTGGATGTTCGAGCATGGTATGGACCTATCTTCCACATAGGGCGTCCCGACACACGACTTTGGAAACACACTCGACCTGGTCTGGTCTAATGCTGGTGCCCTTGCAGATGTCTCGGCAGAGCTTGACTCAACATCGGACCACAGAACGCTTGCAGGAGATGTTCCCCGCCTGAACTCGAAAGCCAGAGCAGTTATCAAAACTGGTCAACCGGTAAGAGTGACAGACGACGCCCTCGAAGACTTTGCCAAGGTACTAGGTAGGTGGGCCCATGGAATAGGGATGCAGCCTATGGTCTCAACAAGTGCGGTCGACAGCCTTGCAGATAAACTGGTTCAAACCATCAGTGATGCTATCAGGGCTACCGGAAGACGCGGGAGTGCAAAGAAGGGTAGGACGGCACCTTGGTGGACGTTGGAGTGCTCACAGGCCAAACGTGAATATAGGATATTCAGGGACGAAGAGAGTAGAAAGGATTTCCGTCGCATAGTCAGAAGTGCGAAACGCCAATACTGGCAGCGAAAATTCTCGGAAGCTACAACTGACATTGATATGTATCAGATGGTACGTTGGGCTAAACCGCAACCTACATCTGCTGCCCCGCCACTTCAAACTCTGGATGGTTTTGTCTCGGATCCAGGAAAGCGTGCACTTCTGTTGCGCGACCTCCTTCTCGGCCGGTTCACCAGCCAAAACGACGTGGACACCGAACACCTCGAGCCAGGACGCGGAAACCTTCCATGAGTCTCAAGCGTCACTGATGAATAAGCTAAGTGGGTTACAACGGCCTGCCAAAATAAAGCCCCCGGAGCAGACGCAATTTCTGTTCGTCTTCTTAGGACAGCCTGGCCGTCAATAGGACAAGCAGTGAGAGAACTCTTTGAGGGCTCACTTCGACTGAACCACTTCCCGAAGGCATTCAAGCTAGCCGAAGTGATTCTCCTCCCCAAGCCCGGTCGTATTCTCAGCACAGCTAAAGGATGGAGGCCCATCGCACTACTCTCCTCTCTTGGCAAAGTGTCGGTATATCACGGTAATAAATGTGCTAGCACAATAGGTTCTGAATTTCAGAGGGGTCAGTTGTTCTTGATTCTTTTCTCTCTATCTCTAAGCTATCTAGTGAGAGTTACCCTATGTATTTGCCAAGGCACTAATGCGATCAACATCCGTGCACAATGGCCTACGCTTCAGAACGATCAGAGGGATCTAAACACTACTGCTACTTAGTAGGTGATATGATTGTCTCTAAATAACCATATTTTCCAACACAAAGGTCTTGAGAGACTAGTCGCAAGGCGTATGGCTCACACCGCCATTTCGCACAAGGCTGTGCCGCAGCAGCTTTTTGGAGCACTCTCCGGTAGATCAGCTAATTACCTTATCTCATACGTTATCCACGATGTGGAACATGCCATGAAAAGACAGAAGAAAGCAGCCCTTGTCCATCTAGATGTAAAGGGGGCATTTGACGCTGTACTCCTCGGACGATTGCTGCAAAGGATAAACAAAGTTGGGTGGCCGAACGCAGCTATCACTTGGATAAAGTCTTTCCTGGACAAACGATGCGCCTGCGTCAGACACGAGGATGGAGTAACAGACCCAATTCACCTAGAATGCGGGCTGCCACAAGGATCGCCTTTATCCCCAATTCTCTTCCTCCTCTACATGGCCAAAGTTGTGGGGGGTAGTAGTTGGAGATTTGGCTATGCAGATGATGTTGCTATCCTCGGCATCGGTTTGACTACAAATGAAGCCGCAGCAGCTGTCCAGAGAGAAGTCGATGCAGTCCTAGGGTGGGCCGCTGAAAATGCCGTCTCTTTCGACCCAGACAAGGCCGAAGCAGTCTACTTCCTCGGCCCTAGATCCAGGGGATATGATGTTCCGACAATAAGGGTAGGTCCTCGCGATATCCAAGCATCCGAAAACATCCGATGGCTCGGAGTCTACTTGGACTGTGGCCTGACCTTCGAAAGCCACGTCTCCAAGTGAACCAGTAAAGCAATGCGTCTAGTGCTACACTTCCGACGGCTCACACTGTGCACCCAGGGACCAAGGCCTGATTTATTAACCACAGTGATCCACACGGTAGTTCTGCCAATTGCGATGCACGCAGCGGAATCCTGGTACCCGGGACCAACCAGGGAAACCTATCGGGGTGTCGCGCGAACTTCATGTAAGAGACAGTGCAAAGTCATTGACCAAACTTCTACCTTATGAATTCGCGTGGCTTTACCAACCTGGCGCACCATGCCCATCGCTGCTCTGAGAAGGGAGACTGGCATTCCACCAGCACACATTCTGCTCGAGGAACGCAGCCTCAAGACTGCCGCACGAATCCGGAGAGTGGATGATTATTATCCGCTTCAACTCCGGGCTACGGAAAGCACCGACAGCGCTCGCCACCGACTCGGACTAAAGACATGCAACAAAACTAGACTTGGTCTGGAGAGAGTTCATGATTCAAGGGTCCAGAGGATGTATCAACTCCTGCCAGAGGCCGAGCTACCTCCACCGCTCCGACCTCCGGTACCCCCACCAGCCGATTCCTCGTTGGACAAGCAAGAAAGAGGCTGCCAAGTTCATAAGAGAGTGACTACCTACACTCCCACCCGACTGTCTCTGCGTTTACAGTGATGGTTCTGGGGCGTCCACAGACAGAGTGTCATGGGTATTTGTGACCTTTATTAGCAGCACAGGCACGACAGTCGAGCAAAGCGGCTCAGGTAAAATTACCAACGCGGAGGTTCATGGAGCTTTGGCTGCTCTAGAAGCAATTACTGCCAGCAATCGAATTGAGGACGAAGTGCCATCTACATCCTGCTCGACAATTCTGCGGCTGTTCAGGCTTTACTATCGGGAACAACGGGCTAATCATCCTGGCGAATCCAAAAGTTCGTAAAAATGGCCGTGAGATCAGCCGCGCCTGTAAAAATAGGATGGATTCCAGGCCACGAAGGGCTGGCAGGAAATGTAATCGCCGATGAATTGCTCGAAGAGAGCTTAACTCGCCGGACAACTCTAGAACGACACATGGTGTGATGACCCTAGCTTCATCTAGACAGAAAGCCCGCGAACTGGCCAGACAGAAATTGACAGACTGGTGGCACTCGAATCGCCCCAAACACTACGCCGATCTTGAACTCGAGATGCGCCGCAAGAAACCGCCAGAGCTAGCGCTACCTAGAGCTGTCTTCGCACGCTTGATCGCTGCACGAACTGGACATGGAGGCTTTGCGGCATATCACCGCCGCTTCAACCACACTGACGCTACACTTAACTGCGAGTGTGGGAGGGAAAAATCAATTGGTCACCTTGTCCAGTGTCGAAAAGCACTGGCAACATGGCGGCTGAAAAGCGGAAAGCGTAGGGCGCCAGCTCTGGAAACAATGCTCGGATCAAGGGGATGGCAGTTGTTCAGGAATTACGTCCAGGAGAGCAGGGTATACGCGGAGGCTAGTCGGGGGATGGCAGGGATACCTGTGACTCGGAGGTAATAGATCAATGGCCTAGGTGGATTGGCATGGACAGTGAGATTGGATTCGAGGCTCAAGCGCGTGGTGGCTGAGGCGGAACGATGAAAGGGAGATTGTTTAAGTTTTTTCTTTTGTAATGCGGGATTTCCCGTGAAAGTTTTTGTTTTGTTTTCAATTCTGGGCTGCTGAATTCGTCATGATTCAACACATAGATGCGTTTTGGCATGGTTCTGGTCATTTAGGTGGGATGAGTGTTGGAAAATAAAGTATAATCCTATTAGTAACAATTACCTTCATTATGTAAGGGTTCCCAACGCAATCCCTACATCCACTATTTACACTCTGGTCCCATCTCCCCTGTAAGATTTGCACGAATAGATACTAGTGTGGCTCTACTTCTATGACAAGGGAATACAGCGTAAATGATCGCCTACTATAACTTACTGATTTTTACTAAATATATTATCACGTCGTTTTTTATGGTCTTGATTGACATCTTTTTATATATAAAACTGTTGGTATTACAGGTCACTCGAGTGAGCAGGTGAGGTTTTCGGTTGTTTGTTTCTTCTTCTTTTCTACATCTATGGACAGAGTGGTATAAAACCTTCTAGTGACGCTAGTCCTATTTAAGTTTAACCCTACAACAGCCTTATCCCCGTATTATATTCCCAGCACTGGCAACCTTTCTTTATAAGAATAACTCCCCCTAAAAATTAAATATGAGAAATAATTGTAGTTAAAACTTATGCCCCTTCTTAATACCATTAATATTGCATGCCACTTACTTCTCTAACGTTTGACCCATCCTTCTACACGAATATTCAGCTTGTTTGAGTCCATAAATTTCTTCAAAGCCGTATTACAAATTGATTTAGTCATGGCATCTGCAGGATTATCATTTCCATTGATCCAACGAATCTCCTGCATCTCTCGTCGCTCATAAGATTGACGCAAAGCCATTATATCAATCATCAGACGCTTTTCCTTAGTCGTTCCGAGCTTCACAAGACATTCGTAAAGAGAATAAGAGTCGGTACAAACGATTATTGGGAGGGCTGATAGTTCGAGTTGTTTTAAAATCATAGTGATTGTACTATTGATAGAATATGCCATATCCATGCCTGCAACCATACCGTACAATTCAGAAGATAATACGCTGCGAGTAACACGCTTACTTTTAGTAGAGCTCCAGTAGATTATATTTCCGGTGATCTCAAATTCGTTTTCTCTTGATACCTCATTAGAAATCATGATCACATATCCAATCTGGGAACTATAGTCTTGATTATTGGCAAACAAACCATCAACAAATACGAAAATCTTTGCAGTGGCAAGGTCAACTGGGATGTAGTCGAGTCCTCGATTTTGATTCTTTATCTGCCAATCAAGTCGTTTGTTGAGAATAGCGGCTTCAGTAATGGTAGGTTGTTTATGCTGAGCTGCTTCCGACAGATCAAATGCTGCTTCTGGTTGACAAATCGTGGCAATATATGCCCCGCGAGCACGTTGTTCTACGTATACTTGGGCGTAATTCTCATCCTTCAGATCGATAAGTGATAGCTTTTCGCCTTGTTTCTTTTGTGGATAAGGACATTATTGTTGGCTATGCTAAGAATACAGCCATTGAAGTCAATAGCTTTGCCAACTATGAGTTTTTCCTTTTCTTTTGCCTTAAATCCAGCTTTTCGTAGTCTTTCATCTTCCTTGGCTGCAAACTTAGGTCCACAAACAATTAGGGTATCATCTGTTTGCATTGCTACAACACCAAATTCATCTTTGTTAGTGGAGACAAAGAGACAAGGATCGTATGTCGATGATTGCATTTCTAGTTCCTTTTTGTGATGAGTACTATAAGTGGCCCACCAATGTGTTCCCGCTTCAGGGATTCCATATAACGGTTTTCGAACAACCATAATTGTTCTCTCCGGGTATTGAAGTGCAATCTCAGCAGGCAGAGTTGCAATAATTATTCTATTAAGGCAGCTGGTAGACTGAGTGTATGCTTGGGAGATATCACGAAGCCAAATATGTATGTCCTGATCTTGAAGAAGCATCAAAGATGGCGCAAGTGCTTGGATAATACGTTGAGCCGATTGTTGAATTGTTGGCGACTGTGTTAAAATTGCCGATTTTCCATGATCATTGAACGCTTGGATGACGAGTCTTGACTTTTCATAAGGCATATTAGTCGCTTTACCCTTGACTTCATGAACTAGTCTGGACTTAAAAAGACGAATTCCCTTATGAGCCCCTTCAGGTTCATACTGTACGTACTCAAAAACTCCGCTTGCATTTAAGCCATCAATTTCTAATTTATCGGAGGCCTCGAATGGCTCACCAGGCGTCGTAATCTTACCTTCTTCACGTAACTTTTGTGCAAGTACAAGGTCTGCCTGTTCTTTGTGGGAAATGAAGTTTCCGTTGTCAGGTTCATCATCAAGTTGTTCGAAATCGACTAGGTTCACGTACTGGAGCCTGTTCTGTAGTCGAGCGCTTTTACGAGGAGCTTTGAGATAGTCAGCGCAACTAGATTCTGGAGACCTTCCCTGATGAGCTGGTAGCGTTGGATTTGTCATCGGAGGATTGTAAGGTATATCTACAACATCTTGCACGATATCGTCAGGATTCACATCATGATCATTAGTCGGATGCTCGGCAGGCTCGCGTTTGTAGGGTTTGACTGAAGTTGATCGGAAGTTGGTCGGTCCTCCTGGCATCATAATCCTACAAGTCTCACCTTCCATTGACATTAAAGTGTATGGTCCCATCCAACCTTCGCCTTTCTTCTCACGATGTACCAATACTTCAGAACCAATAGGTAGCTTCAAAATCGGGAGCGTGTTTGGCCCATTTCTCATGCCGAGGGCGTCTTTAATCTGACGCTCCGCAATTGTCCTACGAACTTCTTTCATAGCTTTTCGAACAGCTTCAGCCCTCTGAACAATTGATGGTGATGGAGGGTCGAAAGAGGTCATTCTTGGATACGCTCCAAAGACAAGTAGTGTGGGTACTAATCCATTTGGGCCTGCAGAGTCATTTACAGCCTTGACAGCCATTTGTAATATCATTTCTTTGCTAATTACGTCATTTTTCAATTCATCGCGAAGAATTTGATAGGCTCTACGCAATGGTATGTGGTATGTTCGACCTTACCAATGCTGTGATGTGCTTCCACAGGTACGACTTTAACTTCAGTTCCCATAAGTCCCGCATTCTGCCGAATTAGCGACGACGAAGTATTTGTTCCAGCATCCGTAATAATTTGTCAGGTGGCCCTTGGTACACATCAATCCAACAATATCTGAGACAGTTCCAGAGTCCATTGGCGGTTTGATCTGTGAGAAATCTCGCTGCTTGAAATGATGTTGCTGAATCAACAACTTGAAGAACTGCTTTCCCCTCTAGATACATAATGTCCACGTAAATCGCGTAATTAAAATTATGTTCATCCTTTAGCGTGAACTTGAATCGTCCCGGAGATTTACTGTTGGTTTGGCATTGATGGCAAAATTCAGTGAGGCGCTTAATGATTACACTATCAACTTCATGCCCTGCACGTTCTAGAATTTCTGACAGTCTACGAACTGAAGGGTGGCCAAATCTCCGATGAAGCTGACGCAATTCTGTTTCAGTAAGATGACAAAAAGCTGCAGTTTCTTCCATGTTATATGTCATCATAAATGGATGTCCCCATTTACGTACCACCGGCACTTTCTTGGATCCCTGAACTAAGACATTTTCGAGATTGTCATATTTTACTCCCATGTCATCCATATCCTTGAGACAAAACAGGAATGGTGTATTTGCAGCGACGACATGAAAGATAATTGGGCCAAGGGGGGTTTTAACAACAGCACTACCAACCGTCTCTGCAGACCCTTTTCCAAACTTGATATTATGTTTGCCTTTGGTTGAAATATCGAGCTTGATAGTTGGATCGAGCTTCTGCAGCGCCAGAAGTTGGGGGATCCCCGCTGTCGAGATTCCTGAAGCCCCTGTGTCTGGTATAATACCTTGAAAAATACCAGAATTGTATCGGTCTACAGAGAGGAATACATCTTTTTCTTTACGTGGCTCATGGAAAATATCTTGCTTTGTCAAAGCATGGCGTGTGGATTGATTGTTGAGCAAAAAGACGGTTTTGATCGCATCAACGGTGCCAATCTCAGTGAGATAATTATCGTGATTACCTTCCTCGGTGTCTTCAATTGAAAATCCAGCCAAATATTGACCCAAATCATCAGGCGTTGTCATATCTGAACTTGGAAGTCCATCCATGCCTTCATAATGGATGAGAAAATGGCCGTAATCACTCAAATTTGGATAGCTATCTTGTTGGAAGAAATGTTGCTGATTGCGATATCTATTCCACCTGATTGTTTTTCATCATTTGAATGTTTGCTGGAGAAACAACCTTCTTTTCCACAAATCCAACAAACTTTCTTGTAATTACGTTCATGATATCCTCTTCTGCCGTCGTTGTTGAAATTACCACGAGAATTTGTCCCACGTTCACTAGATCCCATTCCATTTCGATATTGACTGTGGATGCCTTGTGCGCGGCTTCCTCCTCCACGCCCTCGGAAATTTCTTCGGCCATTATTCTGTCCCCTGTATGTACGGTCAAAGTAATATTGTTCATCATACAAATACTCTGGAGCTTGGTTATAATCAATATACTGTTCTGTAGCAATGGCTGGGTATTGACCGACGGGATTTTCCGGTTGTTCAGTATTCAGCGCAGCTCTTAATTGTGAGCATACACCTTCGTAGGTAGCCGCTGGACTAAAGTGCATGAGCTGGGTTCCTCGTACTCCCTTACATGCAATAATTAACTGTTGTTTGATGGTTTCGTCCATGACATATGTTCCCCCAACGCCTGTTGGAGCAATTGCAATTTGTCAAAAAGTATTTGTAGGCAGTCCTGAACGCTCCTGTCTAGGTTCTTTTCTCGAATTCCCTGAAATGTAATTTCCCGCCACTCCTTTAAGTATGCCTGTTGGAACTGGGAGTTTCAAAGTGTTCTTTGAATTGCGCAATCATTATACTAAAGTTTGTGGTAAGCCCTGCTCGAAGCAAAACATTATAATAAAACAGTCTGGCACCTCCCTTCAGTATTGTTGAGAAAGCCTCATGGTAAAATTCTTCACTTAATGAGACCTTTCGACAGTTATCCTTGAAAATATCTAACTTGACGTCTAGAATGTCGTAGTAACCACCACCATACTTAATTTCTTCGTCATGATAAAATTTGCCAAGGTCAATCAGTGCTCTGGTGACTGTCTGATTGATGGGAATCTTCGGTACGGATTGACTGGATTCTATTTGCTTATCTTGGTCTGCATAGAATTTGTTTCCAGGGGTGGGGATTGTCGATGGTAACTTTGGCTTGGAATCAGGTATAAATTGAGGCTGCTTAAACATTGGATTACGTGCCGAGTTAAAATTCCCTGCTGTCATCATCAAATTTATCTCCTCATTACTCCATTCAGTAGGTTTTTCCTCCTGAAGAAGGTTACATAAAGCCTTCGCTCTAGAGAACCCTCTCTGCTTCTTGACCCACACTCCTCGTGAGCGCAGAAAGTCCCTGAAGTTTTCGAGAAGATTATCGTTCATATGCTTGAATATTTCTTCTGTCCATTCATCAAATCGCTCACCAAATTTCTCCCAAAGTTCAAAATCCTTGATGTTGAAGGTTTCCCAATAACGCATTGCATACTCAGCATGAGTGTTAACGTATATCTCGGCTTGCTCCTCCGTCATTTTTGATAAAGCCTTTGCATCAAATTTCTTTCCCCATTTTTCGTTGTCAGTCTGCCATAACTTGATGGGGATTTTATCGGCCATTTTTTTTTATTTTTTTTATTTTTTTTTATGGTTCTTGCCGGTGACTGATTAGCGAGTAAATCGTGGCTGGCAGTCCTTGGATAAGATGATGGAGAAATAAATCTCAAATCCTCTTCACCTTCCGTTAACGTAAATTGTTCTGCGTGATGGACGCATATTCAGGAATACTGTATGCAATGGCGACTAATAGCAGACTGCATCAATAACTGAATCCTTGAATTCGTAAACTAGTCGAAGAGGCTTTTGCAGTCTTATTTCTAGTATCGAATTCCTAAGCACCTTACTAGGAATTTAAAAGAGCTTTTGCAGTCTTATTTTCTAAGCAAGATCTCTTCTGTTTAATGCCTTGCCGTCTGTGACTAACTGTAAAGTTAATCACTGATCAGTGTTGGTATTACAGGTCACTCGAGTGAGCAGGTGAGGTTTTCGGTTGTTCGTTTCTTCTTCTTTTCTACATCTATGGACAGAGTGGTATAAAACCTTCCAGTGACGCTAGTCCTATTTAAGTTTAACCCTACAACAGCCTTATCCCCGTATTATATTCCCAGCAAAAACATATAATTAATTCACTCTCCTTTGCTCTGCTTTAAGTGATACTCTATCTCTTTCAACAGATTATGAGACCAAAGCTCTAACCAACTGTGCTACGACTACATCAGCTCTTTTACACGAGACAGAACCATTTCTGCTCATTCTATTTTTTACTCCTTTTCGAGACAGGACTATTTTCTGCTCAACCTTTAATCTCACACCTTAACGCTCATCATTGCATATTCTATCACTGGAACCTTTCGTCATGTCTACTGCCAAGATTCTCAAGCATTGTAAGAATGCTCCCGAGCTCAGTAAGGAGACGTATCTAAGATGGTGTCGGATATTTAAATTGAGTTTAAACACTCATAATGCCCAAGAATATATTCTGAGGAAAGTGCCCGATCTAATTCCCGTCGTTGAAAAGTCTACTTCTGAAATGTCCCCTCAGCAACTTGTCGACAACGACATAAAGTCAGCGCTCCTCCAGCTAGTTCCAGAGGATGTTTACTACATCATTGAAGCCTTACCTACGGCATTTCAAATGTGGAACGCAATTGCAGCCTACTACCAGCCTAACAGCGAAGTTTACATAGATGGGCTGATAAAAGATTTTTGGAGACTTAACTTCAATTCAGGCGCTGACGTCGACGAGTGCGCAACCGAGTTGACAAAACTGCAATCTAAGATTGCATCATTAGACCCATCCAAGCGCCCTTCTGATCTATCGAAAAGGAACCGCCTCCTAGATCATTTTGAAACTGAATGTAACGGCTTCCATAATGGAGCAGTATCATTTATGAAATTAAATTCTCATGTGACATTCCTCGAGGCGGTGAATTTGTTAAGGGACAGCCAGAGAAACTATCTGGAGTATAACGAGAAAGCTGTTGCTAATTTAGCTAATTCCGGAAATGGCATGACAATGAAGATCTGTTCTTTCTGTGGGAGGAATAACCACATCCGTGAAACATGTTTTAAATGGATAGACACTCCAGAGGGATCGAAATGGGCATCTAAAAATCCACAGAAGGCAGAGACAGTAATGTCACTCAAGAGAAGATTTGGAGGTAGCCGGTCGAATAATAAAGATCGGCAGGATCATGAGTACTTTCTGTCATGTTCAACTTTATCTTCTAACAATGTCATTCTTGACACCGGCGCAACTCATCATATTTTCTGTGACTCATCACTATTCACGTCGATGGTACCTGTGAGGAAGTCCATTGAAACGGCATCTGGATGTGTGGAACCAGTTTCTTGGTCTGGCTCAGTAAGTTTTGAGGTAAATTATGCAAATAATAGACATCAAACTAGAACTGTCAAACTTACTGATGTCTGGTACCTACCATCTTGTGCAAAGAATCTTGTCTCAGGCTCTCAGTTAATTTCCAGAGGCTATAAAATTAAGACTAACGAGTATGGACTAGGAGTCTATTCATCTAACGGCACAATTGTTATGAATGCACGTCCTAAAAATGGACTTTTTTGTTTCAATATGGAAGGTTCAGCACACTCTCAATTCCTTAGCAACAATCTTAATGCTCTCGTGTCAGAAGGCAACAAATGCACCATAGAAAATTTATTGCATCACCGTTTTGCACATGTAAGTGCCCACGTCTTGAAAAACATTTCCAATTCAGACCTAGATCTCGACCCTAAAAACAAGAAGCCAACAGACCTTAAGCTCAAATCTACGTCCTTCAATGACTGTCATACTTGTAACTCATGCAAACAAGTGGAAAAAATCAACAGAGATCAGGTACAGAGGAAACTTAACCTCTTGAATTGGTTCATTCTGACACGTGGGGGAAATGTAGGACAAATGGCTTACTTGGAAGTCTTTATTTTGTGTCTTTCACTGATGATGCAACTCGCGAAAGTAAGGTTTATACTTTAAAAAGTTTGGTAGAAGTCCCGAAAAGTTTCAATTATACAGGGAAGAAAAAGAGCTTCAGACTGGGCGAAAGATTAAAGCGATGCGCTTCGATGGAGGTAGTGAATACAAGAAAGTAGAATTTAACGGTATTTTGCAACAAATGAGCGCCCCATATACACAGCACCAAAACGGTGTTTCTGAAAGTTGAACAGAACACTTGTGACTATGGCTAGATGTATGCTACACCATGCAAATTTACCTCTACGTTTCTGGGATCTTGCTATCAGCTCTGCATGTTATATTCGAAATCGTCTGCCTACGCAACCTGAAGTCAGAACCCCTCACGAACTAATGACTGGCTCGATTCCTGTAGTTTTACATTTAAGAGTATGGGGATGTCTCTGCTATGTTCTAATTCAAACTTCGGACCCACATAGAAATAAACTTTCTCCGACTTCACTGAAAGGAATTTTGTAGGATATTGTGAGTCTACAACACAGTATCAAATTTACATTCCTTCCAAAGAGGGTCGTAATAAAATCATAGTCTCAGCTAACGTTAGGTTTCTCGAAGATACTTTCTGGGATTGGGTAAAACATCAGAGCAACAAGACATTCACTTTGATAGAATTCCTGAAATAGCTACTGAGGAAGAAGTCCCCCATGAAGAAAAACTAGCTGCTCACATGACTCCGACTCTGATTCCGAAGTTGATTCTGACGCAGAAATGCACTCCACTGATTCAAGAATTGAAACTAATTTACCTCATGATCCTTCTGAAGATTCTGAAGAATCACTCCTTTCCCCTTTTCTCCGGCCGTCTGAACGTCATCAACCTCCCCCTGCCAATCTAACTGATCTACCAGAATCATCGGGCTCGGTGCCTATCTCTAACCCTATCACCCTTAGGAGGAGTAAACGAATCCGAAAGCCTATATTGCCCCGTTCGGCGTGGCAACCACGAGCTCAAATTGCGGAAGAGAAAACTTTCATACCTAGGACTTTTAAAGAAGCACTAATCGGGAATGACAAAGAAAAATGGCGAGAAGCAATAAATGAAGAACTTAATTCGTTGGCAATCAAAAACGTTTTCACCCCTATAACACATGTCCCCCATGAAAGACGACCTATTGGTTGAAGGTGGGTATTCTCAGTAAAGAGCAATGGAAGGTTCAAAGCCACATTGGTTGCCCAGGGCTTTAGTCAACTGCAAGGGGTCGATTATTTTGATACATATTCCCCAACAATTCATATAGATTCTCTTCGGGTAATTTTAGCAGCCGCTACGTTCCGCGACTGGGAGATTCACCAGGTTGATGTGAAAACTGCGTATCTGGAGGGAGATCTCTCTGAAGATGTATACATGAGAACACCAGAGGGAATTAAAGGTGGTAAATACGTGAAACTAAATAAATCTCTGTATGGCCTCAAGCAGTCTGGTAAAGGATGGTATGATAAACTCAATCTCCAACTTAAAACTCTCAATTTCAGGAGATCAACAGCGACGCCTGTATTTACATTCACAATAAGAGTGTAATAGTAATAGGTTGTATGTATTTGATGACCTGGTGATCTGTGGAGAAGAAATTACTGATGTCAACATGATCAAACAGCAACTNGCCAATCAAGTCGTTTGTTGAGAATAGCGCTTCAGTAATGGTAGTTGTTTATGCTGAGCTGCTTCCGACAGATCAAATGCTGCTTCTGGTTGACAAATCATGGCAATATATGCCCCGCGAGCACGTTGTTCTACGTATACTTGGGCGTAATTCTCATCCTTCAGATCGATAAGTGATAGCTTTTCGCCTTGTTTCTTTTGTTGGATAAGGACATTATTGTTGGCTATGCTAAGAATACAGCCATTTGAAGTCAATAGCTTTGCCAACTATGAGTTTTTCCTTTTCTTTTGCCTTAAATCCAGCTTTTCGTAGTCTTTCATCTTCCTTGGCTGCAAACTTAGGTCCACAAACAATTAGGGTATCATCTGTGTTTGCATTGCTACAACACCAAATTCATCTTTGTTAGTGGAGACAAAGAGACAAGGATCGTATGTTGATGATTGCATTTCTAGTTCCTTTTTGTGATGAGTACTATAAGTGGCCCACCAATGTGTTCCCGCTTCAGGGATTCCATACAACGGTTTTCGAACAACCATAATTGTTCTCTCCGGGTATTGAAGTGCAATCTCAGCAGGCAGAGTTGCAATAATTATTCTATTAAGGCAGCTGGTAGACTGAGTGTATGCTTGGGAGATATCACGAAGCCAAATATGTATGTCCTGATCTTGAAGAAGCATCAAAGATGGCGCAAGTGCTTGGATAATACGTTGAGCCGATTGTTGAATTGTTGGCGACTGTGTTAAAATTGCCGATTTTCCATGATCATTGAACGCTTGGATGACGAGTCTTGACTTTTCATAAGGCATATTAGTCGCTTTACCCTTGACTTCATGAACTAGTCTGGACTTAAAAAGACGAATTCCCTTATGAGCCCCTTCAGGTTCATACTGTACGTACTCAAAAACTCCGCTTGCATTTAAGCCATCAATTTCTAATTTATCGGAGGCCTCGAATGGCTCACCAGGCGTCGTAATCTTACCTTCTTCACGTAACTTTTGTGCAAGTACAAGGTCTGCCTGTTCTTTGTGGGAAATGAAGTTTCCATTGTCAGGTTCATCATCAAGTTGTTCGAAATCGACTAGGTTCACGTACTGGAGCCTGTTCTGTAGTCGAGCGCTTTTACGAGGAGCTTTGAGATATGCAGCGCAACTAGATTCTGGAGACCTTCCCTGATGAGCTGGTAGCGTTGGATTTGTCATCGGAGGATTGTAAGGTATATCTACAACATCTTGCACGATATCGTCAGGATTCACATCATGATCATTAGTTGGATGCTCGGCAGGCTCGCGTTTGTAGGGTTTGACTGAAGTTGATCGGAAGTTGGTCGGTCCTCCTGGCATCATAATCCTACAAGTCTCACCTTCCATTGACATTAAAGTGTATGGTCCCATCCAACCTTCGCCTTTCTTCTCACGATGTACCAATACTTCAGAATCAATAGGTAGCTTCAAAATCGGGAGCGTGTTTGGCCCATTTCTCATGCCGAGGGCGTCTTTAATCTGACGCTCCGCAATTGTCCTACGAACTTCTTTCATAGCTTTTCGAACAGCTTCAGCCCTCTGAACAATTGATGGTGATGGAGGGTCGAAAGAGGTCATTCTTGGATACGCTCCAAAGACAAGTAGTGTGGGTACTAATCCATTTGGGCCTGCAGAGTCATTTACAGCCTTGACAGCCATTTGTAATATCATTTCTTTGCTAATTACGTCATTTTTCAATTCATCGCGAAGAATTTGATAGGCTCTACGCAATGGTATGTGGTATTGTTCGACCTTACCAATGCTGTGATGTGCTTCCACAGGTACGACTTTAACTTCAGTTCCCATAAGTCCCGCATTCTGCCGAATTAGCGACGACGAAGTATTTGTTCCAGCATCCGTAATAATTTTGTCAGGTGGCCCTTGGTACACATCAATCCAACAATATCTGAGACAGTTCCAGAGTCCATTGGCGGTTTGATCTGTGAGAAATCTCGCTGCTTGAAATGATGTTGCTGAATCAACAACTTGAAGAACTGCTTTCCCCTCTAGATACATAATGTCCACGTAAATCGCGTAATTAAAATTATGTTCATCCTTTAGCGTGAACTTGAATCGTCCCGGAGATTTACTGTTGGTTTGGCATTGATGGAAAAATTCAGTGAGGCGCTTAATGATTACACTATCAACTTCATGCCCTGCACGTTCTAGAATTTCTGACAGTCTACAAACTGAAGGGTGGCCAAATCTCCGATGAAGCTGACGCAATTCTGTTTCAGTAAGATGACAAAAAGCTGCAGTTTCTTCCATGTTATATGTCATCATAAATGGATGTCCCCATTTACGTACCACCGGCACTTTCTTGGATCCCTGAACTAAGACATTTTCGAGATTGTCATATTTTACTCCCATGTCATCCATATCCTTAAGACAAAACAGGAATGGTGTATTTGCAGCGACGACATGAAAGATAATTGGGCCAAGGGGGGTTTTAACAACAGCACTACCAACCGTCTCTGCAGACCCTTTTCCAAACTTGATATTATGTTTGCCTTTGGTTGAAATATCGAGCTTGATAGTTGGATCGAGCTTCTGCAGCGCCAGAATTGGGGGATCCCCGCTGTCGAGATTCCTGAAGCCCCTGTGTCTGGTATAATACCTTGAAAAATACCAGAATTGTATCGGTCTACAGAGAGGAATACATCTTTTTCTTTACGTGGCTCATGGAAAATGTCTTGCTTTGTCAAAGCATGGCGTGTGGATTGATTGTTGAGCAAAAAGACGGTTTTGATCGCATCAACGGTGCCAATCTCAGTGAGATAATTATTGTGATTACCTTCCTCGGTGTCTTCAATTGAAAATCCAGCCAAATATTGACCCAAATCATCAGGCGTTGTCATATCTGAACTTGGAAGTCCATCCATGCCTTCATAATGGATGAGAAAATGGCCGTAATCACTCAAATTTGGATAGCTATCTTGTTGGAAGAAATGTTGTTGATTGCGATATCTATTCCATCCTGATTGTTTTTCATTATTTGAATGTTTGCTGGAGAAACAACCTTCTTTTCCACAAATCCGACAAACTTTCTTGTAATTACGTTCATGATATCCTCTTCTGCCGTCGTTGTTGAAATTACCACGAGAATTTGTCCCACGTTCACTAGATCCCATTCCATTTCGATATTGATTGTAGATGCCTTGTGCGCGGCTTCCTCCTCCACGCCCTCGGAAATTTCTTCGGCCATTATTCTGTCCCCTGTATGTACGGTCAAAGTAATATTGTTCATCATACAAATACTCTGGAGCTTGGTTATAATCAATATACTGTTCTGTAGCAATGGCTGGGTATTGACCGACGGGATTTTCCGGTTGTTCAGTATTCAGCGCAGCTCTTAATTGTGAGCATACACCTTCGTAGGTAGCCGCTGGACTAAAGTGCATGAGCTGGGTTCCTCGTACTCCCTTACATGCAATAATTAACTGTTGTTTGATGGTTTCGTCCATGACATATGTTCCCCCCAACGCCTGTTGGAGCAATTGCAATTTGTCAAAAAGTATTTGTAGGCAGTCCTGAACGCTCCTGTCTAGGTTCTTTTCTCGAATTTCCTGAAATGTAATTTCCCGCCACTCCTTTAAGTATGCCTGTTGGAGCTTGGGAGTTTCAAAGTGTTCTTTGAATTGCGCAATCATTATACTAAAGTTTGTGGTAAGCCCTGCTCGAAGCAAAACATTATAATAAAACAGTCTGGCACCTCCCTTCAGTATTGTTGAGAAAGCCTCATGGTAAAATTCTTCACTTAATGAGACCTTTCGACAGTTATCCTTGAAAATATCTAACTTGACGTCTAGAATGTTGTAGTAACCACCACCATACTTAATTTCTTTGTCATCATAAAATTTTCCAAGGTCAATCAGTGCTCTGGTGACTGTCTGATTGATGGGAATCTTCGGTACGGATTGACTGGATTCTATTTGCTTATCTTGGTCTGCATAGAATTTGTTTCCAGGGGTGGGGATTGTCGATGGTAACTTTGGCTTGGAATCAGGTATAAATTGAGGCTGCTTAAACATTGGATTACGTGCCGAGTTAAAATTCCCTGCTGTCATCATCAAATTTATCTCCTCATTACTCCATTCAGTAGGTTTTTCCTCCTGAAGAAGGTTACATAAAGCCTTCGCTCTAGAGAACCCTCTCTGCTTCTTGACCCACACTCCTCGTGAGCGCAGAAAGTCCCTGAAGTTTTCGAGAAGATTATCGTTCATATGCTTGAATATTTCTTCTGTCCATTCATCAAATCGCTCACCAAATTTCTCCCAAAGTTCAAAATCCTTGATGTTGAAGGTTTCCCAGTAACGCATTGCATACTCAGCATGAGTGTTAACGTATATCTCGGCTTGCTCCTCCGTCATTTTTGATAAAGCCTTTGCATCAAATTTCTTTCCCCATTTTTCGTTGTCAGTCTGCCATAACTTGATGGGGATTTTATTGGCCATTTTTTTTTAATTTTTAATTTTTTTTATGGTTCTTGCCGGTGACTGATTAGCGAGTAAATCGTGGCTGGCAGTCCTTGGATAAGATGATGGAGAAATAAATCTCAAATCCTCTTCACCTTCCGTTAACGTAAATTGTTCTGCGTGATGGACGCATATTCAGGAATACTGTATGCAATGGCGACTAATAGCAGACTGCATCAATAACTGAATCCTTGAATTCGTAAACTAGTCGAAGAGGCTTTTGCAGTCTTATTTCTAGTATCGAATTCCTAAGCACCTTACTAGGAATTTAAAAGAGCTTTTGCAGTCTTATTTTCTAAGCAAGATCTCTTCTGTTTAATGCCTTGCCGTCTGTGACTAACTGTAAAGTTAATCACTGATCAGTGTTGGTATTACAGGTCACTCGAGTGAGCAGGTGAGGTTTTCGGTTGTTCGTTTCTTCTTCTTTTCTACATCTATGGACAGAGTGGTATAAAACCTTCAGTGACGCTAGTCCTATTTAAGTTTAACCCTACAACAGCCTTATCCCCGTATTATATTCCCAGCAAAAACATATAATTAATTCACTCTCCTTTGCTCTGCTTTAAGTGATACTCTATCTCTTTCAACAGATTATGAGACCAAAGCTCTAACCAACTGTGCTACGACTACATCAGCTCTTTTACACGAGACAGAACCATTTCTGCTCATTCTATTTTTTACTCCTTTTCGAGACAGGATATTTTCTGCTCAACCTTTAATCTCACACCTTAACGCTCATCATTGCATATTCTATCACTGGAACCTTTCGTCATGTCTACTGCCAAGATTCTCAAGCATTGTAAGAATGCTCCCGAGCTCAGTAAGGAGACGTATCTAAGATGGTGTCGGATATTTAAATTGAGTTTAAACACTCATAATGCCCAAGAATATATTCTGAGGAAAGTGCCCGATCTAATTCCCGTCGATGAAAAGTCTACTTCTGAAATGTCCCCTCAGCAACTTGTCGACAACGACATAAAGTCAGCGCTCCTCCAGCTAGTTCCAGAGGATGTTTACTACATCATTGAAGCCTTACCTACGGCATTTCAAATGTGGAACGCAATTGCAGCCTACTACCAGCCTAACAGCGAAGTTTACATAGATGGGCTGATAAAAGATTTTTGGAGACTTAACTTCAATTCAGGCGCTGACGTCGACGAGTGCGCAACCGAGTTGACAAAACTGCAATCTAAGATTGCATCATTAGACCCATCCAAGCGCCCTTCTGATCTATCGAAAAGGAACCGCCTCCTAGATCATTTTGAAACTGAATGTAACGGCTTCCATAATGGAGCAGTATCATTTATGAAATTAAATTCTCATGTGACATTCCTCGAGGCGGTGAATTTGTTAAGGG
Organism: Blumeria hordei DH14; assembly: GCA_900239735.1. Lineage (NCBI taxonomy): Eukaryota > Fungi > Ascomycota > Leotiomycetes > Helotiales > Erysiphaceae > Blumeria > Blumeria hordei. Next base: position 322,110 of record OENG01000029.1, read on the forward strand.
ACAGCCAGAGAAACTATCTGGAGTATAACGAGAAAGCTGTTGCTAATTTAGCTAATTCCGGAAAAGGCATGACAATGAAGATCTGTTCTTTCTGTGGGAGGAATAACCACATCCGTGAAACATGTTTTAAATGGATAGACACTCCAGAGGGATCGAAATGGGCATCTAAAAATCCACAGAAGGCAGAGACAGTAATGTCACTCAAGAGAAGATTTGGAGGTAGCCGGTCGAATAATAAAGATCGGCAGGATCATGAGTACGTTCTGTCATGTTCAACTTTATCTTCTAACGATGTCATTCTTGACACCGGCGCAACTCATCATATTTTCTGTGACTCATCACTATTCACGTCGATGGTACCTGTGAGGAAGTCCATTGAAACGGCATCTGGACGTGTGGAACCAGTTTCTTGGTCTGGCTCAGTAAGTTTTGAGGTAAATTATGCAAATAATAGACATCAAACTAGAACTGTCAAACTTACTGATGTCTGGTACCTACCATCTTGTGCAAAGAATCTTGTCTCAGGCTCTCAGTTAATTTCCAGAGGCTATAAAATTAAGACTAACGAGTATGGACTAGGAGTCTATTCATCTAACGGCACAATTGTTATGAATGCACGTCCTAAAAATGGACTTTTTTGTTTCAATATGGAAGGTTCAGCACACTCTCAATTCCTTAGCAACAATCCTAATGCTCTCGTGTCAGAAGGCAACAAATGCACATAGAAAATTTATTGCATCACCGTTTTGCACATGTAAGTGCCCACGTCTTGAAAAACATTTCCAATTCAGACCTAGATCTCGACCCTAAAAACAAGAAGCCAACAGACCTTAAGCTCAAATCTACGTCCTTCAATGACTGTCATACTTGTAACTCATGCAAACAAGTGGAAAAAATCAACAGAGATCAGGTACAGAGGAAACTTAACCCTCTTGAATTGGTTCATTCTGACACGTGGGGGAAATGTAGGACAAATGGCTTACTTGGAAGTCTTTATTTTGTGTCTTTCACTGATGATGCAACTCGCGAAAGTAAGGTTTATACTTTAAAAAGTTTGGTAGAAGTCCCCGAAAAGTTTCAATTATACAGGGAAGAAAAAGAGCTTCAGACTGGGCGAAAGATTAAAGCGATGCGCTTCGATGGAGGTAGTGAATACAAGAAAGTAGAATTTAACGGTATTTTGCAACAAATGAGCGCCCCATACACACAGCACCAAAACGGTGTTTCTGAAAGGTTGAACAGAACACTTGTGACTATGGCTAGATGTATGCTACACCATGCAAATTTACCTCTACGTTTCTGGGATCTTGCTATCAGCTCTGCATGTTATATTCGAAATCGTCTGCCTACGCAACCTGAAGTCAGAACCCCTCACGAACTAATGACTGGCTCGATTCCTGTAGTTTTACATTTAAGAGTATGGGGATGTCTCTGCTATGTTCTAATTCAAACTTCGGACCCACATAGAAATAAACTTTCTCCGACTTCACTGAAAGGAATATTTGTAGGATATTGTGAGTCTACAACACAGTATCAAATTTACATTCCTTCCAAAGAGGGTCGTAATAAAATCATAGTCTCAGCTAACGTTAGGTTTCTCGAAGATACTTTCTGGGATTGGGGTAAAACATCAGAGCAACAAGACATTCACTTTGATAGAATTCCTGAAATAGCTACTGAGGAAGAAGTCCCCCATGAAAGAGAAACTAGCTGCTCACATGACTCCGACTCTGATTCCGAAGTTGATTCTGACGCAGAAATGCACTCCACTGATTCAAGAATTGAAACTAATTTACCTCATGATCCTTCAGAAGATTCTGAAGAATCACTCCTTCCCCTTTTCTCCGGCCGTCTGAACGTCATCAACCTCCCCCTGCCAATCTAACTGATCTACCAGAATCATCGGGCTCGGTGCCTATCTCTAACCCTATCACCCTTAGGAGGAGTAAACGAATCCGAAAGCCTATATTGCCCCGTTCGGCGTGGCAACCACGAGCTCAAATTGCGGAAGAGAAAACTTTCATACCTAGGACTTTTAAAGAAGCACTAATCGGGAATGACAAAGAAAAATGGCGAGAAGCAATAAACGAAGAACTTAATTCGTTGGCAATCAAAAACGTTTTCACCCCTATAACACATGTCCCCATGAAAGACGACCTATTGGTTCAAGGTGGGTATTCTCAGTAAAGAGCGATGGAAGGTTCAAAGCCAGATTGGTTGCCCAGGGCTTTAGTCAACTGCAAGGGGTCGATTATTTTGATACATATTCCCCAACAATTCATATGGATTCTCTTCGGGTAATTTTAGCAGTCGCTACGTTCCGCGACTGGGAGATTCACCAGGTTGATGTGAAAACTGCGTATCTGGAGGGAGATCTCTCTGAAGATGTATACATGAGAACACCAGAGGGAATTAAAGGTGGTAAATACGTGAAACTAAATAAATCTCTGTATGGCCTCAAGCAGTCTGGTAAAGTATGGTATGATAAACTCGATCTCCAACTTAAAACTCTCAATTTCAGGAGATCAACCAGCGACCCTTGTATTTACATTCACAATAAGAGTGTAATAGTAATAGGTGTGTATGTTGATGACTTGGTGATCTGTGGAGAAGAAATTACTGATGTCAACATGATCAAACAGCAACTTTCCTCCATTTTTCCGATCAAGGACCTTTCTGAAATTGGTACTGTCATTGGATGGAAAATAACCCGAGATAGATCTTGCAGATCTCTAACTATCTCACAAACAGACTACATCACAAGTAAGATTGAATCACTTGGGCTAGAAGACGCTAAAGGCGTAAATTCTCCTCTTGAGGGGTACGACTCCATCATACCAGCTGAAGATGGAGAACAAAAAGCAGATGATTCTGCCTATCCAAGTGCAGTAGGGGGTTAGGATACGCTTCTAATAGTACTCGACCAGATATCTGTTTTGCGACGTCTCAACTAGCCAGATTTAACTCATCCCCATACATGCGACATTGGAATGGTGTGTGTGTGTTCATAGGTATCTGAAGTTTACAAAAAACCACTGTATCACATACAAGTTCGGACCTAATACTTCAACACTCGATCAAGAACGTACCTTAAAAATGTTTTCAGATTCTGACTATGCCTCTGATATTCACACCCGTCGATCTTTGAGTGGTTACGTTTTGATGCTCGGAGGAGGCCCTATTTGCTGGCAATCGAAAAAACAAAAGTCAGTTGCAACTTCAACAATGGAAGCAGAATATATTGCATTATTTGAAGCATCTAAGCAAGCGATTTGGGTTGGTAAGCTTCTAAGAGAGCTTCAAGTTGCGGACGAATTTATCAGTCCAAATGGAATGACAATTTACACTGATAATCAAAGCGCCTTAGCCCTCGCCAATGGAAGGAACTCGTCAAAGGCAAAACATATTGATGTGGCCTACCATTTTACAAGGGAATGTGTTCAAAATGGTACTATAAGTATACAATATATTCCGACAAAAGATATGCTTGCTGATATACTCACCAAGCCTCTATCTTTTTCTAAAGCTGGGCCTATTTGCGCTAAATTACTCACGGGCTCATGAACTTCAATTTTACTTGGTTGCGTCGGTCAGGAGGAGTGTTGGAAAATGAAGTATAATCCTATTAGTAACAATTACCTTCATTACGTAAGGGTTCCCAACGCAATCCCTACATCCACTATTTACACTCTGGTCCCATCTCCCCTGTAAGATTTGCACGAATAGATACTAGTGTGGCTCTACTTCTATGACAAGGGAATACAGCGTAAATGATCGCCTACTATAACTTACTGATTTTTACTAAATATATTATCACGTCGTTTTTTATGGTCTTGATTGACATCTTTTTATATATAAAACATATAATTAATTCACTCTTCTTTGCTCTGCTTTAAGTGATACTCTATCTCTTTCAACAATGAGGCATTTGTACTTTACGGTAGTTAACCTGATCCGGCCCGACCCCACTCGTGCTCAAGCTCCAGTAGGAGTGCGACGATAGTTACTTCACCTAGCACGTTAATGAAAAAAAAAAAACGCACAATTCGAGAAGCCGCATATTGCCCATTTCAAACTTTTTATCCATCTCACTCGTCTATTATCGAATCGAATTGCAAGTGTTTGCCATCGGCGGCATTTTAAAATGCCTCCGACTCGTAAATCGCACAAAAACGCGATCAGTGGCACTGCCAAAGATCGCGTCAACAAGCCATACAAATTGCATGAATCCATAAGGACTATTGCAAAACAAAAATTATCGGAGAGAGGGGTAGAGGCCTCCGATTTAAACTTAAACATCATTGAGGCTGCGCTCATAACTAAGGGTGGCAATACCCCCGAGGTAGAGATGTTGGACGCAGAAGTCGAGAAGTTGAAAACCCTCGCCGATTCAGTTTGGGCATCCTCCAGTCCAGAAGTCGCAGAGCAAGTCTTGGACCCTACCGGATCCCCCAGAAAAACCGTCGTCGCACCCGAGAAGCGCACCATAGTTCCAGCACTACCGCGACCGGTAGAAGTGAGGCCCACGAAAGAGGCCGACATACCCACAAGCAAAGCAGCAGGAGCCGAAAACTCTTCGCTGGCCCAGCCGCCTACAGCACCAGAAGCAGCAGGCGGAGAAAAAACATACCCTCCAGATTTACTGGCAGTGATGGAAGCGGAGGAGCGCAGGGCAAGGCAAAAGACTGCGCAATTCCATATATGCTCGACAGCGATTAGCAGTGTCGAGACAGCCCTTTCACCGCTCTCTTCCGGTTAAAATTGAAAATTTGTACACTCCATCAAAGTCTACTTGCGAGCAGCAATCGCGCAATTCGTGGCAGCCGGTCCGAATACCGCTCCGCCAGTCCTGCCCCAACGACCAATTGTCACAACTCCCTCCGCGACCGCCATTCCAGTAGCCGTTCTTCGGAATATTTCAAAGGCTGCAGCACCTCTCCCGCCCAGAAGCACCTGGGCTACTGTCACCAGAGCAGGACACCAAAAGTCAGGCGCACAAGCCCCTGCAAACATCACCTCGATTTCGGCTGCCCCATCTGCCAGGAAACCAGAGAAGAAGCCGGCAGCATCAATAACAGCATCGAAAGATGACCGAATTTCCTGCGTCTGAATGCAAACTACGAGTGGAGACAGCTCTCTCCAACTGGCGTTCGCGAAGCCGTCGCTAAACAAACACATTGCACCCCTGCTGATGTCGACCAGGTGCAACGCGTTCCCACTGGCTTTGCCATCCGTGCCAAATACCCGGATGCAAAAACTCGACTGCTGGAGGCCTCCAGCACCTTCACACAAGTGGAGGCAAAACTAGAACCACCAAGTGATCTAGTTTCCCTCCGGATCGCAACGGTTCGAGTCGCCGTGTTCGGCTTAGAAGGACGAATCGAAGTCAATGCCGATATGGTGGCCGCCGAAATCCATAGAATAACCAACTACACTCCAGACCGAGTAAGGATACACGGAAAAACTAAGCTCGGCGCTCCCTACAGATCCTGGGCGGCCTTGTTTCCCAGGAACGCTAGCCCAAAGCCTGGATTCCGACTCTTCGACAACTCAGGAATCGCAACTATCCAACGAAACCGCCCTCCCATACAGCAATGTAGGCGATGTCTCGGTTTCCACGCCATCCGTGGGTGTTCTCGCGCACCAGCCTGCTGGAACTGTAGATCCACCATGCACTCGGCATTCGATTGTAAAGCAGCCTCTAAATGTCGAAACTGCGGAGGCCTCCATCAATCTGGCAGTCGAGACTGTCTTGCTCGTCCCAACAGGTCTGGCCCAGCTACCAGGGAGCAACTTGTGACGATCCGCCAAGCTGGCCAACGCGAGTACCAGGCCGTCGCTCGAGCAAAAGCTGCCACCAAGGCCACTGAGGCTGCTACAGCTGCCGCCAGATTGACAAGACCAACTTCTCCTGCTGCTGTTAAGGATAACCTTTCGACAGACACAGCAATGACTGAGGGTTCGGGCTTTGGGGCCTTGAAACCTGAAAAAGCTTTGTGAAGGGCGCTCTATGGGCCCCTTCCCGCCCCCCTCCTACACTAAGTTTTATGTCAATAAACGTAGGCAGGGGAGGCGCAACCCACAACATTGCGCTCTCTTGAGCTTACGAGCTAGGCGTGGATGTTGTGCTAATTCAAGAACCTTGTTAGAACAAACAAATAAAGGAAACCAAGTCACACCCAGGCTACCTTTGTCATACACCGTACGAAGGTGTGGATGTCAGACCAAGGGCAGTGACTTTAACTCGAAAGAACGAAAAGGTAGTATCAGCAAAGCAGATTTTCCCTTGTGATAGGCTGACTGAGGACTACTGCTGGGTACTGGTCAATGGAATCACATTTCTCAACATGTATCAGGCCCCTAACAACCCGACTGCAGTCCGCACGCTCGTCGACTGGAAACCGTCCGCGAGGTCCATTGCAGCCGGGGACTTCAACTCAGTGCATGCTGCCTGGCAACCGGGAGTAACTCGGCCTTATGGACAGGGTGATGAGATAGAGAGGTGGGCGGAAGACCACAACCTCTCTTGTCTTATAATTGGAGAGCCGACTCATAAAGCTGGTAACACTCTGGATCTCGCTTGGACCAACATATCTGGAGCCCGTGCTTGGGTCAATAGGGAGGAATGTATGACCAGCGACCATCTTCCGATCCGTGAAATCATACCTTCCGCAACCTTCATCGGGAACCCGGCTCCACCAAAGATCAGAGTGCCCAAGAAAAATCTGCCCAATTTTGCGCGTGCTGTTGCAAAATGGGTACATCCGCCATTAGATTTGAGCACAAAAGAGAAAGTAGACGAGTACGCCCAAGAAATAAGCTTCCATCTTTCGGAGGCCATCAAAGCGACAGGAACCCGGGCCAGAAAAGAAAGCGGCAAATCTGCGCCGTGGTGGACTCCTATGTGCAAATCCGCACACGCAGAATACCGAGCCGCAACAACACCGACATAGCGGGCCACTTGCGCAAAGAAGCTTCGTGCGACTATCGCAGCCGCTAAGAAGGAACATCAGACTTGTCAAGTCGAAGCAATGACATCTCCGGCAGACATATTCAAGCTGATGCGCTCGGCCAACCACAGACAGGTTAGACCTCCTCCACCGCTCAACTACAACGGATCCTATATCACCGACCCGTTAGAGCGAGCTACCATTCTCTGAGACGCCCTTCTTGCACGCCACCAACAATCGGACGACCTTTCGCTATGCAATACTCCAAGCGATAATCGAATACCTTGGGAAGGTAAAATCTCAGATGAAGAAGTGCGCACTTGCACAATCGGCTGTGGGAAGACAGCACCAGGGGCAGACGGAGTTACGGTTGAGCTCCTCGAGGCTTGCTGGAAGACAATCGGACCATGTATTTCGCAGCTCTTTAGAGCCTGTATACGACTGGGCACTCATCCATCGTGCTTCAAGCTAGCCGAAGTGGTACTACTGGAAAAGCCTAATAGGGACCCAACCACGATCAAAGGCTGGAGACCTATAGCCCTCCTCTCATGTATAGGTAAAGGGTTGGAAAGACTTCTTGCCAAGCGAATGGCGCACCTCGCAATCACCTGTGATGTGGTTGGCCATCAACAATTCGGTGCGCTCCCGAAGCGATCGGCAACGGACCTGGTTTCTTGCGTAGTCCATGACGTCGAAGAAGCACGGTCCCAGGGATGGGCTTCAACTTTCGTAACTCTAGACGTCCAAGGAGCGTTCGATGCAGTACTCCACAATCGCTTGGTCAGGCGCATGCAAGCCCAGGGATGGCCAGACTCAATACTCATACCTATTGTTCACCTACTTATCTCTTCTCTAAAGAAGACCGCTGTTATTGTACCATCCTCACCCATTACTTACTTTACCTTTACCTCTTCCGTGAACCCTATACCTCACGCTGATTCATACCTCCTACTCTTAGGAAGCACCACTATCCTCCACATCTATAACCTACTTGTTCCCAACTCGTACCCTACGGAATACCGATAATACAGTGCCTTGAGATAAAGCGGTAAAAGTTGCCCAGCATATGCGCCGCTATAACTCTGCCTTTCGAGGAGCAGCTCCTGGGCCATTGGCTAAGGCAGTAGACATGTGCGTTGTCTTGCTAGCAACTTTTGGATCTGATGTCTGGTGGCCAGGGTCTAAACGCCCAACAATACGAGGAATAGTCACGTCATCTACGTCTAACTTATGCAGTATGATTGATAGAGCGAACCTGACGGGACTACGGGCCTCACTTTCAGTAATGAGGACAACACCAAATGTAGTCCTTCACAGAGAAGCAGGAATCCCGCCGGCAAAGGTCATACTAGAGGGAAACCTATTGAAGGGTGGTGGTGTATATGGTTGTATACACTTGGTATCTTCAATTAAATGGTTGTGACTACTCAGGGGGCTTAGACTGTACCTGGGTGGTTATGGCAATAATGTGTTTTTGGGTGCGAATGGTATCTTATTGTGTGATGTTATGTTATAGATTATTTACATGATGATTAACCAATCCCACATACTTCCAGATAGCCCCTTAACTAGTCTCCTTTAGGAGTGGTCTTCAGGTGAATGTAGCGATTGGGGGTATGTAATCTATCACTTATCTAGTTCCATTTCCTTGGCCCTGCATGCTACACTACCTGGATGACAATTTACTACTAATGTGAAAAGCGCATTCATGACAAAACCGACTCCGACTTTCGGCAAGGCTTAAGACCCTTGATGATCGACACCCTTTGAGGATCCGCGCTTCCGTGTGCCCGAATGTCGGCACTCGGAAATACAAAAAGACCGCCAAGACCTCAGCCAGACCAGAGATCCAGATGTCACGATTACAGCGTGCCTACCGAGAGCTTCCGGAAGCAGAAGCCCCCGAAAGTCTGATGCCTGTGGTTTACCCTAGGAAATCAGTCTCAAAGACGACAGAACGCGAAGATTGTGTCCGATGGATTAGCGACGTGCCAGGAACGGACATTTGCGCATACTCAGATGGTTCATCGGAGGGACATGGACGCTCCGCCTGGGGTTTCGTTCTGAGGAAGGATGGGAAACTTATCGGCAAAGGAAGTGGCATCAAGCACGGGGGAGAGGTACTGGATGCAGAAATAATGGGAGCAAGGAAGGCTCTGGAGGCTGCACTGGAGTTCCTGGAGAACGAGAAGTCCAGGAAAGGTGGAGGTTTTAGGAAAATTCACGTGTTTCTTGATAGCCAGCAGGCTGTAAGCGCACTAACGACAGGCTCGTCCTCAACTAGCCTAGAAGATGTACGCAGCTTTAATTAGAATGGTTCCGGAGATTGTAAGAATGACATACCAAGTATGAGGATGAGTTAGAGTTATGATGAATGTGTTTAATGTACGACGAAGTCTACTGATGTGTAATGGATAGTTAATTGTAAGGAAATTGCTATATTCTATCTGTGTAGCGAGAAGTCCCTCTATAAACATGAAAGCGGGGTTTTCCGCACACTAGTGTAAACTCCAACATACTTCCTTATCTAACCTAAATGGGAAAGATGTTGGAGATCCTGAAGCCAATGTATGCTGTAAGGCATCTATTGGCTAATTATTATTCATGCCAGTGAGTGATGATATAGGTTAATCATATCTCATGGCGTCAGTGCATATTATTCTAATATGAACTATTTGTCTACTGCAGTCATGTTGCTGCCTTAATTACAACAGCTTTCGTGCATTAAGTAACGTGGCAAAAGTGTTGGTGAAATGGGTGCCAGGGCACGCAGGGATACAAGGAAATGAGGAGGCAGACACCATTGCCCGTGCCGCCCTTCGAGAGTTACCTAGCCAGGATACACCACCAGGATCCAGTACTCTGGCACATCTTCGAGGCCTCATGAATCGCAGACGGCAGAGATTGCTGGACAATTGGTGGGAAGAGGCCTGTCCGCCGAAATACTGCCAACTCAACTTACAGGTGCGGAGACGTAAACCACCGGAACTGTCTCTCTCTAGGCACCTGCTCCGGGCACTAATTGCAGCACGAACGGGTCACGGCAATTTTGCGGGATACCATCGCCGTTTCAACAACCCATACGCACCCATGGAGTGCTCTTGCGGGAAGGAAACTACTCCAACCCACTTCATCCACTGTAGCCGCCACGCACAACAAACGCGTAGGCTCAGAAAGTCAATGTCCCACGCTGACTTTATCAAAAAGCTTCTCGGGCCCAAGTGCCACAAAAGCTTCAAAAAATCTGCGGAGGAAACCGGCTGTTTTGATAGCCAACCCGCCCACTCATCCACTGCTCGCAGCGGGGATCAGATAAACTAGTCAGTACCACAACGCATAACAAGAAAGGGAACGAGGCGAGAAGTGTCGTTTCTCTGAGAAAATTCCTTATGTACTTGAATTTAGGGTTGAAGGATGGAGTCTCGATTTCGGAGTCGGAGTAGGTGGTGTCTTCTGAGTTATAATTTACCTTCAACTTTTTCTGTAGCAGGTCTCGCGGTTGGAATGAGTTGGGCCTGTAAGCAGTGACCCCTGCCGGCTCCACCAGTCTTGTACCGATAGTGGACCTAGAGCTTTAGCTTAGGACTTTAATAGAGCAAAAAAAAAAAAAAAAACAAACACACAATTTGAGAAATTCGAAAATTCATTTTTTCCCTCTTTTCACCCTTCTCGACCTCGTCGCATCCATCCCTGAATTGTGATCGAGCTCAGGTATTTTCACCATGCCTTCAGTTCGCAAAAAGCGTCCCAACGCCAAGTTGGACAACACGAGAGTCCACCCGAGGGCTCTCGAAAAAGTATCTGGCCTTGCCCAGTCTCCGAAATTCGCGGAGATGAGCAAGGTCTCAATCAAAAGGAAGGAAAAAGCCCTCCCCGCTGTCACTGAGCCCGATACTGACATGATCGGGTCAGTTGAACTGTTGAGGAATTTCCTCAACCATCCTCCGTCCCCCACGGGGTTGGAGAATCATCAAAATCTCCTCCGACCGCATCAAAACCGTCGGAAAACGCTGCACCCAAAGTAGCGTCAAAATCAACGTCGCAGCCCAAAGCTGCCACAAAAGCAGAGTGCCCTCCGGAACTTCGACTAATTGTCGAAGCCGAACAACGACGCGCCGCCGAAACAGCGGCAAATCTGGCCGTCTGTTCCGCCGCCATCTCTGGCGTCGAAGCCACCCTCCTCCCTTTGACCAACGGGTCAAATAGACAATTCGTAGACTCCATGAGAGTCTACTTACGCGCCGCCATTTCGCAATACATGGCCACAGACCTGGCCACTACTGTTGTAAATACCTCGGGTCAGCTCCGGTCGAGCCTCATCGGGCTTCCACCATCGCGGCACTCGGACACTCGGCCGCAGTAAGCTAGGTGAGATTAGGGCACTGACAGCACAGCTAAGTACCTAATCACTCTAGCAACATCATTACGTCCGAGCGTTGCCTGGTGGACCAATGCATTTATACTGAGGTGCTCATCACTCTGATGGCTACCGAGTGGCAACAGCATACAATGTGACGACGGTGTGTAGCTCTGCAATCCCGGAAGTTCCACACTAGCAACCAGTGTCAATAGTATGTTATGACAGGAGATATTGGCAGGGGCTATGGAAGTGGTTACTGTGACAGAAGTAGGAAGCACCTGTGGTGAGTGCGTGATCAGGACTGGGGTACTGAATTTATATATAAGGAAGCAATACTTCCGCAGATAGATAGCGAATCAACCATCTCACTACTGTCCATTCCAACACATCTTCTCACTACAGCCACATCAATTATATCCGCGCATCCATAATCATCTGCATCCATTTCAGGTATTCCTCTGTCCCCTCATGACCTCGTTATTATAACAACTACGCCACCCGTCCTCCCTCCTCGCCCGGCGAACCAAACCCCAAGGGCTCCCGAAGCCAGGAGTAACACAACTCCCGCCGTCTCAGTTCTGCCTGTCAAAAGCATCTGGGCCACGGTGGCCAGAAATGGACTGCAACAAAAAGCAGTCCCAACTGTAAAGGCTGTGCCGCGACCTGCGGCCAAAGCCCCAAAGAAAGAAGCTCCCGAGCCGAAAGTCGACAAACGACTGTTCCTTCGTCTAGAAAAGGAGCACCCGTGGCGCCAGCTTTCGCCTGCTGGCCTACGGCAACAACTACAGAGTGAGCTAGATTGCTTCTTGAGTGACGCCTGCTCTATACACCTTGTTAGAACCGGCTTTGTGATTCTGACAGGGAATGAAAAGAAAAGGGAAGAACTCCTAGATGCCGCACCAAAGTTTTCGGACCTCGGCGCCAAGCTCGAGGAAGCCTCCAACCTTGTCTCATTTCGGATTGCAAATGTTCCTGGGACCGTAAAAACAATCAACTGTATTCATACGGTTGATGCTGAGTGGATCTAATTGGAGATCTACCGAAAAACACAAAAGCTTCCACACCAGGTGCTACCGCACGGGACATACCGTCCTGGAGCGCCGTACAAAAATTGGAAAGCCCTTTTTACCCGGGACAACGCCCCTCGCCCGGGCTTTCGCATTATCGACAAGGCTGGTATGGCCACCATCTACAAGCCTCGTCCACCAATTGAACAGTGCAAACGCTGTTTGGGCTTCCACGCCACCCGTGGTTGCTCCCGCGCTCCAGCCTGCTGGAACTGCGGATCTAATATGCACTCGGAAGCCGAGTGCAGGGCCCTCACTAAGTGTCGCAACTGTGGGGGACCTCACCGATCAGATTCTCGGGCCTGTAAGGTCAGACCCATAAAATCCGGACCGGTGACCAAAGAGCAGCTCGCGAGGATCCGCCATATAGAACAATGGGAGTTCTCAAAGGTGGCACGAGCCATGGCTGCAGCAAAAAAGACCGAAGAGGCGATCATCGCCGCAGCGAAGGACGTCTCGATGGCCGAGGCAACAGGTTTCGGAGCTCTGGGATCTGAAGAAGAAGTTTGAGGACACAGCATCCTCGACGATGTCCCTATTGGGGCATCTACTAACCAATAGCAGGATACAGGCTGGATAAAAGGTACCTGCTTTCTTATCTCTTGCTCTCAGCGGAGAATGAGTAAATTTGTCATTTGGAAGGTGTGACAGACGACGGAATGTGTGAGGAGCGCATTGGCCGGGTCCAATGTGGAGGAATTTTCTGTTCTTATCGAAGTTTTTTTGATTATCTTGGTTTTTTCGTTTTTATTTAATCAGCTGCACTTTTGGTAGCAATTCACGAGGTTGGAACGAGCTAGGCTGTAGGAAAAGTTACAGGGAACCCTGCCGGATCCGCCGGTCCTTGACCCAATGTGGATAAAGAGCTTTCGCTTAGGACCAAAAGTAAAAAAAAAAAAAAAAAAAAACAAACACACAGCCTCTATGCCAAACAATCCGCGAAACATCACCTAATGAAACTAGCCTACTCTTATCAGTCTTCCTTGCTGGTTTTAAAAGTGCATTGAACTATTATTTGTGTTTTAGCCTAGCCTTCTGCATGACGTTTCATATTACGCTATGCAACAACGATCCATGAAAATACGGCACCGGGAGCGGGCAAAATAACGGTACAGTTACTGAAAGCCCGTTGGTCCAATTTAGGACCTCTAGTTAAGGAACTCTACCAGACCTGCGTGAATATCGGCCACTTTATCGTGGCTTTCAGGGTAGCAGAGGTTGTGTTTCTTCCCAAACCGGGACGAAATCTGTCAACTGCTAAGGTTTGGCGACCAATCTCTCTGTTGTCGAATTTAGGCAAAGGACTTGAGCGTTTAGTTGGTAAATAATGGCATGGCTGACAATATGTCACCAAGTTGTTAATTCTCAAGGGCGAGGTTAGGACAGTGTTCCACAGGGTGCGTATGTGGTCCAACGGAGATCTAGGTGGTAGATGAAGGTGATGAGTGGGTCGAAGGGATGACTGGTCTTCTCTAGGAAGAGACGAATTGGTAGAAAGTAGCGATAGAGGCTACACGTGGGTCTTGCTGATGAAGAGCTGGAAAGAGATAAATGGTCTTCCCGAAGAAGAGATGGGTAAACAAATGTATTGTTAAGGTAATTGAAGAAGACGTTGCGTGAAGAATAATGCTTCTTCACACCGAGTATTTATATACATAAAATTACCAAATAGCATGTACCACACCGCCTCTATGCCAAACAATCTGCTACACATCACCTAATGAGACTAGCCTACTCTTATCAGTCTTCCTTGCTAGTTTTAAACGTACATTGAACTAATGTTTGTGTTTTAGCCTAGCCGTCCACATGACGTTTCATATTACGCTATGCCACAACGATCCATGAAATTAATCCGCAATTATTTGGCTCAATACCAGGACAATCAACGGTCGACCTTGCATCCTGTGTAATCCATGATGCTGAGGCAGCCATGAGAAGCGGAAAATGTGCAGCTATGGTCACACTAGATGTCAGAGGAAAGCTAATAATGATATAGTTGGGTCTGAATCATGAGCTATATTTAATCTAAAGAGAGAAAGTTCCATATACACGAAATTATCATACAAACTGTGTGCCGAAGCCGGAAGATTATCAGCCGAGCCTAACCAGATAAAGATGAGTATGATTAGGCGAGCACATGCTTAGTACAGTTCATAACTGTTACACTAGACATCCAAGGTGCCTTTGATGCAGTCCTACACAACTGACTGCTCAAACGCCTTCGAGAACAAGGCTGACCACTATCTCTGTGCCGATTTATTCAGACCTTCCTGTGCCAAAGAAAAGTCCAGGTGAAATACCGTGGTGGAACCACAGAGGTGAAGACAATGGAATGTGGAGTACCTCAGGGTTCGCCACTATTGCCACTTCTTTTCATACTCTATGTTGCTGTGCTGTTTCAGGATCATAGTCTCTCTAGTAGATTCGGGTACGCTGATGACGTAGCGATCGTCCGAATTGGAAACACCGTGGCGGAAGACATATCCGCAGCACAAGACGACCTCGACAGCCTCATCCTTCTCGCCAGAGAGCATAGGATCGAGTTTGACCCAGCGAAGTCCGAACCTCTAGTGACCGGAGGAGGGCCTAGAAAGAAAATTAATATGGCAGACCTTTCCATCTTGGTGAATGATCGCCGGATAGTACCGTCACCTCATATCCGGTAGCTAGGAGTTTGGCTCGATACCCAGCTAAACTTCAAGTAACATGTACAGGAATGGACTGGAAAAGCTAATCGTCTAGTCCATTTCTTACGACATATAAAGGGAGTTCAACGCGGTGCAGCACCCGGACCTCTGATTCGTGTAGTGCAGGCATACGTTTTGAGCACAGCTCTCTATGGGGCAGAAGCGTGGTGGCCGGGTCTTACTCGAATAACCACATTACGAGATAAGGAAGTCGACACTGGAGTAGGCTGACACATATCTTTGCTGGACAAAACGATAATGAAAGCCATCCGAGTAGCACTTACAATAGCGCTCTTCATCGTGAAGCGGGGATACCCCCGGCATCAATCATTCTCCAGCAAAAGACGCTGCGATCTGCAGCTCACATACTAAGAATGGATGTCTGGCATCCTCTAGCTCTTCGAGTGGCTGAGGACCTGAAAGAGACAATAACTCGCTTAGGGCTTAGATCGGGACAAAGATATCGCTTGTTCAGACAACCAGAACGGTACTTGACACGCCTGCAAATGAGTGTGCGTCGAGTTTAGCAGCCGAAGGCCCTGGAAAGCTATACTTCCCACGTGGCACCCCAGCATCGATTCCATGTAGTCGAGAAAATGAAGCTAGGTCTGGAAGCATAAAGCGGTGGTTAGCTTCCCGTCCAGCTAACACAGTATTCGCTTTCTCTGATGGATCATCATCGGGTCCCGGAAAATCAGCCTGGGGGTATGTAGTATACCAAGGCGGCAAGCTAGTTGCAAGTGGCTCCGGTCTACTTCCTGGAGCAGAGGTATTCGACGCGGAATTTGTAGGTGCCATGAAAGCCTTGAAGGCTGCAATAGAGGTCGGAGAAGACCTACTGATCTGCATTCTTCTGGATAACCAAGCGGCCACCCAGGCGCTCGAAATAGGATGTCACGGGACTAAGTCCTAGGAATGGCTTAGCGAACTTAGGACTTAGAGACTTCCATGTAAATAGTTAGATTTACTCTCCTTATTGCACAACACAGTTATCTATCCCGACCCATCCAGATCCAGATATTCCATTCATATATTCCGTGACATTTTGTGCGATCTCTAACACACGTGCCTTACCGCGCCCTGCTTCCCTGATCCAGTAACCTGTAACCAGAAAACAATTGTATCCTTTCAGAAGGTTCTTCTCGAACGCGACAAGGCACCCCTAAATTCTTAAAATCAATTTATCCAGCTTTTATAAAAATGGCCAGCAACCAGGACGCGTCCATTATGAATCAACTTTTAGATTCCTTCCGTGGAAGTTGGCCAAATCTTGCCAGCGCTATTGCAGACTACACATTCCCACCAGACTCAAATCCGACTCCTCTCTTGACAACAATAGCTTCAACTTCCGATTCACCTGAAAAAATAATGTTTTGTAGTTTGTTAAAATGTTTTGATCTTAAGTTTGGCATACTTAACAGGCAGATCTCCCACCAGTCAGCAACAATATCTGAATTTGAGTCCAATTTTAAAAGCATGAAAGGGCACATCAGTGAGCTTGACGAAAGACTTACTCTCGCTCATCAGGATACTTTAAAGGCACGAGAAATAATAGAAACGAAAAACCAGCAAGTAGAAAGCCGTCTGAACGATATCAATACATTAAATATGAGAATAAGCAAATTGAATGCTCACATATCATCGGGGAATGATGAAATTTTTAAGTTACGAACCCAAATTCAAAACAATATTGCTAACTCCAACATTGTTTCTAACGAACAGGCTATCCGAACACCTCGCCGTACCACAACAGACCATGATAAGTTTACTGGTAATCATAACAACATGGAGAAAAGACAATTGGCATACGAGCGATGGAAGACACAAGTTCAACAGACTATAATTGTTGATAAACCCTGCTTCCCTGGAGAATTTGAGAAAATTTCATACATTACAGGGCAACTCACAGACAAGGCATGGGATTCCGTGCAAGATGGTGTTCAGATGATGAACAAGAACCCTCACCATCCTGCAAAATGGGCATGGGAGACATCTGAAGAATTGTGGTCAGTATTGGACGGGCGATACATGTTGCTAGATGTAACTCAGACAGCCAAAAATAAATTGGATACCTTATTTCAAGAAAAGCGCGCCTACGGAGACTTCAAAGTAGACTTTGATCATTTTGCAGAAAAGGCTAAATATGATGACAGGACAAAGGTCGATATGTTAAAGAAGCGGTTAAATATAAGGATAACCAATGTTATAGACAATCAAGTGAACCTGCCCGAGGATGACGACTTCAACGGTTGGAGTCAAATGATCAATAGGATTGCCCGAAACCTGGGACAGCAGGAGCACATTGCAAGAATCCAACAAACGTCCAGCTATTCTCCACGCCAAGATCTAAGACATAGTCAGGATGCGATTGATGCTGGTGATCCGATGGATCTCGGTCGTGTGAAGCTCACAGAATCGGACAGGAAACATAGAAAGGATAACCACTTGTGCTTAGCTTGTGGCCAGAAGGGCCATTTTGCGAAAGATCACCACAGAAAGATAGATCCGATCCCAATGCCAACACGTTCAATTAACACGGTGTCGAAACTGTGGGGGACCTCATCGATCGGACTCGCGGTCCTGCAAAGCCAGACCCAACAAATCCGGCCCGGTGAAAAAAGAGCAGCTTGCGATAATTCGCAAGCTCGAGCAGAAAAATCATGCAGATTATGCTCGCATCAAAGCTGCAGCCGAAAAAACCATCGAGGAAATTTACGGCGCGAAGAACGACGTCTGCATGTCGGACGGATCGGGATTTGGAATTCTGGATTCCGAAGAGGAGGTTTAAGGCTACTGCGAGCCTCAGTGAAGTCGACAAGACTTCAACACGTTAATAGTAGGACACCGACTGGATGAAGGGTGCCTGCGAGCTCATCTTCTGCTCTCAGCGAAGATCAGAATTTGTCACTTGGAAGATGTGACAGGAATGGGAACGGGCGAGAAGCGCGGGATCCAGACCTAATTGGGATTTCTTCTAAATTTGATTTTAGTTTTTTGATTTAAGTTTTTGATTTTAGTTTTTGATTTAAGTTTTGCTGTTAACACCACCATTTATGTGGGAGTTCACGCGGTTAGAATGAGTTGGGCCTGTATACAGTGATCCTAACCGGCTCCACCTGTCCTTGACCCAATGTGGAAAACATAGCTTTAGCTTAGGACAAAATAAACAAAACAAAACGTTCAATTAACCAGCCATCAGTCAGCGGGGGAAATGGTCGTTTACAATCTAGGGCATATGTCCCCCCGATATCCTCCCAGCAAAGATATCCTCCGCACCAGAACATGCAACCATGGCTAACACCTCATATGTATTATAATCAAGCGCAATACTTCCCACAGCATTATTCACAGGGCTTCCAGTCAGATTATCTACGTCCGACAGCCCCTGCACGACTTCGCGCCTTGGACAATACTGGGAGCATCACAGATACCTACCCTGAAGACGAAGATTCCAAAGATGTTGTACGGGCTGTGGGCAATCAGTTAAAAGACAAACCCCTGCCTTAAGTCGTCGACAGGGGTCAAAGAGTTATGAGGATGAGAATGAATTTATAAGAAGTGTATTACTAGATAGCTCACCGCTAGAAATGTGTTCCACTAGTTCAAGTAATTCAATGCTTCTACGTTCTCATCTTTCTAATCCACGCATTAATGATAGTGTGAAAATTTCCACAACAAGTCTGATTGACAGCGGTTGCACAGCTATTGCATTCGCTGATGAAGAGTCGATTGTAAAGCGGTTTGGAATTGAAACTAAACCACTTGTAGCCCCTCGCTCCGTACGTCTAGCTGACGGTAGCTCACAAGCAGCCATCACGCATTATGTCGTCTTCCGTTTGCATCTCGGTCAACACTCGGAAAATTTAATCTTTTATATAACAATACTCAGCAAGAGTAATCCAGTTATTCTAGGTATACCATGGTTAAAACTGCATAATCCAGTTTGTGATTGGAGGTCTATGACGCTCTCTTTCAGGTCTGAATATTGTAAACGTAACTGTATTCATAGAAGATATTGGGAGCCAATGTGCTTACCTAGTAAAAGAGACTCCTTATTCTGTAATCCTCGTTGCAAAAATGAGCTGGCACCTTCATGCAGATCATACAATACCACAGTCGAGGATTGCGAAGATGAAGGAGAACATCTAATAACAAAAATGAAAGAAAATAATTGTTTAAGTAGTCAAGATATTTCTGTGAAAGAAGAGATTTTCGTGGAGGAGACAACTCCAATTTGGGAAAGTCCAGAAGACAGTGATTCGCTAGATCTTATTCGCCGGAAAGTTGACCAGGCGGATGTGGAAAAATTCTTGGAAAATAAGCCTGATTTAACCATTGATATGATAAAACAAAAATTGCCAGATGAGTTAAATCATCATGCGGAGCACTTCTTACCGAAAAATGCCGGAATACTACCACATCATCGTCAGTGGGACCATAAGATTGAAATAATGCCAGGCAAAGAGGTTCCGTCCTGTAGAAATAGACCTTTCTCTCCCTCGGAGTTGCAATGCATAAAAAAATGGATTGACGACATGCTTGATAAAGGATTTATAAGACAATCATCCTCTCCCGCTGCCGCTCCCTTACTACTAGTCCCGAAACAAAATGGAGGGGTGCGTATCTGCCAAGATTATAGAGGTCTTAATGATGTTACAATAAAAAACCGCTATCCTCTACCCTTGATCAGGGAGACCCTGGATTCTATATCTGGTGCAAATTTTTATACAAAATTGGATGTCATATCTGCTTTCAATCGTATCAGGATTGCAGAGGGACACGAGTGGATGACAGCTTTTACCACACGGTTTGGATTATATGAAATGTTAGTAACACCATTCGGTTTATGCAATGCGCCAGCAACGTTCCAAAACTATATCAATCACACGTTACATGATGCATTGGATAAGTATTGTATAGCATACCTAGATGACGTCCTGATCTACTCAAAGACCCGAGAGGAACACACAAAAAATGTAGATGAAGTAATAAGACGGTTGGGAAATGCAGGTCTACAGCTTGATATTGCAAAATCAGAACTCTATACAAAGAAGACAAAGTATCTGGGGCTAATTATTTCCACTGATGGGCTAAGCATGGATCCTGAAAAAGTAAAGTCAATTGAGGGTTGGAAGGAGCCATCTAACTTAAAAGAGTTTCAGCAGTTTTTAGGGTTCTCAAATTATTATCGGCGTTTCATTAAAGGATATTCGGGGCTTATGCAGCCATTAACCCGTCTCTTACAGAAAGGCGTAAAATGGAATTGGTCAGATGATCAGGATAAGGCATTCCGATATTTAAAGGATTCTTTTACGCAAGCACCAGTACTCAGGTATTTTGATTATCATAGACACACAGTGGTCGAGACTGATGCATCAAATTGGGCTTTGTGGGGTGCGCTGCTTCAGACAGGGGACGACAATATTCTTCATCCAGTCGCTTTCTTCTCTTCGAAACACAGCCCAGCTGAGTCAAATTATGATATTTATGATAAAGAGTTGCTAGCCATAGTAAAATCATTGGAAGAATGGCGACCAGAGCTTGCGGGGGTCCAGTCCACATTCGAAATTATTACAGACCACAAGAACTTGAAGACATTTTTGACAGCAAAACAACTTAACCAGCGTCAAGTAAGATGGTCTGAATTTCTATCTCAGTTTAATTTTGTGATATCCTATCGACCAGGATCTAAAGCACTAATCCCAGATACATTGAGTCGTTTACCAGGTTTGAAGCCGAAAGATGCTTCGGATGAACGTCTTCAGCAACGTTTCCGTGCAATGATACCAGAAGATAAACTTCACCCGGATTTAAAACTAGATTGTTTAAATGATGAAAAATTTCCTGAATATAAAAATTCCGAGATTCTTGCCCCGCTTTCTAATGAAGTTGCACTGATAGATCTCATATATCAGGCATATAAAGAAAACCCTACCGCTAGAGAAATGGTTGAGCATTTGAAGGACCAATCCAGGAGAAAATGGCCTAGAATTTAAAAAAATTATTAATGAAAGATATGGCAGAGTTCAAAATTAATAACGGGTTGATTTATTTTAGGAATCGATTATTTGCGCCAGATTACAAAGACTACGTTTATTAATTGTCCATGGTACCATTCTTCAGGACCCGCGGGTCACCCAGGACGAGTAAAAACGTTAGACTTATTACAAAGATCATACTGGTGGCCTAAAATGAGTAAGTTTGTGGCTAATTTTGTTAAAGGGTGTGAGCTATGCGTTAGAACAAAAACCCCAAGAACATCACCACCGGGCTTCCTGAAGCCCCTCAATATCCCAGTCCGCGCATGGGTCGATATCTCAATTGATCATGTGGTTGACTTACCCCCTTGTAAGCGTTCTGGTAAGGTATTTAATCATATCCTCGTGGTAGTGGATCGTCTGACGAAAATGCGCCACTTCATACCAACATCATCCCTAGATAGTGCAGAATTGGTAAGTTGTTTTATAAAGGAAGTGTACAAGCTCCATGGTGCACCAGAATCAATTATCTCCGACCGTGGCTCTGCATTTGTCTCGGACTTTTGGCATCGTCTGAACACACGTCTATCTGTGAACTTGAAACATAGTTCTGCTTTTCATCCCCAAACGGATGGTCAAACGGAGATAATTAACTCGGCATTGAACCAGTATTTACGTGCATTTGTTAATTTTACGCAAGATGATTGGGTTGACTGGCTCCCATTTGCAGAATTCTCAGGAAACAACAGTGTTAGCGAGACAACAGGTGTCTCTCCATTTTTTGCAAATTATGGCTACAACCCACGCCTTGGAATAGAACCACCAGCCCCAAGACCTGTGACTTGAATGGATCGATGAAGAAAGAATACCTAAGGGCTGATGCTATTGCGGATCGCTTTAACCGCATATTGGAAAAACTTAAAGCACTAAGCCGTCAGTCTCAAGAACGATATGAGAATAATGCAAATGCTAGAAGATCGGAGGCTCCAGTATATCATCCAGGAGATAAGGTCATGATAAGCCTTAAAAATATTAAGACAAATAGACCAAAAAATAAATGGGATGACAAATGGGATGGTCCTTTCAAAGTGGTAAAGGTATATGATGGGGCGGTAATTGTTGAACTTCCGAAACATATTGGGGTTAACAATAGCTTTCATACATCAATGGTTCGACCGTGGCCAGACTCGATAATCCCAGGTCAATCTAGTATCAACGTAAACGAGCGTCGTAATACTGTAGGCCGGGTTGTAGAAAGAGAAAATGACGGTAAAATTGTCGATAAATGGAAATTTGATAAGATCCTTGATGTACATGATGAAAATATTGATAAGAGCGGTCTTACATACCTTGTGAAGTGGAAATACGATCGAAATCCCACCTGGCAGCCAGAATCAGATTTGAAAGGATGTCACAAGGCAATAATAGATTTCCACACCAAAAACCCTGGTAAGCCAGGGCCTCCGGAATGGGTGAAGATGCCGTCTACAAATCAATCAATTCCAGAACAACAACCACGAAGATCAAGTAGAAGACTGAAACAGATTAAAAAATTGAAATAATCATAATAAAATAAAAATAAAAAGTAGTGAAAGTTTGGGGTCCAAACTTTAATTTTGGAGGGGGAGTACTGTCACGGGACTAAGTCCTAGGAATGGCTTAGCGAACTTAGGACTTAGAGACTTCCATGTACATAGTTAGATTTACTCTCCTTATCGCACAACACAGTTATCTATCCCGACCCATCCAGATCCAGATATTCCATTCATATATTCCGTGACATAGGAAGATCTAACTCCTCGCAGTCAGCGGTGGACAATTTTTCGTCGCTGAGACACAATAAGCGTGTGGAAATACGCTGGATACCCGGTCATGTGGGGATCCAAGGCAATGAAGAGGTCGATAAGCTGGCCAAATCAGCCTTGGGAGCTACCAATAACCGGTCACTAACCTCAGCTGCGCC
>OENG01000029.1:350372-496283 GCA_900239735.1 Blumeria hordei DH14
TCCGTATATCCGTATCTCTTCCTCGTATCCTTCTCGTATCCCTTCTCGTATCCCTTTGTCGTGCCTATTCTTGGAGGTGTTTGCCAAGTTGTAAGACCCTGCTTCCAAGAATAGTCCTTGCCTAGTTTCATGCTAAGCCTGCGTTAGACAGCGCAGGCTACAGGCAATTACCGGCTTACAA
Organism: Blumeria hordei DH14; assembly: GCA_900239735.1. Classification (NCBI taxonomy): domain Eukaryota; kingdom Fungi; phylum Ascomycota; class Leotiomycetes; order Helotiales; family Erysiphaceae; genus Blumeria; species Blumeria hordei. Next base: position 350,554 of record OENG01000029.1, read on the forward strand.
GCCGTCACAAGCTCCCCTCCAAAAATTTTTTTAGAAATAGATTGGGAGGCTCTTCTAATTTTTTTTGTTTTTTGTTTTAAATTTTTAAAATCTTTTTAGTTGATTTGTTCTTGCCATGGCGTTTTTGACGCCGTTTATCCAATATATGGCCCTCTGCAGGGCCTACGAATCCTCCGGAGCTATCGTTTTCAGGACCATTGTTTATCTCTATATCACCGTAAGTAGCCTCGAACTTGTCGAGTGCCTGCGTTTCCCTAATGCTTTCAATCGGCTCCCAAGTTGGCTCGGCCCAGCCTGTCCACTTAACCAAAGCCTGACGAAAGTTTCCTCTACCGCGACGGATAGATCGTGCTCGTAGGATAGATTCTACTTCATATTCTGGACCTTCGAGGTCATCGATTAATGGTGGTTTTGGGCGTCGTCTCTTACCTGGCTGGGCAGTGGATCATTACCTGCGCGCTTAACTAATTCGACATGGAAGCGCTTGTGTATCTTTCCAGGGACGTTCAATTCGACCGTCAGTGGGTCAGGTACTGCTGTGACTTCATATTTGGCATGAACCCAGGCCAACTTTTTTGATAGTTGAGGTGTTTTAATATTCCGCAGGTCTAGCCACACTTTATCGCCCACCTTGAGCTGTTCTGGCTGCCGTCGATGTTGATTCGCGTTTTCCTCGTTCCGTTGTTGCGCTGACGCCATTGCAGCTTGAGCAAAGTCCTGGGCATCCCGTAGTCTCTGCACATATTCGCCTGCCGCTCGGCGTCCAGGGTGTTTTGACAGTTCTTCCGTCGATGGAGTTGGTTCAGATATTGGGTCCAGATTGTAACCATGTCGTAAAAAGAATGGACTCATCCCTCCAATTGCTGAGTTTGGCCTCGAATTTAACGCCAATTGTGCCAGTGGGAGGAGATCCACCCAATTATTCTGAGCGTAACACGTAAACACTCGAAGATACTTGTACATCTCTTGATTTGCCCGCTCGCTTGCATTGGTCTGCGGGTGATAGGCCGTAGATAATCGTTGTGAAATGCCAGTTAGCTTGCAGAAGGTACCCCAGAAATGGCCAACCCAATCACTACCCCGGTCGCTAGTCAGAAACCTCGGGAACCCAAAGTACCGGTAATATCTATCAATGAATGTTGAAGCGCACAGTTGTGCATCCATTGATTCGGTTCCGAACATAAAAACGTCTTTACTCAAGCGATCGGTGATGACCATGACATTTGTACAGCCGCGTGATTGTGGCAGGTCAGTGACGAAATCAATAGTCAGCTCACTACCTATGCGATCGGGTATTGGTAAAGACCGAAGAAACCCAGCTTTCGCCTCTCGCCACACCGTGGTCCGTCCGCAGGTATCACAATTCCGGATAAACTTCCGCACTGAATCCCTAATTTTCGGCCAAAACCATCGTCGTAATATTATGCCAACCATGGTATCTTTTCCTGGATGGCCAGCCAAATGGCTATCATGCGAACGTTGCATGATTGCTGTACGGAGTGGCTCGTAATCAGGCACCCAGATCCTATTTTCTCGGCCCCGGAGAATATTATCAGCTGCTACCGTGCACTCGCCAATATTAGCTTTCATCTTCTGCGCTAAGTCGGGGGAAATCCACGCTCCCCGTCGCGCACAGAATCACGTGCACGGCGCCAATCCTCGTCACTTTGCACCCCTCTTTTCCACAGCGTCTGCAGTTCATCTTCGTCAAATAATACCACCTTAGCAGCTGGATCTAGTTTCTCTTCACTAAGCTCGATGTTAACTTGATTTACAGGTAGGCGTGGCAATAATTGCATTATTCGCCCCGCAGTCCTCTCATCGCTTAATCCGGTCGGCTTATCTTGATCCCGACGTGACAGGGCATCTGGTCGCTCGCAGGTATTTCCCGGCCGCCATTCCAGCACGTACTGAAATTGCTGCAAGATGTCATTGTATCGTACCTGTCGCTCATTGAGAAGACGCTTTGATGCGAAATAACTCAGATTTTTATGGTCGCTCCAGATTTTAAACGGCTTCGCAACTGACTTCAATTCTGCCTGCCATTCCTGCAAACATGCTACAATAGAGAGCATTTCTTTGTCATGGATTGGGTAATTCGCCTCCGCACTTGTTAGTCGTCTCGAATAGTACGCGACTGGCCGCAATCTACCCTGTTTGTCTACCTGAGATAGACAGCCTCCCATGGCATACCCTGAGCAGTCAGCTTCAAGCACCGTATCGCGATCTGGATCCCACTGTGCTAGAACTGGTTGGGATGCGAAAATTCTTTTCAATCGTTTGAAAGCCTCGTTTTCTGCATCACCCCATTGCCACGTTGAATCCTTTTTGGTTAGAGCAGTAAGTGGTGCCGCAATCTCTGAAAACCCATCCACGAAACACCGATAAAAATTTGCGAACCCTAGGAACGACCGAACACCTTTTACAGTGGATGGTGGGTCCCATTCCAGAATAGCTTTGACTTTGACTGGATCCACCTTTATTCCATCACCTGCACGAATTATGAACCCTAGGTATTTGACCTCTTTACACAGAAACTCGCATTTGCTAATGTCTAAGTATAGTCCTGCCTTACTCAACTTGCGAAGAATACTTCGTACCGTGTTCCAATGTTCATCTTCACTACCGCTAGTGTAAGCAAGTACGTCATCCATATATGCTGTCGCATCAAGATCCAAGTGTTCACGAAGTTGCTCGTTGATGTACCTCTGAAAGGTAGCGGGCGCGTTAATTAAGCCGAAGGGTGTCACAAGCCATTCAAAAAGTCCCAGCCTGCATCGAAATGCTGTCAGCCATTCGTCTCCTTCCCTTATTCGAAGTCGATGAAATGCCGACTTGACATCCAGCTTCGTAAACCATCTTGCCTTTGATAGTTGCCGGAGAGTTTCCTTGAACAAGGGTAGAGGATATCGATCTGGCGTAGTTATTGCGTTTAACCCTCTATAGTCAACACACAATCTCAAACCTCCATTTGGCTTTTTTGCGAAGAGTACTGGTGCTGCTGCCGCTGAGTTACTTGGACGAATCCATCCCTTCTGTAACAATTCCGTCAACGTTTTCCGTAGAACGAGTAGTTCCTCCCGAGACATTCCATATAATGGCCCCCAAGGCGGGGATAGCGGCTTGCCATCTTGCTGTTGGAGATTGATGGCGTGGTCAAGGGTACCTCGTAGCGGTGGTAATTCGTCGGCCCCACCACCGTCAGCAAAAAGGTGTGCAAACTCCCTTACCTGCTGTGGCAATTTGTCTCGCGCATTTTCAATGGTGATATTTGGCTTCGTGCGTAGAGCTTTATTAATGTCGTCTAGGGAAGCTTTGCATACTGGCACCTCTTTAATCATGGATACCATCTTATCGACAGGTATCATCCTCGGTCGCGCGACGTTGCGCAGAGCATTTCTCCAGCGCTTCGCACTATGGATCGAGGTGCCAATCTTACGTATTTCTAACCGCTGTTCTTTTGCATGAATTACGGCATCTTGATCCTCGAGCCATTTCTTCCCAAGTATCATCTGATGGGTACAGTGTGGGACAACATACAACCATAACTTCGGCATCACATATCCGTCTAGATCAAGAGAAATGTAAGTGATGCTATCGACTACTGGCTTATTAGTCGTTGAATCTTCGGCTGTTTCCAAAGATCGAGGGCTAATACTTATGCGCGGCAGTTGTAGTTTAGATGCCAGGTTATCATTAATAATCCCAGAGCACAAACAACCGTTATCCACCAATGCTTGCAACATAGTGGAATCGTTGATAAGTGCATTAACTAAAAATGGAGATGTATTCATTATTAATTCCTGACTAACAACTGCTTTAGGCTCCTGAGTGCGACTTTGCTCAGGAGCATCTAGTTTTCCGAGAAATGTTGACTTACACCCTCAGTCTCTTCATCCTCCATCAACAGCCTCAAATCGATTGCCGGGAGAGAGGCTAGTGAAGCTGATATACCCATGGCGCCTGGTTTTCGTGCAGGCAAGACCGGACAGATTCTCGTGTTACAGCCTTGGCGCTCGCATCGAAAACACTTACCCTCCCTTTGGAGTCTCTGAATTTGCTCTGGTGACTTCCATCTTGCACGAAGCGGCTTCCCATTTGCACCGCGTGCAATGTTAGCAGAATTAATACCTCCCATAAAAGTGTCACCGGCAGTATCAATTTCACCAACAACTCCGTACGTTCTATTAGGAGGCCTCCATCCTCCTCCGTTAGGTCTCCCTCCTCGGTTGTTATGACCTCCCTCATGGCGGGCCCAGCTGCTGACGCCACGATTGTTCCTTGAGTGTCCCAATCCCTCGGGTGTGACCCAGCCTCCACTTCGATCTTGTTGGACATTTAGTTCTTCATGTTGGTGTGATATCTGACCAACAATCTTAGTCCAAGCAAAAAAGTCGTTCTGCGGTAGGAGATGATTACTGGCTAGGGCTTTTCGAAGAGTTTTATTTAATGCGCCTTGGAGCATAGTGATTTTGGTCTCGTCAGGCCACATATCTCCTCTCCCTTCTGTCAGCTTGTTTGACCAGGCGGGAAAAAAGGTATTCCACTCCTGGTTCTCTCCCATCTTCAATTTCCCCAATTCAGTCCTAGCACGGGTGATTCGGGTGAGGTCCCAGTTACTACGGTCCAGGAACCCGATAAAATCCTCTGGGCTTTCCATTCCGTTCTTCCCTCCAGTTTCAAAATATGAGCCGGCTTCCTCTTGGGCCATTCCCTCCAAAGAATTGTAAATCATCAGGAACACCTGTTGATCACTATATTCGAAGGTATTCCAGTCGAGACGTAGTGCAGATAGCACGGCTTTTCTCCAAGCGGGATATTTCTTCCTATTTCCATCGTAAGAAGGAAGTTGGCTGGGTTTTAATTTAACATTTTTCCTTGCTGGATCTTTGATTATTTCAACCTCTGAAGTTTCATCAGGGGTCCTGCTAGGAAGTGCTGAGATTCCCAGTTGCATTCGAAGGCTAAGATTTTCCTCCTTCAAGGAATCGTTTTCAGCCAAGGCTGACTTCAACTCGGTGGACATTTCCTTCGTCTTCCGTGAAATTTGTATCGTCGTGCGTATGTCGTCGTGCGTGTGTCGTCGTGCGTGTGTCGTCGTGCGTGTGTCGTCGTGCGTGTATCGTCGTGTGAATCGTCGTTTTTCTGGAGTGGTGAGTTTTTTTTTTTGAGATTGAAAATATGTCACAGTCTGAGCATAGGCACTGAGGCAACCTTATGGTCAGAGGTATTCTATTTTCAATCTATGGTGAACTACAGATTGAAGAGGATAATAACAGTTACTTTATACATGATTATTATCCCGGCCAATGACACAGTTTTCTATCCGTATATCCGTATCTCTTCTCGTATCCCTTCTCGTATCCCTTCTCGTATCCCTTTGTCGTGCCCTATTCTTGGAGGTGTTTGCCAAGTTGTAAGACCCTGCTTCCAAGAATAGTCCTTGCCTAGTTTCATGCTAAGCCTGCGTTAGACAGCGCAGGCTACAGGCAATTACCGGCTTACAAGCCGTCACACTGATCCTACAATAGACTGATAGAGAGTGATGTCTTTCTTCGGTGCCACCTCATCATATGGAATCATGTTGATCATAGCGCCAGGCTCGAACGGCGTGGATACTGGGTGACAGTCTTCCATTCCAAATCGTTTCAGCAACTTTTTAGCGTAGGCATCTTGACAGAGTATTATCTCATCTTTTTTCCAGTCTCTGACAATCCTAACTCCTAGATAATAAGCTGCTGGTCCCATATCTTCTGTTTCGAATAGGCCCAGTAGCTTTTTCTTCATCTTACCGAATTCGACACCTTGTTTTCCTATCAAGATTATGTCGTCGACATAGGTCACAATTATGAACCCTGTTACCTCATGTACATATGTTCCCGGATCGACTGTCAGTGGTTTGAACCCTATTGTTGCCAACTGTTTAGCCAGTAATTGTTGCCATAGCCTAGGGGCTTGCTTCAGGCCATACATTCCACGAAGAAGTTTTCCAACGTGATTACTGTTGGGGATCTTTTCCCAAAAAGGGGGTAGCATTACATAAACCTCTTTATCCATGTCATTATTCAGGAATGCTGTAATGACATCCATTTGATCCATCTCGAGACCATAGAGCGCTGCTAACGCTACAGCTACTTTCCATGTCTCCGAGCGAGCTACACCAGCAAACGTCTCCTCATAGTCGACACCATACTTCTGTTCAAATCCTCGAACACAGCATCTGACTTTGTACTTGAGGACTTTGCCTTCCTTATCACGCTTAGTTTTAAATACCAATTTGACTGATAACAATCGTTGACCAGCTGGTATATCCTTTTTCTGAGCTAGTGCCCAAGTTTTCTTTCGTAGAAGAGACTCATATTCCCGACGAATTACAAGACGCCATTCATTAGCGTTCTTACTCGCCAGGGCTTCTTCAATATTTTCAGGGTCGTCGGATATTTCCCTCCCTGAAATGAATGCGGCTGCCGCAGACGAATTGTCGTTGGCTAGTTCTGACTTTAGCTGAGCCGCACGCGATCGTGTCATTCGAGGTTCTGTAGGAGACTGGTACACTCTTGTTTTTCTAGACTTGTCTTGACAAATCTTTTTCTCTTCTTGGAAACCTTTGTTAGCTTCAAGCATTGAACCTTCGTCAGTCGCATTCGTTTGCATAGGCATTTCAGCGGTTTCCTCTGGCTCGCTGACAATTCCTTCATCTGTGTCAACATTATTGGTCACTTCCTTCTGTAGGGAACCAAGATTTTCATGAACTATTTCTAAAGGAGATTTGGTCTGAGGTCGACTTGACTCAGTGTTCTGATCTGAATTTCCTCCATAAGTTCTCGATGATTTCTGTTGAGATGTGGATTCAGTGATAAATTGAGTATCCCCCTCGACTGAAGTTCCAAACTCCTCTAGGGGTGCATCTGATATGTAACCGTGCTCATCAAATCGAACATGAGAAGATCTTATTATCTTCTTTCCACTTCTTGATGGCACGTATAGGCGATAGATGCTATTCCCTTCATATCCAACCAAAATACCAACCTCAGCTCTTACGGCTAATTTGGCCGCGTGAGCTTGTTACGGCCTTGTATTCCTAACCTTTGGGGCCTCTGATGCTATTGTTCTTTTCGGGTATTGTAGTGTGACCCTATATGCGCACGGACCAGTTGTATATTATGTATATATGTATATCTCTAGATACCTCTTGTTATCTTCTTTCCCTAGTTTAGAATCTTATGAATTATATTCCAGATCTTTGTCCTTATCTGATTCGACTTGTTCATCTGCTAACCTGTGCTCCCTTCTGGTCGTCACAGAGCTCTCTTTTCTTTTGGAATTTGGATATATGCTTTGCATCCAAGCACTCTGAGATGGGCTATGGACGGTTTATTGTCATCTGTAGGGTGGATATGGTCCATGAACATTTCGAATGGTGTTTTTTCAAACACACGATTGGCTGTTCGATTTGTGATATGAGCCACGGCGCGTATTAGTTCTGGCCAAAGGAATTCAGGTATAGCCTGATCCACCATGACGGTCCGTAGCTTATCAAGTATCACACGGTTGGACCTTTCACTGCCCCCATTTTGATACGACGAATAAGGCGTCGTTACTTCAAGGTGAGTACCCAATTCCATCATTAGATTACTCAATTTAGAGCCTCCGAACTCCAATCCTCCGTCCAGAATGAACTTCTTAATTGTACGATCATACTGAGTTCTTGTTTCAACGACAAAGTTCTTGACATTTTCGAAGGCTCCTCTCTTCTCTGGATGAGTTATAACCCATCTCATGTTGGTGGCCAAATCAGTAAAAATTGTGGCGTACTTCTGATTCATAATTCCTTCGGGAATCACTTTAATCACGTCAATACCCACTGCATCAAATATTTTCTTAGGCTTGGCTCTAGCCTCTTTGCTGACATGACGAATTGGCTTACTCAATTCACATGCCTCGCACAACTTACCAGGATGGACGTTGACCTTATCAATACGGTCTATGTACTTCATTCCACGAGTGAGTTGACCAGTCCTTCTGACATTCTCGATGCTAATGTGTCCTAGACGACGATGCATTAGCTGTAAGTCGGGTTTTATATCCGAAAGCCCCGCTGGGTACGCCACGTTCGCGTACATTTCTACAGCTTCTTTTATAAAGCAGCGTGAATCGGTATATAACAAAATTGACCCACTTGACGTCTTCACATATCCTTCATGGATTGTGCAGCCCGCCCTGAGTAGTTTCTTTCCACTTACTAAATTAGTGGGAAAGCCTGGGACGTAAAGACACTGTTTTAACTCCATTACATGGTGTCTTCCTCCTTCTAGTGCAACAGTCAATTGTACTGTTCCATGACCTTTTGGTGTGACGCTTCCTCCGCCACATTGTATCGGTCTTAAGCCAACCTTTTCCTCATAGTTAGTAAATCTGTCCAGGGAGTTGGCTATGTGCTCATCTGACCCCGTGTCGTTAAGCCATCGGTCGTTCCAGTGAGTTTTTTGTATCGCGTAGGTGGAGGAGGGGCTCTGACCATCTGAGAAACTGCTAGATGCGACGTGGCTGAAGGCGCTGAATGCGGGTATTCCAAAGTTTGAAGTTGAATTGTTATCCGAATCATCATCTTTGGCTTCTTTAGCCTTTCCTTTGCCCTTAGCGTCGCGTTTCTTAAGCTTTTCTGAGTTTTTCTGGTTCAGATAATTCTGACGTGTTAGCTATTTTTTCCCATTTTTGGCCTCCCAATCCTGACGAAGCAATTTATTGTGCTCGTAGCACTTGCCATTCTTGCAATATTGACAATTAAACTTGTTACCGCCGTCATTAGCCTTCCCTCTTCCTTTCGCCATCATAGTAGTGCTTGAGGAGCTCATCTCGAAATTGCGTGCCTCATCTAGTAGGTCAGCAATTAAATAGTCGAGTGAGGGAGCTATGGCGGTGTTTCGAGCCTGCGATCTTTGTCTTTCGGCCCAAACTGGAAACTTTCTAGCCACTCTGGCGATAAAGAACATTCCATTCCATCTCTCTGGTATAGAATCAGAGAGCGAGGAGATCTTTTCGACCCTTTTGGTGAACTCAGAAATATAATGGTTGTGACGGGAAACCCGAGTTGGTGATGATTATGTCGATTTAATAAACTGTATAAAGAGGAAAGAGAAATCTAGCTACAACTAACGGGTATTTATAACATTCAGCCCCTCAGTGATTGTCTTTACTGATTTCTTCGCCCTAGGCCGAATACTTGCCGCCCAGCCACACATTATCGAGAATCACTACGCTGTGACACTGATCTGGTCCCTTGGCTAGTAGTGCCGTATCTCCCAGTTTCCTCTATCGTTTCCTTTAAGTCTTACAACATGAATCCTCAACAATACGCTTAGGTATCCACATAAGCTCAGATAACGGACAAACCGTAACATAACCCCCCTATTTACCCTCTCCTCTTTTCTTTCCTTGACGCTGGCCCATTGTTTGTCTCTGCTGAGCCCCACTTTTTTTCCCAAACGTCGAGGGCTGCAGCATCTTGCAAATTTATGAGTGATGTCCACTCTGGCTGTGCCATTCCAGTCCACTTCACTAGAGCCTGTCGCTCACCATTTTTTGTTCTGCACCTAAGTACTTCGTCAATCTGGTACTCTTCTTCACCATCATCACTAGTGATTGGACCTGGGTTTTCATCTTCTAGTATTTGTGATGGCAACGGATTTTCTTCCGCTGGTAGGAGTAAGTCGACGTGAAATCTGTTAAAAATTCTTCCAGGGATATCAAGTTGCACCACCTCTGGCGAAATCAGTTTTGTGACAGTATACTTTGCATGTTGCCACCCTAATTTTTTTGAAGGTTGATCCTCCAATCTAATGTTTCGCAGTAGTAGCCACACTTTATCACCAACTTCATACCTTGGTGCCGGGTGTCTCTTTTTATCCGTGTAATCCTTGTAACGTTCTTGAATAGCGGCCATTGCGGATTGCATAAAAGCCGTTACATTTTCCAATCTCTCGACAAAGTTTTCAGCCCTTTCTTTTCCTGTGGATGTAGGGATAGTTGAATTATCGTTAATTGTTTGGATAGGATTAACGTGGTACCCATGTGTCGCGAAAAATGGACTCAAACCACCCAAGGATGCCACGTCCCTATTATTTATCGCTAGTTGAGCAGCAGCCAAACAGTCGGACCAATCGTGCTGAGTATAGGAAACATACGCTCGCAGGTAAGTTTGGACTTCCTGGTTCATCCTTTCCGTTGCTCCATCAGTTTGAGGGTGGTAAGCTGTACTCAATCTCTGTTGAATTCCAACTAATTCACATAGCCGTCTCCAAAATTTACTTGTCCAATTGGTCCCTCTATCGCTAGTTAAAGCTTTTGGAAATCCATGGTAACGCCAATGACATTCTAGGAATCGTTTAGCACACGTTTCTGCATCCATTTTATCCATTGCTTCGAGTGTTACTGATTTTAACAAGCGATCAGTGATCACCATGATATTTGTTGAGCCATTTGACTTTGGTAAGTCTACCATAAAATCTATAGAAAGTTCCTGATGAAATCTGTCAGGTACGGGTAACGGTTTAAGAAGCCCTAGTTTTTGGTGTCGCCAAATTGATGATCTTCCGCATACATGGCAATTTTTGCAGAATCGCTTGACTGATTTGCTTATCCCAGGCCAAAAATATTCTCGAGCGACTTGAGCAAGCGTTGCATCCCTTCCAGGATGACCAGAGACTGCTGCGTCATGGATGTTCTGGATAAGTGCTGTTGTTAGCGGTTCGTAGAGAGGTACCCATATACGTCCTTGGTAACGAACTACTCCAATAGTCTCATCAAATTCACACGCTGCAATAGTTGCTTTAATAGGACTAGGCTCATTTGAACCTTCTATCTGTAATTTGATGTCTTTAGGCCACACACGCTCTCCGCTTCGAACTGCATTTACTACTTGAATATATTTTTTGTCGTTTTTAATTGCTTGGTTCCACAGCTCTTGTAGATCCTCATTGACAAATATTTCATGACCTTCTGCCAGAACAGAATGGCCAACACTCAATTTTGATGCATGGACTGGCGTTAAAACCTGTCGCTCGCGGCTCAAAAGTCGAGGATCACCTTCCTTTGGTTTATCTTGATCCCTTCTTGAGAGTGCGTCCGGACGCTCACTCTCTACACCTTTCCTGTACACAAGTGTATACCTAAATCTAGATAGAAATTCAGCCCACCGAGTTTGCCTCTCTGTCAACCTTCTCGTGGTTAGAAAATACTTTAAGTTCATATGGTCACTTAGAATAGTGAAAGCTTGAGCTAAACCTCTCAATTCTGCGTCCCATTCTTTCATACTTGCTACAATAGCTAGGAGTTCTTTGTCATGAATTTCATAATTCATTTCTGCTCCGGTCAGCTTCCGAGAATAGTATGCCACTGGTTTCCATGTGGTATTTTCTTGCTTCTGTAATAAGCATCCACCAAGCGCATAACCAGAGCAGTCTGCCTCCAATATTGTTTCACGGTCAGGATCATACTGAGCTAGAGCAGGCTCTGCGACAAACTTTTCCTTGAGCAATTCGAATGCCTCATTTTGTTCGTGGCCCCACTTCCATGGTGTACCCTTACCTGTCAGAGACGTTAAGGGTGCGCAAATTCTTGAAAATCCCTTGATAAATCCACGGTAGAAATTGGCGAACCCTAGAAATCCCCTGAGTCCTTTCGTCGTCGTTGGTGCTTCCCATTCCGATATCGCCTTAACCTTTGCTGGATCCATCTTAACCGACGAATTCTCACCATTCGAGGATATGATGAAACCTAGATATTTTGTCTCTTTAACGCTGAACTCACACTTATCAATATCTAGCCCTAGCCCGGCTTTCTGAAGCTTTTCAAGGACCAATTTTACGTGCCTTTGATGTTCTTTTTCATCTCCGTTGGTGAAGATAAGTACGTCATCTACGTAAGCAGAACAAAAATCATCCAAATATTCACGTAATGCCTCGTTGATATATCTCTGGAAAGAGGCCGGAGCACCGTTCAATCCAAATGGCATGACAAGCCATTCAAACAACCCAAATCGTGTCCGAAAAGCCGTTTTCCACTCATCGCCTTCCTTAATGCGCAACTTATGAAACGCGGCTCGTACGTCTAACTTTGTGAACCATTTAGCTCTGCTCAGTTTAGCAAGCGTTTCTTTAATTAAAGGCAACGGATAGCGATCAGCTTTTGAAATGGAATTCAAAGCACGATAGTCAACACAAAATCGAAGGCCCCCACCTGGTTTCCGAACAAAAAGTACTGGGGCCCCTGCTGGTGAACTACTAGCGCGAATATAATCTTTGTCAAGTAGTTCTGTCAGGGTCTTCCTTAGTACCAACAATTCATCTCTTGACATTCCATATAAGGGACCCCATGGTACTTTTTTATCGGGTTCAAGGTTAATTTCGTGATCGCAACCTTTCCGATGAGGTGGAAGTTTATCTGTTGATTCTTTGCGAAAAAGGTCTGAATATTTTCATATTGCACAGGAAGCCTTTCCAAGTTTGTTGGTGATTTCTTTGATGGTGCAAGCGCTTTCTGAATATCTGCAAGTGTTACAGAAAATAACTGGGTGCCGCTCGTCGATTTCCTGGCTTTCCTGACTGTTGCAAGGAACACACCTGCAGACAAACTTCTGATATTCGACCCTAGCTGTAGTGCATCCATCTTCGGCTGCCGACCTTTCTCCCAAACTCTGAGTGGCTGACTGTTCACAATAGCTTCTCTGATGTCCATAAAATGATCCTTTGCGTTGTAAACAACATCTTCCCGTTCCATCCATGGTTTACCGAGTATCAGATCATGAGACAACCCTGATATTACATATGCAAATAAGGTACGCTGGTATCCGTCTATATCAAGTTCCATTTTAACCATTTCCGTGATAAGATCTTCGTGGTGGCGATTTTGTGTAGCTTCGGTAAGCTTACGGGGAGTTATTTTTGTCCGAGGAAGATTAGCTTTGCGTACTAGGGAGTTACTAACGGCGGCTAGGCATTCGCATCCATTGTCAATCAAAGTAGGTACAGAATAACTTCCATTAATTATTGTGTCTATTATAAAAGACGATCCATTCATTTTGTACTCTACGTCGGTATCTTCAATCTGATTTGATCCAACCACCATATTTGAAACTTCCTTTCCAGGCTCCTGAACACGACTTTGTTCAGGAGCTAACCTTTTAACTCACTTCCCACCACATTGAATTCTTCAGTACTCGCATCATTTTCTACAGAAGTTAAAGCCTGAACTGTGGTTTCGGGACGTTTAGCTGGGAGTAGATGGCAGTTTGCTATTATGTGCCCTTTCCTTCCACATCGCAGACATACACCATCTGTTTTCCGTTTGTTTAACTCAGTTTGTGAAACCCACTTTGCACGGACTTTGTTGACACCGGTCATCCTTGTGTCCCCATCTAAATCCTTGTTATTGGCGATATCTCTGTTTGCTGGATGATAAGGGGGTCCTTGAGAGGTTCCTCCGAGCAATTTACCACCAGCAATACCTCGCGTGCCGTCATCAAAATACCCAGCCTGACCGAGTAAGTACTCCTTAGTTCTTGTCATGCCAACCTCTTCAATTTCCGAACCTAGTGAAGACAGATATTCAACGAGTTCACGAAAGGTTTGTGGCTGCGAGCGACCGATCATGTGATTTCTTGTGGTTTTATTGAGTGAATTACGGAGCTGGTACATCTTATTCTTATCATCTCCCGTAGAGCTGGGGCTTCGTGTGAGCAATTGCTGAAAACGCGGTAGGTACGACGACAAGCTCTCATCCCTGAATTGTCGGCATGCATGAAATAGCGCAGCCGCCGATTGCTCTTCGTTTCTATCGCGATAGGTGTCATCCATGGCCTGTAATAATCCCAAAGCGTCCCATATTGCATCAATTGCAAGCATGTGTTGAAATTGGCCGGTGATCATGTCCTTGGCAGTCCCTGTCACCGCGTGGCTATAGAGCTGCATGAAGAAATCTGATGGTTGCAGGATTTGCCGTTCCTCTACATCGCGCCGATAAATATATCGAAGTATTCCGTGGGTGGTTGCCCATTTGTTCCTATCCTTGTGATCGTAGGCTTCCGGCCACTTAAGTGGTTTTTCCTTGCCAGAGAGCTCCCTACGTTCAGGTTGATGATTGTCGTTACCTTTAGCCGATTTCGGGGGTACCTGGCCTTCACCCTGTGATTTTCCCTGCATGAGTAGCATCATTTGACTCATTTGAGATTGTAACATCTCCATTTCCCTCCTGTGATCAACGTCTCTTCTCCTCATCTCCTCGACTATCGTCTGCATGTCCATTCGTGATTTCTCTTGTGGCATCGACTCCTGGTCAGACAAACCAGATGCCATCAAGTCCGTTCCGATGTTAATTCTGTCCATATCTGGACCCGTTACTAATACTTCAAATCCCTGCGCTGATTTAAATGAGATCCTACTTTGACGACTTGATCGTCCAGAGCTAGATGCCTCGTCTGTTGATGTTGATGGTAGAGCAAACGTTGGCATCAACTTCCTGTACAACTTCAACTTGGTTAAGGTGCCTACTGATTAACACCTGTGATTATAGGATGCCCTAAGTCACTGTCAACTAGGACTGCGATATACTTAATGACGGGCAAATGATGAAAAGATACAGTTTATATTGTGACGGGAAACCCGAGTTGGTGATGATTATGTCGATTTAATAAACTGTATAAAGAGGAAAGAGAAATCTAGCTACAACTAACGGGTATTTATAACATTCAGCCCCTCAGTGATTGTCTTTACTGATTTCTTCGCCCTAGGCCGAATACTTGCCGCCCAGCCACACATTATCGAGAATCACTACGCTGTGACACTGATCTGGTCCCTTGGCTAGTAGTGCCGTATCTCCCAGTTTCCTCTATCATTTCCTTTAAGTCTTACAACATGAATCCTCAACAATACGCTTAGGTATCCACATAAGCTCAGATAACGGACAAACCGTAACAATGGTTGAGGTCCATGAAGTCTTCAAATCTTATATTTGACCAATTAATTATGGCCCGATATTCAAGATTCCAACCTTTTCCCTCATACCGTTCTTGCAGAATTGTCCACATCTGGAGTGCTGAAGTCTTGCCATCAATCATGCTGTGAATATTTGGGGCAGTGTTGATCATAATGGCTAGTTTCATCCTAGCATCTCCAGCGAGCCACTGCTTTCTCATTTCAAATGCATCTTTATTCGAAAATCTTTCTTTGATGGACACATGTGGGGGTTCTTCCACTTCATCACATATGTAGTCCTCCAGATTGTTGGCTAGAGCAATGTTCTCCATGTTGTTCTTCCATTGCTCGTAGTTTTCCTCCCCCTTCAACTTGAAATATGGAGGCAATTGGAGTGTACCGACATTTCCCGTCGTACTTGAGGAAGCCTTGGGTTGACTCCACACAGGCGTTATGCTTGACGTAAGCTTCTCCTCTATCTTCGGGACCATCTTGGAACTTTCAGAATTTCCGATAGACATTTCACCTTTTCGAATAGTTAAATTAGGTTTGGTTTCAGAAATCTTTTGACATATTAGCTTTTGCTACCGGGCTCATAACCTGTTGAAATTTATGCGACAGTGGAGTTAAGAGTATACTGCATACCAGCTATTAATTCAGCTGCGTGTGGATACTTGATCTCGAAATCAGATTCCTGATAATATAATTTAATATGGAATTTATTGTGTGTATTATAACTACAACTCTTATACTGTTGATTATTCTTCAATCTGAACACTTTACAATTGCAGAAAGTGTGGAATACTAAGCGAGACACGTGATACAATTACAGAGCCATCACATGACTTTCAACATTATCCTTATAAGATCCAATACAAAATGTTCCATTTGTGAGAAATATTATTCTCCAAAATTCATTTGCTAGTGTCTTCAATCCACTAAACTTCTTCGAAAACTTGCTCAAGACATCACCTTCGAAATTTGATTCTCCCATTTGATTTTTCTTAAATTCAAAGATCTCTTTAGCAGTCCCTGTGAACCATTTCGAAAGATACTCTTGGTCCGCTTTTTCGCCTTTTTTGCCTTTTTCCCACCCATTGCTCATGCAGAGCCATAGGAGGACATAGAAAAACGACTCCAAGTCATGGCGGTATGAATGGTTGACTATGGCACCTGTCTTTACACAACTACCACTGAGAAGTTCTAGTGCCATGAACTCCATAGTCCCGGTCATTGCCTGAATCTTTCTCTGAGCCTTGTCATTGGATAGCAATACAGCCAGGTCTAGATCGATCAAGAATCCCCTCCAGTCCTTACCAACATCGGAACCAGTCAAGATGATGTTATTTTCTGAGATATCCCGATGCAATATCATGGCATCTTTGAGAAGTGACCTATGCGCCTTGATCGCATCACGCAACCCGATAACCAGTTCAATTGGCGATTCAACCTTGTGGATCGGTCGTCCAAATGGCGTTGTCGCAACGGCAGAAGACTGTCGATCTCGAATCTCTGCAACCCTGACCTTGACTTTGAATTCCGGCCCAATAATATCATGCGTGACATTCAAATGGTCACTTCCGAAAATGAAGGGCGAGATTCCAATGACTTTTTCTTTATCTGGAAGGTTGCTGGTGCTGGAATTGTAGATTGTTTTTCCATTGTCTCCACAACTTGAAAGTTGGAGCCTTTTGATTCCACTGTAGACGTCGTCGCCGTCCACGTACTGTCGTTTCTCTCCTGTAGACTTCCTATCTCCTCCGACAAAGATTTCGGCAATGTTGGTACTTTCATCCACTGGGAGGCAAGACACATCTTCTTCGGTGATAACATTCAACGACACAGGTGGCCTATTTTCCGTGAAAATTTCTGTAATGACTGATGCTGTCATGTTGTTAGTAAATATTCTTCAAGATTTTGATGACGGATTGGCTGACATCCAGCTGAAGATCTTGCCCTTTTACTCGACCGTCCATATTCAGTTCCGGCTTCATTCACCTCGCTGTTTCGCTTCTGCTTCTGCTTCACGGTCCTGCTGGTGCTTTTCTTTTGATCCAGCATATACCCTTCAGTAAACTCCAGTGGAGTGGCCATGGCTTTGTCTTTTGGACGCGTATCTTTCACCATCTCATGTGTGAATATAAGTCCTGCTCGGAGTTCGCTAATTTTTACAGAATCGCGCGATCCCACAAGCTTCACCAAGCCATCTACATCTTTCGCGTGTTCGAGCAGCTCGGCCTCAGAGTCATCCCTGCACATTCTCCAAGAGAACTTGACTATACAGCCACCGTCTAGATCTCGGTAACAGCTGGTTCCCCTAGTCACAAGTGTTGTTGGCTGTGCGACTGGCTCTGGAAAGAGTCTAAACTCGCGCGTCATCTCTGTACCGGGAACATTTAGCGTTACCGTAATTTGATGAGCTTCGTACTTGATATTTGGGTCAAGTCCAAGTTCTGCATCGCTCATTGACATGTACGCCGCCATCACATACACGAGCGTCTGCGGTGATTCGCCAATTTCGATAAATGAACTACAGTACGGCCCTGACCGATCGTATACCCAGAGCAGAAGAGACGTACCAAAGAGGATAAACCCGTGCACAAACTGTCGAAGGGGCTGCGCGAAAAACACCTCCCGCATTAGCGCAGAGAGCTGTAGAAACTTCTTCATAAACTCATCTTTTGGGGACTTTGTTAACTCTCCAATCACGAGAATATCGCGCCAGCCATGAGATGAAGTCGCAAGACCTCGCCGTGTGATGTAGTAATCAACTTGTCTCTCTGATTGTGCACCATCAATGACACCTGATTGGTTCATACGATGTTGGGTACCCTTCAGAAGAGGTACAGCCTGGGCCGGCTTAGAATTAGGTGATTCTGTTGAGGTTTCGGAATATTCTTCGGACGAATGGAAAATTTTGTTTTCCACATTCTTCATCCATTCCCAAACCAGCAGTTCGTCTAGATCTGTTGGAAATTTCAAATCATCTTCCTCAGAGAGCTTCACATATTCCTTAGCCAGCTTTATGCAGTTTTTTGTCCATGATTTTTGGGTGAAGTATTTACTGCAAAAACCATAAACATTAAAGAAAACTGACCCGTACAGCTCTCTTCGAAGCATCATTTTTATGTGGAGCATGGTTTGTTTTGTCCAGTCGCGTGTTATCCCAGTCCGCCTAAACATCGACTTGGCTCCTGGGTCGTCTAGCTTTGCTTCTTGGGCTTCAATTATCTTCTCAAGCGTGTCAACAAGTTCTAAAAGTGATATCCATACCTCATTATCGGAAGCGCAGTTTAGAATTAGCGTAGCCAGAGGTGCAAACGGTGCCAATTCAAATGGTGTTGTCTTCATCCATTCACTGATTCTAGTGAGACGTGACTTAATATTATTGATATGTGAATCTATCAAGTGTCCTTCGATGAGATAGATATACAAAGAATTTACCAAATTAGTTATTAGATTTCTGCATGTGCTAGAGTTCCTGGGTTTCCCAAAAATTATTTCGCAAGGGATTTCGAAAAATGCTGCGTGTAACGCACGGAAGTTTTGCAAAAGAGATTCTAGTGGATTCATGGCAAGGTATTCCTTCATTGTGGTGGTGAGAGACATAGTGTCTATAAGGCTATCGTTCACTTTCAGGAATATGATCGCATGGAAAGATTTCGCGAGACGGTGAAATGATGACTGCCGTAGAGTCGAATGATTATGGACAACTTTGTGGATTGGGAATCTCCATCGTGGCAGTCTTTAGTGTCAATCACTCAAGTTATTGAACAATGAACTATGCTAGTATAAGCTTCTTCTAGGTCTAAATTTTAATAAACTTACCATGTGTTGCTTTAATTAATCGATTGATTTTTTTGAATATTGATGTAATTGATAATTTTAGTAGTACTAGCGTATCTTTTTGGGTAAACGCCTTGGATTTGATTTCAAAGCTTCAACATGTATTACTTGCTTTCGTTGGATAAAATGGAGAATTGAGTTAATATATATATATTAAAAGAAAAACATCATTTTTGCCAGAAAGCTGCGCAGCGCTCCACGCTGCCCGTATTATCAATTTGACATCGTGATTATTATTTTTACATCTTCATTACCCTCCTCTCATCTTTTTGCTTTCCGTGCTCCAACATGGCGAGTGTGGGTGCTGGTGTGGGTAAATCCAGCGGTTTCGACGCGTCGCAAAATGCGACAACGGCATCATCAAACAACGGCAGCGGAGCGCAGATAGCTCCAAAGGATCCTAACTTGGAAACGATAGGGAAACTATTAAAAAAGGTTAGACTAATTGTGATGGGAGAGATGGATGAGGAGGACTTACCCTCAATGGAGGATGTGAACGAGGCCGTGAAGGCCTTCAACGCACACAAAAGGGCCTGGACGGAAATGTCCCAGAAGAAGTCTCCTATTGAGGAGAGGATGATGGCACTCGAGGAGGTGGTTAAGAAAAGCCTCGCGGATCCCGCTCGTGTTTCTGCTCCTGCAGTGACCTCGGGCGCGCCAACACTAAGGAGCTACGCGTCGGTCGTGGCTCCGCAAATGGCGAAAACGGCGGTAAGAACAAGAATCGATGGAGCACAGAACCTGCAGCCGGATGAGCTGCTATCAAAGGCTAAACAACACATCGAAGGAGCCTTCGCAATTCGTCAGATGCGAAGCCACGACACCGAGGTGTATGTCCAGTCGGCGTCACAGAGAGACGCGGCATTAAACATGCGCGAACCACCAGAATTTAAGATTTTACGGCAAGATTTTCCAGTCGAGGTTTTCGGAGTCCCACTGAGGACAAGAATCGAGGGCGGCAGAGATGCCGACAACTACGCCATCATCAGGGAGATTGAAACGGCGACAAAGGCTCGCATTCCAGGCCTGACAATTAACAGAATAAGATGGCTACACGATGGAAAGGAGTACCAAAGGTCAAAGAAAAATGGCCAAAACAGGGGATCAATTGTGGTAAGCCTCCCGCCAGAGGCCATGCAAACGGAAGTGGTCCGAAACGGCCTTGTGATAAACGCCATGCTCTTCACCGCGCAGGTCTGGTCACCACGGGCACAGCCAAAGCAGTGTTTCAACTGCAGCCAGTGGGGACACACCCAGGCGTCATGTGGAAAGGCAGCCAGGTGCGGTGAGTGCGCTGGCGCTCACCAAACTCGGGACTGTCCGAGGAAAAGGGTTTCTTGCGCCAACTGCGGCAAGGAACATCGTTCATGGCAGAAAGCAGCGTGTCGGACCTACCAGGTCTACAAGGGAAGTGTGGAGAAGGCTCGGATGGAGCTATTATCAAGAACGGCGGAAATATGGAATGAGAAACCAATGATGGCACCGATACGAACAGTCAGAACGACTGATGATCAGGGTTTTACTTTGGTTACCAGTAAGAAGACTGAAGCACCCAAGAGAAGGCCGGGACGACCACGCAAGGTAGTCGAAGCCCCAGTGGCACCAACCACCCCCGCTCCAATTCCACCTCCAACCTTGCCATCTCTTCGAACACTTCGACGACCAACGCCGGGCGAGGAGGTACCTTCTCTTTTCAATTTCCCATCACGATAGTCTGATCGAAGGGGGAGTTAACGAAAACTGCGGAAAGTTTATGAAGTTATGGTTGAAAGGAACGTCCTCGGCATGAAGCCGGGTCGGTTCAGAGTGGCAGGACATCGGGTTTTGTTTCGTTAAAAGCTTTTTCCCTTACCAAAGCGGCTTACCGTCTTCATGGTTCTGTAAATAGATACCGCATAGGACGTTAAACTAGAGAAATGAAATGAAATGAAAAATATATATATTAATATATATTTTTACGTCATACAAGTGAAGTCACACCGTGATAACTCCGTTCACGAATCAACTCTGCTAGGATAGTATTCAGTTTGAATGGTTGGAATTAAGATCCCTAATCAAAATAATTCCTCTGATTCGAGATAAAATTATTGCTTACAACCATAGATTGACCCCTGGAACGAATAGTGTGAAGGTTATTTTGTTGATGATGTGTAATGTTAGCTACGATGTCCGACAATATCACTAAATAAATAATAATTCTGACATATTGTGTTCCGTGACATGCATGTGAAGTTAATATTTGATCGCTTTACATGGATCTGATTTACGATGCGTATGTCCATGGTAGATGCATCCAAATGTATTGGCTATAAATTTATTATTCCCACCGAGTCGCCAGTGACTAGAAACCAAATTTACATCATAGGTAAATGCTGGAGGTCGAAACTAAACTCAGATAGCATTTCTATTAGCGCCATTAGGATTTGAGGTGGCGCTGGATGCACAATTCTCACCCAACTGAAAGTTTGGGCTGAGTACGATAAGCTAATGCTACATTTAAACGCCCTTCTATGGGCACCAGGATTGAGCTGTCATTTGATCGGCGCACTTGATTGCGAGAAATTTAGGCCAATAATTTCAGCGTCCTGAGACGGTAAACATCGTGCTGGCTGTAATATCCAGATTTTGATACAATTTGACTTACAATATACTACAAGGAAATATGCTGATACTAGTGGACCTTTAATGATGCCAGCGCTCAAATGTGATAATTCTTATTTGTGGGACTTCATCCTATTGAGATTTTTTGTTAGATAGGCATGGCATGATGTAAGGATTTAATGAATTCAGATGTACTTGAAGGACAATAACTCAATAGTGTGAGCAGATGCATGTCTGAGCATAGTCAGCTCTAGGAGGGCAAGACTGACACCTGTACGCGGTGCCTTCTACGAATCTGGGAGTGAAATACTCTCCCAGAGCCAAATTCAGTCAAACTTCGCAATACCGAACAAGTTGGCCCACGAGGCAATAATTCAAAATACTTCGCCATGTCAAATTTTCGCTCCCAACGAGATCGACTCCTACCAAAGTCTCATCAAGTTTACAAGTACGACTTAGTACATCCTCATTTCAATGACTACACCTCTCGTCGACTTTCTCTGGCCTCAGTTGACCACCAAATACACGCCCAAGCCGATATTCACACCCGACGTAGGAGACATAGCGTGGCGCACCAATCTGGGAGACAGTTCTTTCGGATGGAAGTAAGAGGGATCAGGACAAGTTTACAAGAGGACACGGAGGATGGATACAGTCTCGACGGGTGACAAATTTTAAATTTTGGCAAGGAGTTTTACGACTTGGGCTTTATTGTAAACTTCGGATGATTTTAATTTCTCCTATATGAGCAGGCCTATATATACTTAACATTTAGACCCAGTTTCTATCATATCCTTCCAACTAACTATGCGCATTCCCAACTAGAATTGTTGAGATTCATCTTACCTCCACCTAGCGCATACCACTTCCTAGCTATTAGTTGGCACTTCCAACTTCATTGTTACACAGCAAGCTAAGAGCAACGCCACAAGGAATTCTCATTACATCATGTACTAATTCAACAGATATTATGATATCACAATAGACTTTATGTGCGCAAAAACTTCGATTGCGAGAGTGTAGCTGACACTATACAAACACGCAAACGATGGAAGGTGCCATGATCCGCCTCCTGGTAGTATTTTCTGGTAAAGTTTGTGTAGCCTGAGCACCTACTCCACGTGGGAAGGGGACACCTTAGACCAAATTTCGCGCGGAAAATTCAGTGGATGACTGAGGCTTGCATGGATAACTTAAGGGTTTTGAGATGTTCCCCTGGGTGAGTATTCACGGATGAGGGTTGACTTGGGTTGAAGAAAAAGCCACCATAATCTCGCAGTGGTACTTGCAAATGAAATCCGAGGCAAGAGTCATCTTCCTTAATATTGAGTCATCTATTCTGTACTATTCTTTGATATTGTGTCATAGCTAGATAGCTGCATACGCAATTAAAACCTGATGCAAAAAAAAGTTAAGTTATGGTGGCTTTTTCTTTACCCCAAGTTAACCCTCATCCGTGAATACTCACCCAGGGGAACATCTCAAAACCCTTAAGTTATCCATGCAAGCCTCAGTCATCCACTGAATTTTCCGCGCGAAATTTGGTCTAAGGTGTCTCCTTCCCACGTGGAGTAGGTGCCCAGACTACTCAAACTATACCAGAAAATACTACCAGGAGACGG
Organism: Blumeria hordei DH14; assembly: GCA_900239735.1. Lineage (NCBI taxonomy): Eukaryota > Fungi > Ascomycota > Leotiomycetes > Helotiales > Erysiphaceae > Blumeria > Blumeria hordei. The sequence continues at coordinate 373,592 of OENG01000029.1, forward strand.
ACAACGGCACCTTCCATCGTTGGCTTGTGTTTATAGTGTCCGCTGTTGTTAGGGTTTAATGAATTCAGATGTACTTGAAAGACAATAACTCGTTAGGAATTAATAACTTCTTCCTTGGGAAGACAATCTACCATGTACTCTCCCATCAGCTATAAGCTCTGCGCAGACTAGTCTTAACTCCCTCCATTGGCCCCCTGAGAATCATCCTTCCTCCCTGTGTCAGGGGAAGCGTACTGTTTGTGGTGAATTATAAGTTATATTTAATCTAAAAAGAGAAGATTCTCATTGCTACATAGAAATTACAAAGAGTACGGAATTCCGGATTAGCCTTATGCCGAGTTTAGCCCAATTAGAGTGCATCATTGGGGGGAGACGAGCGGCTAGATATCTACAGGCTACAACTGTCACATAATCTTCCTCCTCCCCAGTGATACACTGCTCTCTCTCCTATTCAGCCCTCTTCTATAACTTGAAAGAGATTTTTATTTTCTTCTTTTTTTTTTTTTGTGGAGAGTTGCCTTTGGACTAACATCTCACCTTCCGATCCATTATTTGTCTCTACGGGACCGATCAATTCCTCAAACTGCTCTAGGGCCAGAGTATCTTTGATATTACCAATTGGTTCCCAAGTGGGAGCAATATATCCAGTCCATTTTACAAGGGCCTCTCTTCTACTTCCACGACCAATATGTTTAGTTCGTGCCTTTAGTATTTTCTCTACATACCACTCTTCCTGATTATCTTCAGCAATGACTGCCAGAGGCTGTACATCTTTGTTTTCCTGCGAAGGAAATGGATCCATGCTGACTGGCTGAAGTAATAACACATGAAATACGTCGTGAATTCCTCTCGGTACCTTAAGACGGTATGCATTTGAACCAACTGCTTCCACTACTACGTACCTTGCATGAATCCAGTCAAACTTTTTTGATGGCTGGTCAGTTTTAATGTTTCCCAGATGTAACCAGACTTTTGTTGAAGCTTTGTCGTTGAGTGATAGAGATAAGATAGAGGTTTATGGGTCACAATGTATGAGATAACTGAGTGTGAATGTTAGAGTTCCCTACTATTGTTGTTATACTAGTTAGGGTTGTTTTGCCTTGTGTTCTATGTACAAGAGGGATGTCTACATCTACAAGTGGGCCAGATCGCTTAGGTCTGGCTAGCAGCTTTCGCCGTTCCCTTCCTTCTCCCCCGCATGGCATCACGTGATATACAACTACTGCTCACCATGAAGTCCGAGGATGAGAAGCGTTAGATTACAACACAGGCTACTGGCAGCAAGATCTCAGAATGTGCCGCAAAAAAGCAAGATAAGCCACAAAGTAAGGCTCCTCAAGAAAAAGTCTCCCAGGCCAAAACAGCTTGGGCATCGATTACCCGGAATAGTCTAAAGACTCCACTGGCACCAAAAAAAGTCGCGCAGGCTATGCCAAAGGCGATAAACACGACACGGTTGTCAAAAAACCCAACCGCCAAAGACAAACGCCTGTTTCTTCGCCTTGGAAATGAACACCCTTGGAGAAAGCTATCACCGTTTGTGATGGATATGGCATGATGTCAATATAGTGACGTGAGAAACTCAACGCCTGTGTAACCATGGTTATTTTGTTGTTTACCATTATATTGCCTGTTTATCATAGGTCTGACTGTTACTGGGCAGCCAAGTATTATTAAAGAATAGAGGTCTACCTGCCCAGTTGTTTGTAGTTATATTGTTAGAAATGGAGACACAGAGTGTTGTGGACGTACGGGCCCTCCATTTCGTCTAGCTTCCCGACATGATCTTGTGTGTATTTAAGAGGTTGGAATGCGTAACATGGTAGCGCTTCAGGCTACCTATTAGATATATGAGCGGCTGTATGGCGTGGGCACAAGGAGGTTATTGGGGGTTTTCTATGCTTAGATGGCGCCACACTTGTATATGGTGTGGCTTAGGCTACGTGTTGCTTACACTCGTTCTTTTTTTTTTGAAATCATTTAATGTGTTTTCAGCTATCTAGCTATGACACATGACCGGTACTATGTTTACATATAGGATGACTCTTTTGACGTTAGAGACACTCATACTCTGGATTTCATTCGCAAATACCACTATGAGGTATGTTTGCTTACACAAACAGTCAACCCTTCTCCGTAAGTACCCATCAAAGGGAATTTAAAACCTTTGATTATCCAAGCATGCCTTCATCATCCATGCATACCAGCGCCGCGAGAAATGTAGTTAAGTTTTGCCAGATTCGAACCGGCGGTCTCCTGTCTCGGGTGGGATATGTGTCTTTGCTATCTAGACCTTACTTGAGAAACCGGCCAAGATGATGTACCTGTTGCAACTATGGCGTCTGGGTTGGATGATCAATGTGTTAGATAGTTGCTGGCAGAAATACTCCAGGTAGAAGAGTATATTATGTAATCAGTTAAGCGATCATGTAGATGTACGGACCATAGTATACTAGAATTTGAGGATGAATGTAATTGCTAATTATCTGTTTCAATATCGTATAATAGTATACACCTCCCGACTGATACTTACCAACAGTACCACCGCACCATCCAACCACGGCGGTATCTATAGTGTCGCCCGCACTCTCGCAAGCGAAGTCTTGGCGCACGCACAAAGCTCAATTCGAAAACTCGATGTCAAAATTCTAAAATTCACGTCCGTCGAGATCGTTTCAACCATTTGCAGCACCTTGTGAGCTTGTCCTAATCTCTCTCACGCCCATCCCAAAGAACTGTCTCCCAGGTTTGTGCGCCACGCTTTGCTTCCTCCGTCGGGTATAAATATCGGCGTGGGCGTGTACGTGGTGGTGAATTGAGGCCAGAGAAAGTCGACGAGAGGTGTGATCATTGAAATGAGGATGTACTAAGTCGTACTTGTAAACTTGATGAGACTTTGGTAGGAGTCGATCTCGTTGGGAGCGAAAATTTGACATGGCGAAGTATTTGAATTATTGCCTCGTGGGCCAACTTGTTCGGTATTGCGAAGTTTGACTGAATTTGGCTCTGGGAGAGTATTTCACTCCCAGATTCGTAGAAGGCACCGCGTACAGGTGTCAGTCTTGCTCTCCTACATTTGTACTTGTAGCGCACACCTTCCACACTTTTAGCTGTAATCCGAACATGACACTCTTTTGGTCAACTTCTACTTTCGTTCCATAAATATTGCGCCCATTTCATTGCGCAATATTTCCAACATATATACATGTTTTTTGTATCTATTTCACTATCTATCTATCGATCATCATATTGGTCCTCATCCATAAAATCTATAATTGTTGGTACAACGGGGTTCACTTGGTTTAATGCCTTAAAAGTGCTAAAAAACAAATGGTATATTCTGTCTATCTCTCCTCTATCCCTCCTCAAGCATTAATATCTAAAGTACAAAATGAAGCTTAGCGCCCTGATTATATCACGTGATGCGCTGACCAATACTTTTGGAAGTAAACGTTTTACACAAGCCCTTTATCCCTACGCCATTCACCTGTGAACCGACAATAATTGAATGCAATCCTTCCATCACTGCAACCTCATAACCCTTTATACCGTTTGGTGTTAGAGAGGCTATGGCGCAAATTCTCGACATTTCTCAAACCAACATTGACCATATATACTGTGTTTCAACTGGCTTCGCAATTAGCGCCGAAAACCAAGAATCACGCACCGTCATGTTAAGCTTAGCTAGATCCCTCGTCGAGCAAGATGCCATACTGGAAGAAGCATCGAACTAGGGCTCACTGAGAATCGCAATAGTCCCAGTTGCCATTAATACAATAATGGGTAGAGTCATTGTTACAGAAGAGATGGTGACAGACGAGATAGTCAGGGTTACTAATGCTGTCATGGTAAAAGTTCGCCCACATGGGAAAAGCCGACTTGGAGCCCCATACCAGTTGTGGGTAGCCCTTTTTGAAAAAGTATCGATCCCTCGGCCAGGCTTCCGACAATTTGATGACTCTGGAATTGCAGTCCGTCGCCAGCCTCGACAAAGCATCAACCAGTGCAAACGATGCCTTCAATTCCACGGCACCAGGGGCTGCTCGCGCGCCCCAGCTTGCTAGAACTGCTCTTCCACCATGTATTGCACCGCGGAGTGTAAGGCACATACCAAGTGCCGCAACTGCGGGGGTCCGCACAGATCAGACAGTCAGTATTGCTTAGCTCGCCCTACAAAGTCTGGAACGGCCTCTAAAGAGAACCTACATGCCATAAGGCAGGCTAGCCAACGTGAATTCGCGGCAGTTACTATGGCCAAAGCAGCTATCAGACGTACGTAGACAGCGATGAAAGCAGCCACAGAAATTCCGCATTCAGACCAGCCAGCTCTCAAAACAAGCAACTGCTTTGAAGTTCCCATGTCCGACGCTACAGCAACTGTAGCCGAGGTCGATGAGGCATCAAATCAGCAAAATTCTTTGTGAAGGACACCCCACTGGTCTCTTTAAGCCTTTCTCCTACTCTAAGCTTTATGTCAATAAATGTAGCTAGAGGGGGCTCAACGCAAAACATTGCGCTTGCCCGAGCATTCGAGCTGGGTATCGACGTGGTTCTTGTTCAAGAACCTCTGTGGAACAAACAAAAGAAGACAACAAAGGATCACCTAGGATATACTTATCATCTGCCTCACGGCAGTGAAAATGTTAGGCCCATAGCTGTGACCTATACCAGGATAGACAATAGAAAGATATTGGCATCACAGATCTTTCCATATGGTGTGTCTACTGGAGACTATTGCTGGGTAGAGGTGAACGGTATCACTTTTCTCAACGTCTACAAGGCACCAAATGACTCGACAGCTATACAGCCTCTCATCAACTGGACCCCACCACCAAACTCCGTCGCTGCTGGGGACTTCAACTCAGTATACTGGGCTTGACAACCTGGCACAGAACACCCTCATGGACAAGGAGAAATAATTGAAAATGGGCAGACAAACACCATTTGACCTGTCATACTGTTGGGGAGCCCACTCATCGAGCTGGAAACACGCTAGATCTAGTTTGGAGTAATATCGACGGCGCCCGTGCTTGGGTAGATCGTGGAGAATGTGTCACCAGTGATCATCACCCTATACAAGGACAAATTCTAGTTTGCAACTCAGTGATGAGACCCGAAAAGGTAAAACTCCGAGTAACAAAAGAAAAGCTACCCAGATACGCGGAAGTCATTACAAAGTGGGCTCGACCACCACCAGTTCTTGACACAATCGAGAAGGTTGAAGACTATGCTCAGGAAATTTGTTTCCATCTCACCAATGCCATCAATGCAGTAGGAACCCGTCCTTGAACCGGCTCTAGTAGATCTGCTCTATGGTGGACTTCAGCGTGCAAGGTAGCACACGCCGAGTATAAAGCCGCAATAACCAACCACCAGCGGGCACAATACGCAAAAAATCTTCGATCAGTTGTCAAGGCTTCGAAAACAGAGTTCAAAACCCAACAGGTCGAATCAATTACTACGCCAAATTATGTGTTCAAGCTAATGAAAATGAGTAACCCCAGACAGGCTAGTATCTCTCCGCCGCTTAAACACAATGGGACGTTAATAACAGACCCATTAAAACAGGCCACGATCCTTTGTAATGCTCTCCTGGCACAATACCAGGCATCAGACGACTTGTCTCCATGTTTATTTACGAGCAGCAGTCGGATACCGTGGGAAGAGGACGTATCAGATGAAGAAGTCCGAGCCTGCACCATTGGTTGCGGAAATACGGCCCCAGGGGCAGACGGATTCTCCGTAACTCTGTTGGAGGCATGTCGGAATACCATCGGGCCTTGGATTTCCCAACTGTTACGAGCTTGCATTCTGCTTGGCACCCATCCACAGTGTTTCAAACTAGCTGAAGTTGTCCTCCTGCAAAAGAAGGATAGAGATCCAACGACAATCAAGGGTTGGAGACCGATCGCTCTTCTCTCATGCTTGGGAGAAGGGTGTCACGGAATGTGGTTGTGTCAGGATTGCCTTCTGTATAATCTATATATGTGGAGATAACCAGAATCTAGTGTTCTATGACTCTGGTCTGGCCTTTTGGCCGAGTGGTTATGCAACTATCTCATGCATAATGTAGGATGGCGCCCTTTAGCCTGAATACCACCTCTTTGACCTTTGTCTCCGCCCTGCTGTCTACATGCTGCTCTGACAGGTTGTGATCTAATTGATCGAACAAAATACACGAATTTTATTCTGATTTCCTAAAATAATGATAATGCATGAATAACTACAATGCAGAATAAGAGCATCTTGAAAGGAAAGATATTTTTACAGGGGCATGACTAAGTTGATCCTAAGGCCATCATTATACATGGGCCGCCCACAGTGAACGACAGGAGTCTGTGCACTAGATCCTGTAATAAAGGGTTAGAAAGGCTCTTAGATAAGCGGATGGCACACCTTGCAGTTATTCATGATGTAGCCGGCCAGCAACAATTTGGTGCACTACTAAAGCGCTCAGCATCGGATCTGGTCTCATGTATGGTCCACAATATTGAAGAGGCAAATACACAAGGATGGGTAGCTACCTTTGTAACATTGGACGTTCAAGGAGCCTTCGACGCGGTACTCCATAACCGATTAGTGTTGGAAGTATCGCGCAATGAAATGGGCGCAATATTCATGGAACGAAAGTAGAAGTTGACTAAAAGAGTATCATATTCGGATTACAGCTAAAAGTGTGGAAAGTGTGCGCTACAAGTACAAGTGTAAGCGACACGTAGCCTAAGCCACACCATAAACGAGTGTGGCGCAATCTAGGCATAGAAAACCCCCAATAACCTCCTTGTGCCCACGCCATACAGCCGCTCATATATCTAATAGGTAGCCTGAAGCGCTACCATATTACCCATTCCAACCTCTTAAACACACACAAGATCGTGTCGGGAACCTAGACGAAATGGAGGGCCCATACGTCCACAACACTCCGTGTCTCCATTTCCAACACAACTCTTGGGCAAACTTATGTGGCTTAACAATACACGCTTTGATATTGTTTTTGCTGTCACTAGAATGGCATCATTTGCGACAGAGGCAGGCTGGAATCACTGGAAGGCCCTTCTAAGAATCGTCGAATACATTTCTGGTACAGTTACGTTTGGTACAACATATGGGAATAAAGATCATAGGGGAGATACCCCAATTGACTACTACCCTTTAAACCATGGTGTTGAAGTATATTCTGGGTCAGCACAGTTGAATGACGAGATGGGCTATGCCAACGCAGATTTTGCCGATGACCAATGTGATAGAAAAAGTATACTTGGATGTGTCCTTTATGATGGTTTGACCCCCAATAGTAGTATATATGTAGCAAAGCTCCCCGAGCCCTTAATAGAAATCAGTTCAACCAGTATATTCATTTTACACATTACATTGATTGCGAGTTAGATGCCTGTAAACATTGGTTTCTGAAGCAGACTTTTCGAGAGACATTGTTTGCCGGAATAGAGGATGAATTGATAGTGGTGTTGATGATGATGATGATTTATTAAAGTCCTAAGCTAAAGCTTCAAATCCACTATGAGTACAGGACCAGTGTTTACAGCCAGGACTACATCTAAGTGTTGTGCTCAGCTAAAATAGCCCTGGCAGGTAGCGCATGGAGGGTGAGTATGTCATCAGGGTGCCTTGGGCATGGACAACTCACATGACATGTTTGGAGCATTTGGTCAAGCAAGGCATATTAAATGATTAGGCATATGATTGACAGGTAAACGAGTCAATGAGGTATAAAAGGAGAGGTTTTCTCACTGTAACCTAAACACACACATACATAAAGTCACTTGCAATTCACTCTCGATCAAATCATATCTTAGCCGTCAAACGCAAGTGTATGTTCCCCATTTCATACATGTGATGGCTTGTAAGCCTGTAATTGCCTGTAGCCTGCGCTGTCTAACGCAGGTGTAGCATGAAGCTAGGCAGGGACTATTTTTGGAAGCAGGGTCTTACAAAGTGGCAAACATCTCCAACAATAGGGCACGACAATGGGATACAAGAAGGAATACAAGAAGGGATACGAGAAGGGATACGAGAAGGGATCCAGATATATATATAGAAACCTGTGTCATTGGAAGGGATAATAATCATATATAAGATAGCTGTTATTATCCTCTTCAATCTGTAATTCACCATAGATTGAAAATAAACTACCTCTGACCATAAGGTTGCCCAAGTGCCTATGCTTAGACTGTGACAATATACCAAGTAAAACACTAAGACAAACCCAGCTTGATACCACTGCGTGAGCCATCACAAAACCAGCAGTCAGTCAAAAATACGCGCTACAGCAAACTCCTTCTCCCAAACCTGACAAAAGAAAAATATAAATTGCAAAGAAATTAGAACTGGAAGCAATACTTCTTGCCTCGATTCCAGCTTATTCAGGTTTAGTTCCTTGACGAGTTATATTTGATCTCCACTGAGAGTAGGAGATGGATGTACAGGAGAATACCCAAAACAATTGGTATCCTGCCCAAATTGTTTGAAGCTCTCGAAGCACTTAGGCCCGAGTAGCTTGTGTAGGAGGGCACTGTGTGACAATGACCCTCTAATTCGACGCGTGGTGTTTGCGTTGAGTCGACAATGTATGAAGTGAGTCGGGGTGGTTTCCTCCCCACAGGTGCACTCTGTGATAGCGTGCGGGTTGTTGAAGCAACAATGGTACGCCGCGAAATTGCCGTGGCCCGTGCGGGCTGCAATAAGATTTCGTAACAGTAGTCTGAAGAACCTCAGTTGTGGTGGTTTGTGACGTCGCATGAGCAGATCTAGCTCACGATACCGTGGTGGACAAGTTCCATTCCACCAGCTGTCGAGCAAATTTTGTCGCTGGCGATGCGATGTTTTATGTAAAAATGTTGTAGTGGTGGTTGTTGACTCAGTTTCCACGCTGGGAAGCGTTTGTAGGGCGGATTTGGCCGCTATGTCTGCTTCTTTGTTTCCGTGTATTCCCGAGTGTCCTAGTACCCACTTTATTCTTACCTGAGCTAGCCCAGATAGTTCGCGAAATTCTCGTACTTCTTTGTGGCTGGTCGAGGACCTGTCCGTGTTCAGTGCATTTATTGCTTGTTGACTATCCATCACCACATTAATGCACTGCGTCATTCCATTTGCCTAGACTTCCTCCCCTCTCAGGTGACCCAATGCTGCTTTTAGAGCTTTCTATGCCCCCACAATCTCTGCATCTAGCGCCTCTTCCTTTTAGAAAAGTTTTTCCATCCAGCTTTAGGAAGAACCCCCAAGCTGAACGTCTGTTTCCTTCCGATGCTTCGTCCCAGTACGCACAAATTTCTGATGTTGACACACTAGTGATCCAGCGTTTACAGGATTCTGTTTGTTCTCTCTTCAGACCAGCCTTCAAGCCCGGCCATGATCGGTACAGTGGTGGGGCAAGAGGTTCCACAGCGTCTGCTTTTGGCAGCTGTCTATATGCACGCTGAGCCCGTGACATTTGAATTTCAGGACGTGCAGATTTCCGATTAGACTTCTTAAATTTCCGCGTACCAACATTTGGGCAAACTGCAGCACAGATCCTGAGCGGATGGCGGTCGTCAAGTGTTTGCATCCTGACAGAGAGGCGAAGTCGATCTCCTTCCAGTATGATTTTTCCGGCTGGAATTCCTCATTCTCTATGAAGCACGGCGTTTGGTGTTGTCCTCATCACCGGTAGTGCCTATCTAAGACCCATTAAGACGGCCTTATCAACCATGCTACAAAGGCCAGCAGTTGGTGGTGTGACTATCCCCCTTACTGTTGGGAATCTGAGACCAGGCCACTAGACGTCAGCTCCGTAAGTTGCAATTGGGATATTACAAGTGTTGATTGCTTTAACCAGCGCTTCAGGAGCGGCTCCTCGGTAGACTGTGTTGAAGCGGCGCATGTGTTGTGCAATTTTCAGTGCCTTGCCACACCAATTTGTGACATGATGTTTGAAGTTTAGTTGACGATTGAGGTACACACCAAGCCAGCGGACATTTTGAGCCGGCTATATGAGAGTTCCATTAACATAAATTCCAACCGATGCTTCATGGTATCTTCCGGGAAATTGGACGACTTTGGACTTGTCAGTATCAAAAGCGACGGCATTGTTTCGAGCCCATACTAAGAGATGGTTGACCTCCTCCTGTGCCTCAGCTGCAGACTCCGCAATTGTCCGGCCTAACCCAAGAATGCCGATATTGTCTGCGTAGCTAAACCTCAGGCCTGGGGTTCCAGTTTGCATGGGCTCTGCCATGTACAGAAGAAAGAGGAGTGGCGAGATCGATGAGCCCTATGTGACTCCGCAAACTAACTCTCTCTTGGCGGTGACGCCTCCAGAGTATCGCACGTGAACCATTCGATTGGCGAGGAAGGATTTAGTCCATTTGACAATAGATTCCGGCCGTCCCTGGTCTTGCATCCTCCTCACTAATTGTTGAAAGAGATAGAGTATCACTTAAAGCAGAGCGAAGAAGAGTGCATTAATTATATGTTTATATATAAAAAGATGTCAATCAAGACCATAAAAAACGACGTGATAATATATTTAGTAAAAATCAGTAAGTTATAGTAGGCGATCATTTACGCTGTATTCCTTTATCATAGAAGTAGAGCCACACTAGTATCTATTCGTGCAAATCTTACAGGGGAGATGGGACCAGAGTGTTAATAGTGGATGTAGGGATTGCGTTGGGAACCCTTACGTAACGAAGGTAATTGTTACTAATAGGATTAGAATTCATTTTCCAACATGTTGAACGTGCTACTTCTTCTCCTCTCCGCTCAATTCGCGTCCCGGATTATCCTTTAAGTTATTGACAGCTCCTTTCTCCACTGGTGTAGCAAAAAGTAGCGAGTCCTCGTATAGGTATTCTTGTATTATTCCCCTCGCATACTTTTCTTGATCAATAGAAATTGCACCATTTGGTTGACGTTTGATGCGAATTCCTAGCACGTTCTCCGCATCACCAAGATCCTTCATTTCGAATCGGCTTTTAAATTGAGCTTTCACAGTATCAATGGCTTTCTCGTTAGCCCCTGTTATAAGCATATCGTCGACATGGACTCCTACCACCACGCCAGTTTCCTTTTGGATCAATACTGTTGGATCAGTTGTGGATGCTGTGAATCCTATGACTTCGAGAAATCCTGACAATAACAATTACCATAATTGCGCTGCCTGCTTCAAACCAAAAAGACTCTTTAGTACTTTCACAAATCTTCCGAAGTAATGTAGTGCCTCTTTTGGAACCTCAAGGAAGATGTCTTCGGTCAGGTCTGCTGCTAGAAATGCTGCAACAACGTCCATTTGATGGATTCTCCAACCATGTTTTGCTGCAATTGCCACAATTATTCGTAACCCTTCCATACCATTTGCTGGCGAAAATGTCTCTTCATCATCGATCCCATGGGTCTGCGAAAACCCTCTTGCTACCAATCGAGCTTTATTTTTAATTATCTTCCCATCTTTGTCAGTTTTGGCATCAAATACTATTGTTATAACGAGGTTATGAGAAGTCTAAGAATGGTCGCAATGGATGTAACAGTCAACTTGGGTGGATATAGGATAGCGCTTTAAGTCTAACGTGAAGAAGAAGGATATGTATTGTAGATCTGCTATATTGATGACTATCGAAGATAGGAGTAGAAAAGGTTGATCATGTACAGAGTTCTAGCAGCAAGTATTTATACACAAAAATGGTACACAAACTATACCCTCTATAGCAATAACTCCCAACCATTCAGCCATTCAACAATTATATCATTAGATATACCTGCGTCATATGATCATATTATCATGTATGGCTGAGATACTGGTGTTGTCATTTGCTGTATGTTAATGACGTATCATTGACACAGGATTGCCTGTCCTGTCGGTTACACTTGCCTAATACTAGCCATTTCAAGTTATGTGATCTATAAGTGGGCCTGATCACAACAAATACCAACCTTGATGATATTGCCTTAACCCCCTCTGGTAATGCATCAATTGACTTGGAAAGTGTCTTGTGTCGGATGATGTTATCCATCTCAATTTTGAAAGCCTTAAGCCATTCTTCATTGTCTGGGAGCTCCATTGCCTGCTTAAATGTAAGTTCTTTGTAGATCACTCCCTTGTGAATACCTTGCTCGTTTTTCATCATATTAACCTGATCACGTCGTCTTCTGCCATCTCCTCTCTTTTGCTGCCTCCGCGCAGCAGATTCTTTCGCGATTTCATCTTGTCTTAATTGTTTCAGTTGTTCTTTAGTCTCTCTTTTTTCTGCGGCTGTCTGTTGTTGCATTAGTTGGCGTATCGAAGTTTGAGGCAACCTTGTATTTCCTTCCTCGTCTGAAATAATTGTCGAACTAACAAGGTCTGTGAGCTCGCTTAATGTCGAATGATCGCTCTCAGTGGCTGAAAATTTTTGATCTTTGGGCAAGCCCTCAACCTCAGTATCAATAGTACCAACATCACCCATTACGTCATTAATTTCGCAATCTTCATCCAAATCATCGCCAGACTCATCTTCATCATCTTCATCATTAGTCTCGTTATCCTCCATTTCCGATCCTTCAACTATCTGCTCCCAAGGAATCACATCGCAATTGGTTACGCCATTGACCATCTGATCGAACTTCACAAAACGTGCCTCAATTACTCTCTTTTCCTTTGAACTCCAAATTAGAAAGATCTTTTCTGACTCTTCCTTCAAACCAACAAAAACACCTTCCCAGGCCTTTGGATCCAGTTTCTTTCTCTTTTCTTTTGGTATATATACCCATGCTGGGCACCCAAATACCTTCCATTGCAACGCACTTGGCTTCTTCCCACTCCATTGTTCCCAAGGTGAAAGCTCCGTATCCTTAATCTGCTGACGGTTTTGAACATAAACTAAGTGTTTGGCAGCAAGTTGCCAAAATGCTGGCTCCATTTTCATCCCAAATCTCATTGTATTTGCCTTTTCCATTATTGTGCGCATACTGCGCTCCGCAAATCCATCACCTTCTGGGTGATATCCAACTGTTGGCTCTATCGCAACATCACGGCCATCACACCACTTCATCAACTCCGTATTCAAGAATTCTCTTCCACGATCAAAACAAATAGCTTTCACTTTTTCGCTAATACCCCAACGTGTCACGGTTTCATAACAAAATGCATGGGCGATCTTGTAGGTACAGTATATTAATTATAATTCTCTAGAGAGAGAATTCTAACAGCTAGTGACTACAAATATATATAATCCAGAATACTCCTCCTTCCATAGGATTCCCTCTATGACCAGAATTGTTTGGATTCTTCAACAACTTCCTAGAAGATTCTGGATGACACCATTGATCTAATTGCCTGCGCTAGCTAGCGTAGGCTACAGGGATAATTAGGCTTAACAGCCGTTACAATCTCCCTTCTCTTCCTCAATGAGTAAATATTTTATTTAACTTTCTTATTTAATGCTTTTTTTTTTCGTCGTTCCCTCCGCGTTTTCTGGACATGAGGCTCGGCCTGGCCAACGTATCTACCTGAGTATATTTCTGAAGGGCCATCATTTGAAGTTATGGGACCATAGGTCTCTTCAAATATCTTTAAAGCTTCGGTGTCTGCCACGTATTCAATGGGCTCCCAAGTTGGTTCTGCCCAGCCAGTCCACTTAACTAGGGCTTGCCTGAAACTACCACGGCCACGTCTCACTGTTCTCGCTCGTATTATTGAGTCCACTCCAAATTCTTGCTCGCCCAGATTGTCAAGGATAGCGGGATTTTGTGCATCGTCCTGCTGCTGACTCGGAAAGGGATCCATACCCGCCCGCTTTACCAATTCAACATGAAAGCGGTTGTGGATGTTTCCAGGAACGTTCAACTCCACAGTCAAAGGATCCGGGACCGCGGTCACATCGTACTTTGCATGAATCCAGGCTAGCTTCTTGGAGAGCTGTGGTGTTTTCACGTTTCGGAGATCCAACCAAACCTTGTCGCCAACTTTATACTGATCTGGTTGTCTTCGGAAGCGATTTGCATTACCCTCGTTTCGTTGTTGAGCTGAAGCCATTGCTGCCTGTGCATAGTCTTGCGCGTCCTTTAACCTCTTAACATAGTCCTGAGCAGATAGTCGTCCTGGGTGTCGGGAACCATTCTCTAAGACAGGCGTAGGCTCTGCTAGAGGGTCCAAATCGTATCCATGCCGTAAGAAGAATGGGCTTAGTCCTCCAATCGCTGAACTTGGTCTTGAATTTAGTGCCAGTTGGGCTATAGGCAACAGTTCCATCCAATTATCTTGTGAGTAGCAGGTAAACGCTCGCAGGTACTTGTACAATTCCTGATTTGCTCTTTCACTTGCATTTGACTGAGGGTGGTACGCCGTGGTCAAGCGTTGAGTTATTCCTGTTAGCTCGCAGAAAGTTTGCCAAAAGGTTCCCACCCAGTCACTGCCTCTATCACTTGTCAAATATCGTGGAAAGCCAAAGTAACGATAATATCGGTCGACAAAAACTTTAGCGCTTGGTGCAGCCTCCATTGTCTTTGTACCAAATAGAAAAACGTCTTTAGATAGCCGATCTGTTATAACCATTATATTTGTACAATCTTGAGAAGGTGGCATATCAGTAATAAAATCAATTGTAAGCTCGCTTCCTATTCGGTCAGGAATTGGCAGTGATCGAAGAAACCCAGCCTTTGCCTCTCGCCATACTGTCGTACGACCACAGACATCACAATTCCGTATAAAACGACGGACCGATTCCCTCATCTTTGGCCAGAACCATCGCCTTAAAAGTATGCCTATCATTGTATCCTTGCCCGGGTGACCTGCTAGGTAGCTATCGTGTGTCTGCTGCATTATCGCCGTTCGGAGTGGCTCATAATCGGGAACCCAAATTCGATTTTCCCTTCCACGAAGAACGCTATCTGCAGCAACCGTACACTCTGCAATGTTAGCGGTTAATTTCTGAGCGATATTTGGTGGGAAACTTCTCTCTCCGTGCTGGACAGCATCTCGCGCTCGTCGCCAATCATTATCGTAAATGACTCCTTGATTCCATAATGCCTGAATCTCATCATTGTCAGATATTCTCGCTGTCGCTGCTGGGTCTGCTGCACCGAGTTGTGCATCGACAGGTAAAGCTTTGACAGTTGGTAACAGTTGCATAATTCTACCCGTGGTTCGTTCGTCATAAAGGCCATGGGGCTGATCCTGATCGCGTCTTGAGAGAGCATCCGGCCGTTCGCAAGCATTACCAGGTCGCCATTTTAGAGTGAAATTGAACTGATGTAGAACATCGTAATATCTGGTCTGCCGTTCATTGAGTAGTCGCTTGGTCATGAAATAGTCTAAGTTCTTGTGGTCGCTCAGAATTGTGAAAGGCTTTGCAACAGAGCGCAGTTCAGCTTTCCATTCTTGCAGGCACGTGATTATGGCCAGCATCTCTTTGTCGTGTATCGGATAATTTGCTTCCGCTCCGCTCAGTCGCTTGGAGTAGTAAGCCACCGGCCTCAGCCGGCCTTGCATATCAGCTTGAGACAAACATCCACCCAATGCATACCCAGAACAATCGGCTTCCACCACTGTGTCTCGCTCGGGATCCCATTGCGCTAACACCGGCTCAGTTGAAAAAATATGCTTTAGTTGTTCAAACGCCTCGTTCTCCTCAGGTCCCCATCTCCAAATTGAATCCTTCTTTGTCAATCTGGTCAGTGGTGCAGTTACCTCCGAAAATCTATCAACAAAGCATCGATAGAAATTTGCAAAGCCGAGAAACGATCGAACTCCTTTAACCGATGTAGGTGCCTTCCATTCTATGATGCTCTTGACCTTGTCAGGATCTACGGTCACCGAGTCTCCAGCTCTCACAATGTATCCCAGATACTTAACCTCTCGACATAGAAAATTGCATTTATCAATGTCCAAGTACAAACCAGCCTTCTCTAGCTTTCCCAAGATACTTTGAACCGTTCTCCAATGATCGGCCTCACTACCATTCGTGTATACTAGAACATCATCCATGTATGCTGTCGCATCAACATCAAGGTGTCCTCGTAGTTGCTCATTAATATAACGCTGGAATGTTGCAGGTGCATTTGCAAGACCAAATGGTGTAACAAGCCACTCAAAAAGACCATGGCGACATCTGAAGGCGGTCATCCATTCATCTCCCTCTCTGATTCTGATACGATGGAAAGCTGACTTCACATCTAGTTTCGTGAACCACCTAGCTTTTGAAAGTTGTCGCAAAGTTTCTTTAAATAATGGAAGGGGATACCTGTCTGGAAGAGTGACTGCATTCAGCCCGCGATAATCCACACAAAATCGTAGCCCTCCGTTTGGCTTTCTAGCAAAAAGTACTGGTGAGGCCGCCGGCGAGCTACTTGGTCTGATCCATCCCTTACCCAGAAGATCTGTCAATGTTTTGCGAAGCACTAGAAGCTCCTCTCTTGACATACTGTAAAGAGGGCCCCAAGGCGGTTGGACTGGCTTTCCATTCTCATTTCGGAGGTTTATAGCATGGTCAAGGTGATCTCGTGTAGGCGGTAGATCATTAGCGCCGCTATCGTCAGAAAAGAGGCGCGCAAACTTCTTCACAGGGCCCGGTAATCGTTCTCGAGCATCAGAGATCTTGAGACAATGTTTCGTACGGAGTGCCTTATTTATGTCGTCTAAGGAGGCTTTGCAGACGGGAACTCCCTTTTCCAGAAAAGATAAGGCCTCAACAGCAGCACGTTTAGGCTGCTTTATTCCCCTTAGTTTTTGACGCCAGCGTCGAACACTGTAAACAGAACCACCACTCTTCCTGAGTTCCAACCGCTGCTCTTTGGAATGAATCACTGCATCCTGGTCCTCTAACCATTTCTTCCCAAGTATGATCTGATGTGTACTGTGTGGTACTACATACAGCCACAATTTTTCAGTAACAAAACCATCAAGGTCTATGGAGACCCAAGTGATATTTCTTACTATTGGCTTGTCTTGAGATGAATTTTCTGCTGTCTGAAGGGTTCGGGGAGAGATAGGTTTACATTGTAAACTTAGTTGGGCTGCTAATTCTTCATCAATGATACCTGAACACAGGCATCCATTGTCAATTAATGCTTGCACCATAGTGACGTCGTTAACTAATGCATTAACTAAAAATGGATTTGTATTCATCTTCGGTTCTTGTTCAGCTGCTGTCAAACTTTCTGAAAACTTTTTATCCAATATTATTGGCTGCACAAAATCTTTCCTTTCTTCTTGAATCGGTCTATCACTAGTAATGGCATTAATAAGGAGTGGCGATGTGTTCTTTCTCATTTCATGATCTGTAAGACAGCTCCCCATGACAGACCTCTTGGATGACCAACCCATTAATTCTCCTCGATCTCTTATTTGCTGAATTTCGATAGGACGGTTTATGAAACTCGGAGAAATGCTATACGGATCCACTTCGTACACTGCCGGATCAATAGGACCTAGACCATCGCCTTCCGGATCCTCTTCCATATTTTTTTTATAAATATGTAAACTTTTCTTAATCTTTCGTGGATTAATTGCTGGAAGAAGGTGGCACACCCTAGATTGACATCCCCGTTTCTCACATCTGAAGCAGCTTCCTTCTTTCCGAAGCTTAGCTAGCTGATCTTCTGATTTCCATGTTGCCCTAAGAAAATTGTTTTCCTCCATAAAAATGTTGCAATGATTCCACTTCATCTCTGCAAAGTTGATTGACTGCGATCTGACTGACTGCGATCTGACTGACTGACTGATTTACTGCAATTCTGACTGACTGACTGATTTACTGCAATTCTGACTGACTGACTGATTTACTGCAATTCTGACTGACTGACTGATTTACTGCAATTCTGACTGACTGACTGACTGACTGACTGCGGTTCTGAAGTTTGTGGAGAGAATTATAATATGTCACGGTTTCATAACAAAATGCATGGGCGATCTTGTAGGTACAGTATATTAATTATAATTCTCTAGAGAGAGAATTCTAACAGCTAGTGACTACAAATATATATAATCCAGAATACTCCTCCTTCCATAGGATTCCCTCTATGACCAGAATTGTTTGGATTCTTCAACAACTTCCTAGAAGATTCTGGATGACACCATTGATCTAATTGCCTGCGCTAGCTAGCGTAGGCTACAGGGATAATTAGGCTTAACAGCCGTTACACAACGGCGTCTTTGAGATTCTACTGTATCAATCCATTCACGAACTTTGCCCTTAGCTTGTGATTTATTTGTCAGAAAATATACCCAGATCATACCAGTATGTTGATCTGTAATTGATAGCATATATCGATTCTTTTGTATTGAATGCTGACTGATCGGCCCCCATAGATCCATATGGACCCTTTCAAGCGGTGCTGATACTGATCTCATTTTCTCTTTTGACCAGTTTCTCGTCATTTTTCCCTGTGTGCAAGCATTGCAGAAGGGTGGACAAAAAGAATGGTCAGGTAAATCTTTCATGATTTTTCTTAACCCTGTCTCTTGTTACTTTTCTGGGTGGCCTAAACGGGCATGCAGCAGCTCTACTTGAGCTCTGCTTGCCTTTATTTTCGAATTGGCTACATCCAAAGAAGCCTCCAAAATAGGTGCAAACTTGACTTTTTTCTTTTTCAGATTTGGATTTGACAATGATGCTTTGAATACCTTATTCGATATGTCTTTAGGTAATGGGTGTACCCTTCACATTCCGCCTTTTCGTTTTCCTTCTAACGCCACTTTGTTCTTCTTTGTCAGGCTGATACTCCTGTTAAGTGAGTCTACAGTCAAGGAAACACCTTCATCTTCGAGCTTTCCAACGGAAGTCAGATTATTTGTGCATTGTGGTATGTATTGAATTTGTTTGACTGTTGTCATTTTTTCCTTTCCTTCCTTGTTCTGCCAATAAATCCTGACTGTTCCTGATCCTTTGGAATAAATGGTTCCTCCATTTGCGGCGGCAACGCAGGTATTCGAAGGGCTTAATAACTCTTCTACAAACACATCTTTACGATTTGTAATGTGTGTGGATGCACATGTATCAAGCCATCAGATCACACGTTTCATATCACAATTTTGGGTCATAAAGCAAAGTGAAGCATCAGATTCCGTATCACTATTCAAGACCCTTGCTACTTTCGCGTTTTCCTTCCTAGGCACTTGGGCAACCAAGCAAGCTTTTCCTGCCGACGTTTATAACCACACTGGGCATTGATTCTGGAAGTGCGGACCTCCACAAGAGAAACAACCTCCTCCAGCTAGAAGCTTTGAATTTGTAGAGATTTTTGGAGGTAGATTGAAGCCAGCGGAGTTAGTATTGTCATTGCCACGGGGTTTCTCCTTGCCTCTTACTTGTTAGCCCACTTGTCTTTGTCCTGCCCAATTTGCTGTTGCAATGTTAGAAGTAAGCTCAGTCTCCCTGGACGCCAACAGGGAGATTATGTTTTCGAATTCTAACTCCACAGTGCTTTGGTTGATTATTTGGAGGGTTGTCTCATATTGCTCCCCATCAACGCTCAACTTCAACGTATGAATCATGAGTTATTCAGGAATATCGTTTTTCGGCTTGATCTTCAAGACTTGCGCTCGCAGCTTTCTCATCAGCTCGAATTTTTCGTGGATACCCATCGATTTTCCCTCTGTGATATCTGTGAATCTCGTAACAAGGCCGTGATATTGTGTCTCGTTATTTCTTCGTACTTCGATATCAAGGCATTGTACTTGTCTTGCGGATGCTTAAAAGCACCAATTATCGATCGATGATTCTCATCGACACTCTGACTTATTTTGAGAGATACCTGCGCATGTAATAACCTTGTTGCAGATCGAGCCACTGCATCAATCTCTTCATCAAGGCTCTTCTCGGGGGCCCTTTTCGCTTCGATCAGGTCGATTTGGCTGTCAACAACTAGACTGTCTTCCAAATCGTTTTTCCAGTTGTCAAAACTGTCCTCTCCGGTCAGTTTCGTACCACCATACTTCGATGACTTTGTAGACATGGTGGATTTTAGTTGTGAGTGTAATAAAGTATATCCTCAAGATTGCGCTAGCAGCGTAATCACCGGACTCTATAACCTGTAAAATGAATATACTGGTTCAACTGATTTCTATTAAGGGCTCGGGGAGCTTTGCTACATATATACTACTATTGGGGGTCTAACCATCATAAAGGACACATATTAATCCTGATTACTAGGATTAGCCCTGTATTTCAACATATTGAAATAAGAGCTTTAAGAAGACTTGGCTTGAAATTACAACATGTATACGACAAACCTGGCTTCACAAGAAGGCACGTGCAATGAGTGTGTGCTCGAGAGACTGCAAATCCTACACCTCGAAAAGGACATCCACCTAAATTAAGCGCTGAACAAGTTGATGAGCATGAGGCTTTTATCCGGGAATCTCCTGAAAATTGACAGATGTGCTATTTGGAACTAGCAATGGGACCCTTCAGCCACTGGGGGTGCAGTGAGCATTTAAATTCTAATGCCCTCCAACAAAGAGGTTACAGAAGATTCATTTCTCGGAAGAAGCCTCTGTCAAGTGCAGGTAATAAGTGTGAACGGTTAAAGCAGACGGTCAGCGCACTTAAACTATACCATAAAATAATAAATATTCTTCTATGGGAGAGATAACTACACTGGATTGTGCAAGCATAAAGTGTGCCCTGACAATCACCTTACATAAGCATTATCAAAAGATCTTGTTCTGTGCGAAAGGCCCAGCCTTTTTGCGTAGTCTTCATTATATGCAAGGCTGGGCATGCAGGTCAGCCCAGACAACCAATAGTGGCTAAACCCCTAACAATAAATACGAAAGATATGAAGCGGTGGGAAGGCAAATGGAGGGTACACAAAGCATTAGGATGGAGCAGCCTAATAAAAAACATGAAGTACGGTTTCATTTTAGTTGTAAGCTATACTGAGGGCTGCAATGCATACTATTGGTATACAGGGCAATTATTTTTGAAATAGATGTGTATTTTCAGATAATACCAATTGATTTTTTAATTTTAAATTTAAATGAGGACCATTGTACTTTTTCTTTAGAGTTGAAAACCATCCCCATAATTTGGACTTTCACAGAATATCATTGAATAGTACCCCTTGCTTGCATAACTAGTCGAGGAGCTAGAAATGGGCCTGCATGAAGACAATACCAATTAAGGCAATATTTACAGGGATCTGACCCCAGTCATTTTGACAATTGTACTATTACACCCCATAAGACACTGTATTTTATCCACAATGGGTCAAGGATTGGTGGAGTAGGCAGAGTTCCCTGTTATTGCATGCCACAGACCAAGGATCTGTTCTAAAACAATAGCAACTATGAACGAAGATATGTGAGCCATTCTACTATATTCTATCCTAATCTGTTCTGATCTTCAACCTATCTTACTCTATTCCATTCCATTCTAATCTGCTCTGTTCTGTTCTGTACTTGTTTAGACTATTCTATTCTGTATGAGAGTATACTGGAAAGTTCGAGAGCAATAGAGAGGAATGTATGACAGGTAATTTGGATGACTATGGTTCGGCAGATTAAGGTCTTGTACTTTTAGGAACTCTTTAGAATTATTGAATATTATCTTTTGTCAAACTCTTGAACTATCAAACCCTTAAATTATCGAACTCTTGACTCCTGGCAATGCAAACACCTCTTGTACCATTGACAATGTAATCTAACGCTTTTCATCCTCGGACTTCATGGTGAGCAGTAGTTGTATAACTTGTGATTCCATGCGGGGGAGATGGATAGGAACAGCGAAAGCCGCTAGCCAGACCTAAGCAATCTGGCTCACTTGTAGATGTAGACATCCCTCTTGGACATAGAACTGGCGCTTGTTGGAAATATAGCTTCCTGCATTTCTTTCTATCAACCAATGTGGTTGCATGCATCTTGCCTGAACTATATTTCTGAGTTCAGGCAGGAGCCCATACTTCTGATCCAATCAGACTCAACGTTTGAGTCCGCTTTAATCCAATTCTTCCCGAACAAATCCAGTCATTGGTTTGTTCGTATTTTCTATGGCATGACCCAGTATTCTGAGTCAGTGGATAATTCTTTTCTGGTCTGGGATCTCACTTTTCTGCAGTCGAGTCGGTTCCGGGTAACCTTTCTTCCTTTTAAATCCACTGTATATATCGTAATACCTGTAGTCTATTAGTCAATTAAGCAAACTGAACTTCTTCTCCGTTCTCAGGCAATTCTTACTCCGAAGTTCTCTCCATACTCTAACAGATTATGAGACCAAGTTAGCTCAACTTTGGACTTAATACTTCTTTCTTCGCCTGGCTGCTTCAACTTCTATAACTTCCTCTTCCTCACACTCACCTCTACCACATCTTCTCAATCTTCTACAACCAGAATGGCATTTAACCAGATCATCAAATCGGTTCGTTCTCTCCCTACTTTGGACAAGTCTACCTACACTCGCTGGGCTAGCCTATTTCGAATGATTCTCGTACAATTTAATGCGGAGTCCGTTATATGCGACCCTTCCGAAGCCGTCGCCGATACTAAGAAGAAAGGCGAAAATAAAGATGTGGACTTGGACGAAATTGACCGTTGTGTCAGATTTGCTCTTCTTTCGGCCGTACCTGATGATTCTTATCATTTGGTTGAAAATAAAAATACTTCCAGGGAAATGTGGATTGCTCTTGAGGATTTCTTCAAACCCGAGTGTGAGGTTACTCCTACTTCCTTGCTCAAGGATTTCTTCCGATTCACTATGCCTGATGGTACTAGTGTGGATCGGTTTTCTGAAGAGCTCACAAAACGTCAACGCAGAATTGCTGCTGCAGACCCTTCTTTCTTCCCCTCTGATACTCATATGAGGGATTACTTGACTACTTTGACTATTGTTGCAATGGTCAATTCTCTGGATCGGTCACTTCTTTGAGAAGAGATAAGTCCTGCACATTCTCTCAGGCAGTAAACTCTCTCCGGTCGACAGAAGCAACAATTAAAAGTCGACAGTCCGGTCCATCTGCAGCATTTCTTTCTACTCCTGCGAAGCTTCAATCCATCCCTGATCCTACTTCTTCTTCTCCCTCATCCTACTCTCCCAATAAGGACAAAACATGCGCGCACTGTCACCGTAAGGGTCACACCAGGGACACTTGTTTCCTCTGGATTTCTACGCCTGACGGCACAAAGTGGGCCGCCAAGCATCCAGAGAAAGCCGCTATAGTGCGAGCTATGTTTCAAAAATTCGGGAATAAAGGCTCTTCCAAGGATAAAAAGGGAAAGTCTATTAAACTTGACGGTGCCTGGATGATGGAGGAACATATTCTCACTTCTGATGGATCAGGGAAATGCAATGACGTTGTTCTTGATACTGGTGCAACGCACCATATCTTTCATGACAAAAGCTTGTTCTCTTCTATTTCTCCAGTTGACAAGCGTGTCCAAACTGCTTCTGTCAATTACTTTCTATTTCTGGAATCGGCTCTGTGGAAATTTCTTTGGGAAATTATCTCGATTCGTCTTGTTCTCGTACTTTGAAGCTAGAAAACGTCTGGTATCTTCCTTCCTGTACAAAAAATCTTGTTTCTGGCTCTCAAATTCTTTCTGCAGGTTACAAAATGCGGTCTTCTAACAGTGGGATTGGCATATTTGAAGCTAAAGGTCGTCTCACTGCAACCGCTCGTTTAAGGAATGGCTTATTTCATTTCAATGTAATTTCTCCTCCTGCTGTTCTTAGTTCTTCTCGTCCTAGATTTTCTAGTCCTCTTTCTACTCAACCCGAGGACCCCACGCTCCCTTCGAATATCAACCAGGGACTACTCACAATTGTATCTAACATGGACGCTAATCGCCTTTTACACCATCGCTTTGCTCACGTCAGCCCCCAGATTCTCTCAAAGGTCGATATTTCACTAGTTAAACTACCTAATTTAAAATCACAGGAATTGTCGAAACTAAATATCTGTCCTAAATCTCTGGGTAACTGCGACGTCTGTCTTTCTTGCAAACAGGTTGAGAAGATTAATCGCGGTCCATGCAATAAGTCAGATCAAACACTACAGCTTGTGCATTCTGACACTTGGGGAAAGTGTCGACATGTGGGAATCTCCGGAAGTTCTTTCTTTGTCAGTTTTACTGACGACTTCTCTCGTTTTAGCGAAATTTTTCTACTCAAAGGTCTAAATGAAGTACCAGGTCATTTCTCTATCTATAGGATTCTATAGAACTTCTGACTGGTCATAAAATCAAGGCTCTTCGGACTGATGGTGGTAGCGAGTACAAGCTAATAAATTTTGGTGGAATAACACGCCAAATTTCAGCTCCCTATACTCAACATCAGAATGGTGTTTCTGAACGCTTAAACAGGACCCTAGTAACTATGGCTAGGTGCATGCTATCACATGCTCATCTTCCTGTTCGATTCTGGGACGCTGCTATCTCGACAGCTTGCTACATCCGAAACCGACTTCCTCTCCTTGAAGGCAAGAAAACACCTTTCGAGTTACTGCGCGGTTCCAAGCCAACTATCTCACATTTTCGTGTGTGGGGCTGCGTTTGCTATTCTTTAATCAATGAAAAAGATCCTCAAAGATCTAAACTCTCCCCAACTTCGCTACGGGGCATCTTTATTGGTTATTGCGAATCTTCCACGCAATACCGTATCTACGTTCCTTCAAAGGCCGGAAGAAATAAAATCATTATTTCGGCCAACGTTTGTTTTCTTGAAGACACTTTCTGGGATTGGGGCCAAACTTCATCTGAGCAATTCGGCGAGATCGAAGGTCCCCTCGATGACAATCCCACCTCTTCTCATTCCGAAAATTCTTACGACAGCTCTGACTCAGACTCAGGCGTGTCACCCTTTCCTGATCCTTCTTTTCTCCCTTCTTCTTCTCGTCCCTTGGATCCCCAAGCGACCACTGATCAGGAAAATTCTTTCTCTGGTGTCAACATACCTACTGCAACTTTGGAGCAAAATTCTTCTCATGCTGACCCGCCTACTTTTCGGAATACACTTTCTCAGGATCAAATACTTTCTCGCCAGACTGCTCGTCATCATTCTATTACTGAGCCAGATTCTTCTTTTTCTACGTCTGTGCAACCCGATCCATCTTCTTCGACTCCAACTCCTTATTCTTCTGCAGAAATTTCTCAGGGTGTTAATCAAATCCAGACTACCCCTGGTTCTATTACTTCTAACATTCCTCCGCTCAGGAGGAGCAATAGGATTTCTAAACCTATTGAGCCACGATCTGCATGGCAACCCAAGTCTCCTATTCTTTACGTTGGTGGAGATACTTCGATCCCACAATCTTACTCTGAAGCCATCAACGGACCTGATAAGGCCATGTGGGAAATGGCAATTCAGGAGGAGCTTGATTCTCTCTCCCAAAAGGGAGTATTTACTTCAGTAACCCATGTTCCTCATAAGAGGAGAGCTATTGGCTCGCGATGGGTTTTCACCGTCAAATCTGATGGTAGGTTCAAGGCCCGACTAGTTGCTCAAGGCTTTAACCAAATTCCTGGTGTCGATTATTTCGATACCTATTCACCAACTCTGCGTTTAGATTCTCTCCGAATACTACTCGCAATTTCTACTTACCGCGATTGGGAAATTCACCAAATTGACATCAAAACAGCCTATCTCGAGGGCGACATTCAAGAGTCTATATACATGAAATCGCCTCAGGGATGGAACGTGAGCGGTTTTCTTAAGATCAACAAGGCCCTATATGGATTAAAACAGTCTGGAAAAGCATGGTATGATAAATTAGACTCTAAACTTCTTTCTCTTGAGTTCGAAAAGTCTACCTGTGATCACTGTGTTTACATCCACAAAATATACCAGATGGTAATAGGTGTATATGTTGACGACTTGATAATTTGCGGCAAGCAACTTGATGATGTTAAAATTGTTAAGGCCAAACTTTCTTCTTTCTTTCCTGTCAAAGATCTTGGTGAGATCGACAGTATCATTGGGTGGAAAATTCTTCGCGAGCGCCCAACTCGTACTCTTCATATATCACAGTCCAGCTACTTACTAGACAAGATTAATTCTCTTGGGCTTGGTGATTCAAAATCTTTTTCTTCTCCTCTTGATGGGTATGGTGGTATTCTTCCGCAGGCAGAGGGAGAACCACTGGCCGATGATTCCGCCTATGCAAGCGCTGTAGGCAGCCTTGGATATGCTTCTATTGGGACTCGACCAGATATTTCTTTTGCCACCTCCCAACTTGGCGCTTATAACTCAAGTCCAGTACAGCGTCACTGGAATAGTGTTTGTAGAGTATTTCGATACATTAAAGGCTCTTCAAATTACTGTATTACTTACAGCTTCGGTCCCCCATCACATATTCTAACCACAAATCAAGCGGCATCCTTATATTCCGACTCGGATTATGCTTCAGATGTTACCACCCGTCGTTCAGTAAGCGGGTTTATTCTAATGCTTGGTGGTGGTCCTGTGTGTTGGCAATCGCGAAAACAAAAATCGGTATCTACCTCAACCACTGAAGCTGAATACGTTGCCTTGTCTGAGGCTGCTAAACAGGCGATTTGGTTTTCTAGGTTTCTGAAGGAGCTACATGTTAGCGAGCTCATACACGATGATGGTATTCTCACCTTTTCTGATAATCAGGGTGCACTTGCGATTGCGAAAGGGACAAATTCTTCTAAAACTAAGCACATTGATGTTGCTTATCACTTTGTTAGGGAATGTATTCTTAATGGACACATAAAGGTGTCTTACATACCTACAACTTCTATGCTGGCGGATATTCTAACTAAACCTCTTCCGCAGCAAAAAGCTAAACCACTGATTGAAAGGATTTTCCAGATGGGATAGCATTCTCGCATTCACCGCATTGATCAGGAGGAGTGTTGGAAATATAGCTTCCTGCATTTCTTTCTATCGACCAATGTGGTTGCATGCATCTTGCCTGAACTATATTTCTGAGTTCAGGCAGGAGCCCATACTTCTGATCCAATCAGACTCAACGTTTGAGTCCGCTTTAATCCAATTCTTCCCGAACAAATCCAGTCATTGGTTTGTTCGTATTTTCTATGGCATGACCCAGTATTCTGAGTCAGTGGATAATTCTTTTCTGGTCTGGGATCTCACTTTTCTGCAGTCGAGTCGGTTCCGGGTAACCTTTCTCCCTTGTAAATCCACTGTATATATCGTAATACCTGTAGTCTATTAGTCAATTAAGCAAACTGAACTTCTTCTCCGTTCTCAGGCAATTCTTACTCCGAAGTTCTCTCCATACTCTAACAGCGCTGGATCAATTGGTGTTGGTATACAGCAGAGCAAGTCCAAAATAAAATAAGTTAATTATCCAAATCTAGAGAGAGAAGGTCTCCTACATCTTGCTATTTACAT
Organism: Blumeria hordei DH14; assembly: GCA_900239735.1. Lineage (NCBI taxonomy): Eukaryota > Fungi > Ascomycota > Leotiomycetes > Helotiales > Erysiphaceae > Blumeria > Blumeria hordei. The sequence continues at coordinate 400,873 of OENG01000029.1, forward strand.
AAGGGGTTTTAATTAACGACGCCGATTGTAACAGTCTCTGTTCCTTAGCAACCGTTTCCAATCTACACCCTTGGTTGTCTCTATAGCTGACTAAACCCTAGATTCCATCTCTACTGTACTGGCGTAGACAGTACACGCACAAGGCAGTATCCCCATAACAATTACACGCAAAGGAAAAACAACCCTAACTAGTATAACAACAATAGTGGCAAACTCTCACATCCGCACTCAGTTATCTCATACATTGTGACCCATAAACCTCTATCTTATCTCTATCACTCAACAACAAAGCTTCAACACCTTTAACTTTTCCTACAGCTTAACTCGTTCCAACCTCGTGAATTGCTGCCAAAAGTGCAGCTGATTAAACAAAAACAAAAAATCACGAAAATCAAAAACAACTCCGAAAACCAGAAGATTCCTACGTTTCTGTTATGATATGGAAGTGTTGAAATTATGGAGTACAGAGATAAGTCAGGTGATGATTAATGGCAGTTATTGATGAAGGGTTTGGTTGTTGAGCTTTCTATTATTTCTATGTTGGGATACACATTGTCGATCCTACTAGGCTCGATAATTAGTAGTCCCAACAGACTGGTGTTTGGCGAACGGAGATTGCATATACCCTGTGTTAGCGTTGTTTACTGCTGTTAATAGGAGATCCCGCACGGGCTATCTATTGGGATTAAAAGGAGTCTGGTATCTGTGTTTAGAAGAGTAGTCGAATTGACATCCTTTTATCCTTCATTATTGCATAAGCTTCCCTCTACCAACAAGTCCACGAACTAAGTAGTGGGTTATACATTTCAATAGGAAGCACACAAGTCTTATTGTGGACAGTCAAGGGTGCACATGATAATGTTGGGCCCAACATTGTAAGGAAAGAGCACTGAGACTAGCTAAACCACTGTAGCGCAGAATATATTATTCTTACCTAGTACGTAGTTAATAGGATACATAGTTCACACACTTTCATGGATCATTGTGGCATAGCGTAATATGAAACGTCATGCAGACGGCTAGGCTAAAATACAAATAATAGTTCAATGCACTTTTAAAACCAGCAAGGAAGACTGATAAGAGTAGGCTAGTTTCATTAGGTGATGTGTAGCAGATTGTTTGGCATAGAGGCTGTGTGATACGTGCTATTTGATAATTTTATGTATATAAATGCTCGGTGTGAAGAAGCATTATTTTTCACGCAATGTCTTCTTCAATTACCTTAATAATACATTTGTTTATCCATCTCTTCTTCGGGAAGACCATTTATCTCTTTCCAGCTCTTCATCAGCAAGACCCACCTGTATTTCACGGAATAATAACAGAGGTTAGAATGACGGCTAACTAGTAGTAAATAAACCTTGCAGGCCTGAGTATGGAAAGGTAACGTAACAGTGAACTACGAGCATGTATATAATAAAGTGTAGTCTACAGTCGAGTTGCGTTCTTCATGCAACGTCTTCACAATATTACTCTCATTCCAGATTTTCCCTCTCTTCCTTGTGGAAGACCTTGACCCCCTATTTACTCACACTTGTACCCTGTGGACAAATAACATATACACTCCTCGAGATTATGTTGCGTCCTCATCCGCACTGTACAACAATATCAAACTCAAACACCCCTGCCTGGAACCCCCCTACTTCTATCGAGGAATTTAGACAACTGTATGACAGCAATGCAAGCAATCTTTTTAATCAGCTTGGCTCTTTGGTACAGCGGTACCAGTCAGAAAGGGAAGCTGCCCGCAGTCAAGTCTCTAATGCTCGCTCTCAGCTAGAGGCTGCAAACAAATCAATTGATAATCTAGAGCAACAAATCAATCAGCTTACTGTAGACCTTAATGTCGCTTGTACAGTTCAGATTCCCTCTCCATTACCAAATCCCGCAAAAAATTATTGTTCTGTAAGGTTCCTGGATCCAGAAAAGTTTAATGGAGATTGTTCAAACCTACCGGGCTTTGTCACACAGCTACAAATGAAACTCAGAATTAATAGTGATTGATTTCAAGATGAGCCATTGAAAGTAATTTATTTGATTAGTTGCTTAGAAGGTCGAGCTCTGCAACAAATTGTTCCTATTGTTAGAGCTAACCCCTCAGCACCTTTCGCATCGATCCAGTCTCTAATTGCATACCTTGTTTGACAGTCTTAAAGTGGCGTTTTATTCAAACTGAACCCAGAGGTAGATACAAATGAAAATCTTAAAGTAACAAGAAGAGACATGACTGAAAGCCGCCTATTTATTTACAAGACTATGATCTCGTTCCTTCATTCCATACCATTCTCAAAATAGATCATGACCTGTCCTCGGTCAAACACCAGAATCTCCGTCTATTTTAATTCAGCTTCATTTTAATGTAAGCAATTTTAGTTATTAAAATAGTTATATGCACGTGGCTTAGATGACTCGCAACTGGTGTTCGAGTCGTCCTGTCTCCAATCTAAATTTGTCATTTAAGAATAGATTTGCATGAACTGAGCTAAGGCCTATACTTGGGTCTATTGAGTTGTGGAGGGGTTCATGACATGTATGGTGTTTAACATGGTTGGAAGAGTTCAAGCCTTATTTGTTAGGCAGCAGCCTAATGATAACCAGGTATGAGCCTGTGACATATGCTCTCTCGTTTTTTTATTTTTTATATTTTTTAAACACATAAAGGGTTTATACATTACAATATTCTGAATTTTTCAAGAATTTGTGGCTGATTGGTGACACGCTTGAGTTGATCTGTTTCATCATTTTGAGAGGAATTCAAGGCCCTCCTCATGGGGGAAGAGGGTTGTGCCTGTGTGTTTAAGGGAAATCCATGCTCACTGTGAGGTAATTCCCCACTCAAATGTGAATCCATGAATGCCCTCATGCTACTCATCATGACTGAACACTTTCAATGATTGTTTTTTTTTTTTGATTCAAATGCATCAAGAGCAATTGTTTTTTCGAAGTCCAAATATGAATGCCATGATGGTTTTGTGTATCCTGTCCACTTCACCAAAACTTCCTTTTTCTTGCCCCTGCCAATATTCTTTTGCCTAATGTCAATAATTTCATCAATACCAAATTCAACGTCGCCCTCGTTTGTTATTAAACCTTCTGGCTGTCTATCATCTGTTTGTTGTGATGGTAAAGGATGGTTAAAGGCTAGTCAAAGAAGGGAGGTATGGAACTTATTGTGTACTCCTTTTAGTGTGTCCAACTTGTAGACATGTGCTGTATTTTTGAGAAGTTTAGTGATAGTATATTTAGCATGAATCCAGTCCAGCTTTTTGCTTGGTCTATTTGTTGATACATTTTTTAAATTGAGCAATACTTTATCTCCAACTTGATATTAAGTGGCTGCTTTGCGTTTTTTGTTGGCGTATATTTCTTGTTGCTGTTGCGCTACAGCCATGGACGTTTGGGCGAAGTTGTGCACTTCCCTTAGTTTTTCAACTACCATGTGTCCTCGACTAGCTGGCGTCCCTGAAAGCTCTTTGGTTGTATTTTCTACCAGGATTAGCTCAGCGTTGTATCCGTGGCTCATAAAGAAAGGGCTTATATCAAACTATGGATAGTTTGGAAGCGATCAAAGTCAGATTTAGAGTTAAGGTGTTAGGTTTACAAAGCTTGGAGTTACTTGTTTCGAACAAAGGTATTTTGCTTGGGCTATAGTAATAAGAACTCTATATCCTCTGACTAGAGATGTTTCGTTCTAAACCGTGAGAAACTTAGTTCATGGAGACAAGTAGGGGACAGATCGAGCATTGCTATTTTCTGAACATACATAATCTAGATAGTAATAGACAGAAGAAGGGCAGCCAGGAATCAATAGACACTTTTTACATTTTACATTTATTCAATTGACTCGAAGAGTCTAACAGCTTATTTGAGTCGATTTTGCCGGCTTATTATTTATAGCAATTTGAGCAATCGAGATCCAACACGCCCAATCGTTTTGTTTATAAGCTACATATGCTCGCAAGTATGTCTCGACTTCTTGATTCATTCTTTCTGTAGAGCCATCTGTTTCTAGATGATATGCTGTTGATGATCTTTGGTTAACATTTAGTCTTCGGCAGATTGTATTCCAGAAAGCATTTACAAATTGTGATCCTCTATCAGAGACAATTGCTTTGGAAATCCAGTGATGCGGTACATAGTTTCTTATGAATAACTTTGCCAATCCTTCTGCATCGAAGAGTCCTGGAGGTACCAGCAGTAAAATAACACCTTTACTCAACCTGTCGGTTATTACAAGGAGAGTTGTGGAATTTTCTGGCCCTGATGGAGGTAGTCCTGTGATGAAATCCATTGATATTTCTGACCAGATGTGGCATAGTACTGGGAGTGGTTTTAGCAGGCCTTTTTTCTTATCTCTCCAGATTGTAGTTCTTCAGCACAAATCACAGTTTTTTACAAACCTTCTAACATCTTGGTTAAAGCCGGGCCAGAAGAACCTTCGTCCAATCAATGCAATAGTAGCGTCTCTTCCTGGATGTCCTGACAAAAATGAATCATGTACAGTTTGTATGATTGCGGTTGTTAAAGGCTCATAGTTTGGCAGCCAAATTCTTTCTCGGTATTCTAAAAATCCATTACTAGAGATGTTACATTCACCTGTTGTCATTCTCAAATTAAGTTCATTCGGAAACTGCCTATCCTGATTCTGCACAGTGATATAAGCTTTACTGTATGGAGTGATAATATCATTTGATTTTAATGCTTCATCCCATAATCTGCTAAGGTTTGGCTCGTCAGGGAATGGACACTTGAGGTCATTGGCTATCATTTTATTTATCCATAGTGAGTCAGGGAGCAGCGATCTTTCTCTATTTGTAATTCTTGAGTCATTTGAGTTATCTGGTACATCTTGTTCTCTGCAAGACAGAGTATCAGGCACAATACTGGCATTTCCTGGACAATGTTTTAAGGTAAAATTTAGTGGTGCCAAGACTTCCATCCACCTGATTTGCCTTTAATTTAGTACTTTCTTGGAGCCAAATGGCTCTAAAGTTTTGTGGTCAGTAAGAATTGTAAATGGCTTCATCAGGCCCCGTAGCTCGCTATTCCATTCTTTGACGCATTTAATCACTGCTAGTAGCTCTTTATCATGAATGTCATAGTTACATTCTGCGGGAAGGTGCTTTGACGGGAAGAATGCTACCAGCTTCCACATATTTGTTACTGGGTCAAGTTGAGTCAATGTTCCACCAACTGCCCAGCCTGATGCGTCAGATTCTAGTTGAGTTTCCAAATCGGGATTAAAGGTGGCTAGTACTGGCTTCTCCGTGAATTGTTGCTTAATTAATTGAAATACTTTTTCACATTTTTGATCCGAGTTGAATTTTACGTCTTTTTGGGTCAGGTTAGTCAGTGGTTGTGAGATTAGTGCGAAATCTTTTATGAATAATTGATACTAATTCGCAAAACCTAAGAATGATCGTATAGATTTCGCTGTGGTGGGTGCCTTCCATTCCACAACTGCTTGTACTTTGGCTGGATCCATTTTCACTCCGACACCAACCTCTACAATATATTCTAAATATTTAGTACATTTTGTTTCAAATTCACACTTCGAGAAAACAAGATGTAGGCCGTGTTCCATAAGACTAGAGAGAACCTTTCCAACTTTTTGTCTATGGTCATGTAGTGAACCTGTTGTAAATATCAATATGTCATCCACGTATGCCGAACAGAAATCGTCGAGATAATTGCGTAATACCCAGCTTATGTACCTTTGAAATTTAGTTGGCGAACCTGTAAGACCGAACGGACACACTTTCCATTCAAAAAGACCATATCTGGTTTGGAAGGCTGTTTTCCACTCTTCAACTTTGGCTGTTTGGATTTGGTGGAATGCAGCTGAAACGTCGAGTTTGGTCAACCATTTCGCTGTGTTCAGAGCATTCAAGGTTTCCTTGATCAAAGGAAGGGGGTATCGGCCCTTTTTTGTTATGGCATTTATCCCACAATAGTCGACGCAAAATCTCAATCGTCCTCCGGGCTTTTTAGCAAAGAGAACGGGCGCTGCAGCAGAAGATTTGCTGTGTTGGATGAATTCTTTGTCCATAAGGCTTGTTAACTCCTTACGGAGTACAAGGAGCTCGTCGTGACTCATATTATACAATGGTCCCCATGGAACTGATTTCTCATGACCATGCTCGTCTGTTTCTAATGGTATTTCATGGTCAATGCCTGGTCAATGGGGTGGTAGTGCTGTGGCTTCCTTAGGGTTAAACACAGCAGCAAATTTCTTACAATTATCTGGTAGTATTTTCGTAATTCCTTGTAGAGATAGTTGAACTTTCGGCCTTAGGGCTTTCTCGATATCTGCCAAGGATGCTGCGAAGATCTGAATTATTTTATTATCCTTGGACCTATGGGCAAAACCCGCAAAAGTTGATGCCGATACCTGGGTGACTGAGAATGACTGTTTACCTGTATGAGATGATTTTTCCCGAGCTTTGTTACTAATTAGTGATAAGTTGTGTAACCTGAATGTTAGTTTACTGTGAACTGATTCCAACTCTGCACAGCAGTACTTTAACCACGGCATTCCAAGAATCAAATCTTCCCCCTGGTTAGGGACAACATAAGCCCAGGCGTTTTCAATCCGAAGCCCTCCAATGTCTAAGTCGATTGAAGCGACTTGATCTATAACCCCGGAGATATTGTTTAGAACTCCTGTTATGGTCCTTGGAGTGAGTGGAAACTTATTTAGACCTAATTTGTTGACGTATTTTTTATTTATTGTAGCAAAGGCTGATGACCCAGGGTCAATTAGTGTGCACAACTGGTATTGACCATTCATAAAAGCGGTAGTATGAAATATCTCAAGGGCGAGGTTAGGACAGTGTTCCACAGGGTGCGTATGTGGTCCAACGGAGATCTAGGTGGTAGATGAAGGTGATGAGTGGGTCGAAGGGATGACTGGTCTTCTCTAGGAAGAGACGAATTGGTAGAAAGTAGCGATAGAGGCTACACGTGGGTCTTGCTGATGAAGAGCTGGAAAGAGATAAATGGTCTTCCCGAAGAAGAGATGGGTAAACAAATGTATTGTTAAGGTAATTGAAGAAGACGTTGCGTGAAGAATAATGCTTCTTCACACCGAGTATTTATATACATAAAATTACCAAATAGCATGTACCACACCGCCTCTATGCCAAACAATCTGCTACACATCACCTAATGAGACTAGCCTACTCTTATCAGTCTTCCTTGCTAGTTTTAAACGTACATTGAACTAATGTTTGTGTTTTAGCCTAGCCGTCCACATGACGTTTCATATTACGCTATGCCACAACGATCCATGAAAGTAGCTCCCCTCCTAAATTGCGAGCTCCTGCGAGTCTAACTATTTGAGCTTTCTTTTCCTCTTAATGTAGTGGGCCTGGTTTATTTGGATACTGTTGGTGGAAGCTTTCAACGGCTGCGGTATCATCAAGGTTAATAGCTGGCTCCCAAGTTGGCTCGTTGTCTCCCACCCACTTGACTAAATATCGTAGTCCATTATGTTTTGACATTTTTGAGTCGTAGATTTCTTCGACTTCGAATTCCTCTTCTTCATTGACAATAATTGGCGGCGCTGGTGACTGGATCTGACCTGGTACAGGATCAACTGGAGCAGGCTCTAATAGAGATACATGAAAAACCGGGTGTATTTTAATTGTCTTTGGGAGATCAAGGCGATAGGCGTATGGGGATATTATCTTCGTAATTGAAAAGGGGCCAAGTTTTTTCCAGTCGAGCTTCCGAGAGTTCCGCGTGGTTCTTATATTTTTTGCAGAGAGAAAAACGAGGTCGCCGACGTGGTAATTGGGTGCAGGTTTTCTATTTACGTTGACTGCTTGTTCCTGTTCGTCTTGCGCTGATCTTATATTAGCTCGCAAGACGTCATGTATTTGTCTCATTTTGAGGGCAAAATCCCTAGCGTTATGGCTTGGAGTTGTTTTAGTGTAGGGCTTAACGGCAATTGTGAAGCGAGGATGAAAACCATAGTTGCTCATAAATGGTGTTGCTTGGGTTGAAGCCGCCACTTGGTTATTTGCAGCAAACTCTGCCATAGGGAGCCACTTGGCCCAGTCATCCTGTTGATATGATACATAGCTTCGTAAGTACTGTTCCATTACAGCATTAAATCTTTCGGTCTGTCCATCTGTTTCTGGATGGAAAGCAGTGGACATTCTTGCCTTGATGCGTAGATTGTTGCATAATTCCTTCCAGAATTTGGCCGTAAACTGTGTACCGCGATCCGAAGTAATATGGGTTGGCAGACCATGAAGCTTCCAAACATTACATAAGTATAATTGAGCGACATCTTTGGAAGTTGTTGTGGTATTGCAAGGTATTAGATGACGCATTTTTGTCAGTCTATCTACTACCACCATAACTGCGTCAAATCCATCACTTACAGGTAATCCACTTACAAAGTCCATAGAAACTTCTTGCCATGGTTGTTGAGCAATGGGTAGTGGTCGCAAGACTCCAAACTTGGCGTGGTTACTGGGCTTACTTCGACGACAAGTGTGGCAGTTGCGCACGTAACGCGCTATGTATTTTCGCATAGATGGCCAATAATAGTCTCGGCTTACAAGTTCAAATGTTTTTTCGCGACCAGGGTGTCCAGCCGAGGGATTGTCGTGGCATTGCTTGAGGATATGGAGTTTGATTGGGTCGTATTGTGGCACGTACCATTTTTCTCTGTAGACTAGTTTATTTTCGAACTCCGCACATTCCGCCAGCGATATATCTTTTGATTGCTTCACGTTAGCCTTCATCAGGCCCAGTATCTTACCAGGGAACGGGTCATTTGATACCCCTGAACAAACAATTCTTCCCACTCTGGGGTATTTGTTTTTTCAGTGCGAAGCGACAAGATTGCAGAAGATCTAGATGTCTTTCTAGGTTTTCCCTCTTCAGAACAATCTGACTTTGATGTAATCTTCTATTGTCATTTTCACCAGGGAAATCCTGTGATCTTCTTGTAAGTGCATCTGGCTTTCCTCCTTGCTTTCCTGGTCGATACTTAATAACAAAATTGAAGCGTGAAAGGTACTCGGCCCAACGTGCTTGTCTACGATTAAGGTGCTTGGAGCTCATAAAATACTCTAAATTTTTATGATCTGATATCACCGCAATTTCATGTGCAGCACCTTCCAGTTCTGGTCGCCATTCTTCAAAAGCACGTATGATTGCCAGAAGTTCTTTGTCGTAAATTTCATAATTACATTCAGCTGGCGAATGTTTTTTCGATAAGTAAGCAATCGGGCGAAGGATACCCTTGTCATCGCGTTGGGATAGAATCCCAGCAGAGACATAGTCTGAAGCATCTGTCTCAACTGTGATTTCTCTCTCAGGATCAAAGTGGGCCAAGATAGGTGCTGTGATAAAAGCATTTTTTAAGGCTTCGAATGCGCCTTCTGATTCCGAATTCCAGATAAAGGGAGCGTTTTTACGTGTTAGCTGGGTAAGTGGAAATGCTAGTGATGAAATCCGCGGACAAAACGTCGATAGAAGTTGGCAAAACCTAGGAATGCCTGAACGTCTTTTACTGTTTTAGGAGCAGTCCAGTTTTTTACAGCATCTACTTTACCCGGATCCATTCTGATACCACCTGGCTCGATAATAAGTCCTAGATACGTTGTGCTTTGTGTATGAAATTTACACTTTTCTGGCTTCAGGAGGACTCCTTTTTTCTGTAAGGCTTCCAGCACTCTGTGAACGTGGGTTACATGATCCTCTAGAGTCTCGCTGTAAATGAGGATATCATCAAGATATGCTGTGCAAAATATGTCTAAATAATCGCGAAGACAATCGTTAATGAAGTGCTGGAACGTGGCAGGAGCGTTAGTTAACCCAAAAGGCATAACAGTATACTCAAAATGGCCATATCTAGTGCGGAAAGCAGTTTTCCATTCCTCTCCCTCGGCCATTCTGATTTGATTATAACCTTGCCTAAGATCCAACTTGGTGTACCATTTTGCTTTAGAAAGCCGGTCGAGTGTTTCTCGGATCAATGGTAGTGGGTACCGATTTTTGACGGTAAGTTCGTTTAGCCCTCGGTAGTCAACGCAAAGACGAAGTGTTCCGTCATTTTTCTTCACAAAAAGCACAGGAGCTCCAGCTGGTGAAGAACTTGTTCTAATAAATCCTTTTTTGAGATTTTCCTGAATATAGGACTTTAATTCCGTCAATTCCTCCCGGGACATACCATAAAGAGGCCCAAATGGAGGCTCCTTCCCATCCTTAATAGGGATTTTATGGTCATAGATACGGCGTGGTGGAAGTGAGTTAGCGAGTCTTTCGTCCATCATCCCGTAAAATTTATGATACTGTACTGGTAAACTGACTTTTGAATTTCCAGAAGCAGTTAGTATTTTTGTTTTACGGTTGTCTTCAACCTCTACGCTGTGTACTCGAAGCTTATTTTTGGGTTCGCACTCAGAGGTGGCCTTGGAGTTTACAAATTTTGAGAGATTTCTTGGTGCAATTCCCTTGATTGAAGGGGGACTACAGAGCTATTACATATTTGTTTGCAATGATTGGAATTGAAGAGAATTGTGTTATTCTTAAACCGTAGTTCTGGGTCATGCCTTTGAAGCCATGGGATTCCAAGTACTATAGGGTACGAACCAAGTTTGGTAACAAAGAATGTAGCGGTTTCGTGATGAGAGTCAATTGATAATTGTAGACGGCAAGCGTGGGTGACCCTACCAGAAGATATGGGCCTTCCGTCTATTACTTTTAGAGTGCGCGGGGTTTTTAAAATGTAGAGGGGAAAGTTGTGATAGCGCGCAAATGTTTCGTCAATAAATGCATACCCAGAGCATCCAGTATCAATAAGTGAGTAAGTTTGAATGGATTTTTTAGCTGTTACTAATATACAGGCAGCAACCAAATGGTCACCATCCAACTTGTCCTCCGCTTGCGACACCGAAAAGCTTGATATAGAAAATGCAGACATCGAGGAGAGTTTTGAGGGCCCCGGATCAGGGCTATCTTTCAAATCCGGGACTACTGAAAATCCGGCTCGGATTTGGTGTCCCCTGGACTTGCTGGATGGTATGTGCACGGCGATGACATTAAAACTGCACCAGTAATTGGTGCCTGATGATTTGGGCGTTTCGCTGAAGGGCACCTGTCAGGGCCGTGCCCCGCCCCCGCACAATACATACAAAGGGAGTTTTCCCGACGCCATTGTTTTTCCCCAGCCGAAAGTTTACGGAACCCATTTACAAAATTGTATCTGTTTTCAGGTGCTGGTCTGGTGGTGTTAGAAAGTTTCATTGTTGACAAATCCATGGGAGCTAGACCACCTGCAACATGTGATGGGTGCGCGAAATTTCTGTCAACTGTTTGCCGAGAAAATTCGCGGGGGTTTTTTTGTTCAGCCTTGCGACCCCGGATCTGATTGTCGATTTTCATGAGCAAAGTTGCATAGTCCTCGAGGATTACTGGTATTTCTGTTCGATGCATCATTGCATCTTTCATATCCTCGGAAAGACCTTCGGCAAGAGCATCAATTTTTGCAGCTTCATTGTATTCAAGATAGCCAATGACTCGAAGAAATTTTGAGTAGTAGGTTGCAAAATCACCAGCACCCTGTTTCAGAGTTTTCAGTTCACGACGGGCAGTTCCTCGAGGGTCTGGGTCTCCAAATGAGGCATCTAAATACGACAAAAACGCTGTGACTGATGAAAATGGTTTCTCAGGGTTTGTGTTTACTAGAGGAACAATTTGATCGAGAGCTTGTCCCTCCAACCGACTAATGGAATAAATAACTTTGGCAGACTCATCTCGGAATCTGTCATTATTTACCTCGAGCTTCATCCGTAATTGTGTGATGAAACCGGGCAGTTTACTCCTTGTGCCGTTGAATTTTTCGGGGTCCGGGAATTTCTCGGAGCGAAATGCCGAAGCCGAGTCCCGGGCGGCTATAGCCGGGCTAGGTTTATTAGAAGAATGACCGGCTTTAGCGATGTTTAAGTCGAGGTTCAACTTGTTGTTCTGTTCCTCGAGGCTTTCAATAACCTGGCGAGCAGCCATGAGCTGACCCTGAGCAGTATCTCGTTCAGTGCGGTATCGATTGAGGTGTCCGTTCATGTATGCGTATAGCGCGTCCGCATCAGTGGCAAATTGCTGTTTGAAGTTTTCGATTGTGGTAGGAGGAGCCCAACCACGAGAGTAGTCTGTAGACATTCTGCACGGTGTGGATAACGACGCAACGTAATCTCAAGGGCGAGGTTAGGACAGTGTTCCACAGGGTGCGTATGTGGTCAACGGAGATCTAGGTGGTAGATGAAGGTGATGAGTGGGTCGAAGGGATGACTGGTCTTCTCTAGGAAGAGACGAATTGGTAGAAAGTAGCGATAGAGGCTACACGTGGGTCTTGCTGATGAAGAGCTGGAAAGAGATAAATGGTCTTCCCGAAGAAGAGATGGGTAAACAAATGTATTGTTAAGGTAATTGAAGAAGACGTTGCGTGAAGAATAATGCTTCTTCACACCGAGTATTTATATACATAAAATTACCAAATAGCATGTACCACACCGCCTCTATGCCAAACAATCTGCTACACATCACCTAATGAGACTAGCCTACTCTTATCAGTCTTCCTTGCTAGTTTTAAACGTACATTGAACTAATGTTTGTGTTTTAGCCTAGCCGTCCACATGACGTTTCATATTACGCTATGCCACAACGATCCATGAAAAAATAGCTCACAGTTCACAAGAGGTTTAAATGTTTTCCATTTGCCTTCTAATGTCTTACTATTTGCATGGCTTTTAACGGTTCTACTAGTTGGTGACTCCCGCAAGTGACTTTTTACAGGAGCTCGTCTTTTCCCTGTGAATCATCAATTTCTTCTGGCTTTGCTAACATTAAATATTCTTCCTCATCATAAATCAGTTGGGATGTATTTGTATTCAAGTTTTTGTTTAGAGGTGGTAGTAATTTGCAGTTAGGTGCTATGTGACCTTTATGACCACATCTTACACAGAGACCCTTCTTTTTTCTGAAAGTAATCGTTTCCTTGCTAACCCAAGTTGCTCTTTTCGTGAAAGCGCCTCTGGTTTCTGTTGATGCAGATTTAATAGGTTCCCAATCCATGGCGGTTAAATTTTCCACCGTTTTAGACGTTGATGGTGTGCCAGCGAAATACGGTTTAAATTGTTGATCAATAGCTATAATTTCGCTACTAATAGTTAACAATTCTGAAGTACACTCATTCTAGGTCGTAGGGAGTTTTTTGCCGATTAGCGTGGTTCTCATTTCCTTAGAGAGAGCGTTCTTTAATAATGAGATTCTCTGGATATCCCCATAAACCAACCATCCAGCAGTCGCCAAATTTGTTTCGAATTTTGGTAAAAACGTGGCAAATGACTCACAATCTCTTTTCTTTAAACTGTACAATTCCTGTTGTGCCCGAGCTTCTTTGTTTGGGTCTCCAAAAATTGTATCTAGATATGTTAAAAATTCAAAGCCATTGCCTTTACAGTCTATTGACAGTAGTCTTGCGATCGTTGATACCAGTCTTGTGTTAAAGTTATGATCTTGAGCGAATATGGAGGTTATAGCGGAATCAGTGTCGGCGGTTAGACCAATACAGTAAGTCTCATATGAAGTTGTAGAAGGAAGAATTGACTGGAAACAAGTGTATTGAGATGTATAGTTCTGAGTAAACTGAGCTATTAAGAGTGAGATTGCGTGTGCGCATATCTTATCAACTGTGGTTTTTGACCAGTATTTATCAATCTCCATGGATCATAAGTTATGATCCCTGTAGATGTAGATCTATATACATACAGATATATGTGACAGAAATATAAAGCTAAATACATGTGTGTTGGTAATAGATCCGAGAAACCTTTAACCTGCATTTGATATATGATCATCTGATGGAATGCTAGTGTGAAATAAATGCCAATATGCATTAAACTTTCCGCGAGGAATGTGCTGATGACAATGATATAGGAAGGTGATATGATAACCTAATTAGCCGGACTTACAAATGAGTTATCCTTGGCATTCCAGGATATACAATATTTCAACATCTTGCCGCTTCGCCCTCAAGTCTCGAGTAGATGTATGCAAATTGGTCAAATTCATCTCCGATGACTGGACCATCTTTACTTAATTTATGGGTAGTGTGACAGTCATAGCCTGTAGATATCTAGGCGCTCGTCTCTTCCCAATGATGCACTCTAATTGGGCTAAACTCGGCATAAGGTTAATCCGGGATTCCGTACTCTTTGTAATTTCTATGTAGCAATGAGAGTCTTCTCTCTTTAGATTAAATATAACTTATAAATCCCCACAAGCAGTACGCTTCCCCTGACAATATATTTAATCTCTCCAACAACAGTGCAGTCAAGGAAGTCCCTTGATCTGTTTCAGTAAGAATTAATTTAGGAAAGATTTGACTACGAAAGAAGAAACAATTAAACAAGAAGTCTGAAATTAAATTAGTTTGAAATGGAAGGACTAGACGCAAACAAATCTGCAGCACCATCACAATCTGAAACTACGGCTAATAGTTTTTTGCAAGCCTTACAGGGAATGATGACCACAATGCAGCAGCAGTCCCAAGAACATGCTCAACAACAGGCAAATACGCAGAAAATATTGAAGAAACTTGGATCTGCTATGGAAAATCTTGCATCACAATCAACCAATTCCACTTCCAACTCAACACCTATTGCCCCGCCACCAGCTATAAGGGCAAAGATTGAATTGGCGGAATTCACAGGTGCAGACCGGACATTATGGCCAACATGGGAGTTGCAGGCACACGGTAAAGCTATCTCTTGTGGCCCAGACCCCTTGACGCAATTCTATTCAATATTCAACAGGTTGAAAGATGATGCAGCAAAAATGGTGACTCCTTGGGTATCACGTAACCTTACAGCAGGGACAGCCACCTACGAAGGACTTCTTGCAGAACTTGGCAAATTGTATACTGACCCAGCACAACAGTTGAAGGCTCTAGGATGTTTGAAAACAATGAAGCAGCATGAAAGGGAGACGTTTGCGAAATACTATCCTAAGTTTGAAAGAGAATTGGCTAACGACGGAGGAGCTACATTTACCGAATCAGTGGAAATAATGTTTCTCCAAACTTCACTCAACTCACAATTTCGGGCCTGCCTCTCAATGACAAAGTTGTACATGACTTATGAGGAGTTAGTTTCTGACCTACAAAATGCCGCAGTTACAATGGTAAATGAAGAAGTACACCATAACAGGGGACAAGCATTTCTACCACGTCAACGGCCGCAAGAACATACACACGTATCAAATCTACCATTGTCTCAGATGGACTGTGTACCAACAGTGTCAAATAACCAGTTCCGAATGAATGATAAACGAGATAAAACTCCGCGAGCTCGATGGGTATCAAAGGATACTATTCAGGCACGCCGTGAAGCAAGATGCTGTCTACGATGTGGAAATAGCAACCATTATCAGAGTAACTGTCATTATCTTCCGGCGATAAATCCTGATCAATTAATTGCTAACAATAAAATGTCATCAAAGATTTTGCCACCCGAGTTACTAATGACAGAGCCGGAGTTTTGGAGCACTGGTGAGAGTTTGGAGAGACAGATTTCGGAAAACAAATAGCTCCACAACAAAGTCGTGCTGTGGAGCTCCTAAGATTAAAAACCTGGAGGAAACAAGAAAATATTCAGTCACTTAAGAAAGAATGGTTTCAATTCAAGCCACAGATGGAATCTCCATCTTTCCTGATAGATACTATAATTAATGAAGTACAATGTGAAGAAGTTCTTGTTGATAATGGGTGCCAATCTTACGCCAGTGTTAGTGATGAATTCATCTGTAAACATAAACCAGAAATAGTTGAAATAGCACCAAGAGAGATGGAAGGATTCATACCAGGAGTCCGCTCTACAATAAATTATGCTGCAAAGTTTTTCGTAGATCTTGCTGGCTTCAAAAGGATAGTTTGGGCGTATGTTGTTCCTCGCTAAATGCAAAATATGATTATTGGACGGGCATTTCTAGTCAATAATAAAGTACATATAAACGAAGCAATAGAGGCTCTCGAGTTTGAAAAGACAGGGCACATAGTACCTAATAAGAAAAGGCTCGCACGAGTCTCCCAACGCCCAGTCGAGATAGCGTCAGAATTATATGAGAAATTAATAAGGGAGAAACAGGATAAAAATATGAAAATTGAGTTATATTCAGTCTAACTCGCCGACATTGATAAAGCTTTAGAGCCAAAGAAAAATGTAGATCCGTTGCAATATTTGCCTAACTGGCTAGGTACTGAGTTATTGAAGAGTTTCCTACTGGAAGAGGCCAACAAGCTACCAGCTCATCGCACAGGAATTGATCATCATATTCCTTTAGGGAGTGATACCTTTGGTAAAGAAAAACCAGTTCCATGGTGTGCAATGTATAATAACTCTCGAGATGAACTACTGGTGCTCAGAAAAACATGAACTGAGCTACTGGAGAAAGATTTTATTCGTGTAAGTAAGTCTTCTGCCGGAGCTCCAGTTCTCTTTGTGAAGAAACCAGGTGGTGGTCTCCGTTTCTGTGTCGATTACCGAGCCCTGAATTCAATCACTAAGAAGGATTGATATCCACTACCACTCATAAGAGAAACGCTGAGAGCACTAAATCAAGCTAATTGGCTCAGCAAACTCGATGTTAGTCGAGCTTTTCATCAAGTCCATATGGCAGAAGGAGAGGAATGGAAAACAGCCTTTTGCACAAGATATGGACTGTATGAATGGAAAGTTCTACCTTTCGGACTTACAGGGGCACCAGCCACATTTCAACGCTTCATCAACTGGTTTCTTCGTGAATACCTTGATGATTTTTGCACTGTGTATATTGATGACATCCTCATTTTCTCTTCTGAGTCACGAATTGAACATCGCAAAAAGTGAAACAGGTATTAAGAAAACTTCAGAAAGGTGGCTTAACTCTCGACATTTCAAAATGTGAATTTGAGGTGAAAAAGACGAGATATCTGGGATGTTAAACATTAGTGCAGCAGATCGATTGTTGTGTAGTAACTAGATTACAAAAAGGATGGTCTCTAATCATCGTGAAGCTTACTGACTCGCGATGCTCGCCTAGCTTACTAATGTATACCTTCATGTGATACTAAAGACTTGGTCTGAAACTATCTATTTCAACACTCCCCCTCGAAGCAAGTCGCCTCTTCAATTTTTCTATCAATGTCCAACAATCCCATCTGCCTTTTAAATCTCTGAAAAGCTATGCGTGTAAGCGGCTTCGTCATCCCATCTGCAACCATTTGTGACGTTGAAATATAATGAACCTGAAGCCTTTTATTCTCAGCGAGGTCACGTATAAAATGGTAACAGATGTCAATGTGTTTTGAACGCTCATGAAGGTAGGGATTTTTTGTTGTTCTAACGAGGTTATGAGAAGTCTATGAATGGTCGCAATGGATGTAACAGTCAACTTGGGTGGATATAGGATAGCGCTTTAAGTCTAACGTGAAGAAGAAGGATATGTATTGTAGATCTGCTATATTGATGACTATTAAAAGTAGGAGTGGAAAAGGTTGACCATGTACAGAGTTATAAGAGCAAGTATTTATACACAAAAATGGTATACAAACTATACCCTCAATAGTAATAACTCCCAACCATTCAGCCACTCAACAATTATATCATTAGATATACCTGCGTCATATGATCATATCATCATGTATGGCTGAGATACTGGTGTTGTCATTTGCTGTATGTTAATGACGTATCATTGACACAGGATTGCTTGTCCTGTCGGTTACACTTGCCTAATACTAGCCATTTCAAGTTATGTGATCTATAAGTGGGTCTGATCACAACATTTTTCACCAAAGCCAGTGCACCTTGATTGTCGCCGAACATTTGGACAGTTTTCCTATTTGGACTTATGTACTCTGGGAACAATATATCTTTGAAAACTTGTGCGGCCCACTGTCCCTGTTTGGCATACATCGCCTGTGAAATATACTCGGGGACTGCGGTTGATGTTGAGACAGAATTTTGTTTCTTAGATGCCCACGAGAAGGGCCCTCCATAAAACATTCCAACTCCCCCAGAGATACTCTTCCGATCGACCTTATCGCTTGCTCAATCTACGTCAGTATAGATGGTTGTAAGGATTCCTCTCCCGATCCTCCCGATCCTTCCGATTCTTCCTTCGCCATATAATTTTACCCTTCTTCTCATGTTGTTATGACAACAGTATAATCCTTTACATATGGGATCATGTTGATATTAGGTTAATGTCTATGTTATGATGAGCTAGTGGAAGGAAAGCAGGTATATATGATGGCTTAGTCTGTAGCTTCAGAGTTCTTCACGCTTAGTTTTCTGTCATACCCAACACCTTCGGATTACCTCTTGTACCTTTAGTTACCACTAGTACCCACTCAAACCTTTAGACCTCTTAGCTATTTATATTAACCCATCTTTCAAACCTTTAGTTCCTCCTATTTATCTCCAGTAGACCTTCAGTCATCTCTTGCGACCCATTCCAACCTCTTCTCATCCTCCATTTCCGCTTCAGGTCAGACGCCTACGCTCCAATCTGACAATGGTAAAATTTTCGGCATGATTACTTTCGGGTCCGAAACGCAATTTTTGTTTTATGGTTGACTTTACATATCGCATAAGATTCTTGAGCGCATAACCATGATGATTGACAGGCGCTTTCATGAACTGTGATAGCCTTCCTAATACAAATGCGATGTCTGGTCTCGTGAAGATCATTGCATACATTAAGCTACCAATTGCCTGTGAAAACTCATTTGGATCAATTGATTCATCTTTTTCTTTCCCGGGTCGCAGATGTTCGTAGTCAACTACAGGAATCAATCTAGGTTTATGTTTCTCCCTTGTAATACCAAATCTATCGAGAACCCCTGAAATTTACTGCTCCTGATCGAGACAAATTGTCCTAGTTTTCCTTTCTCGAGTTATTCGAACTCCAAGAATCTTCGAAATCTCCCCCAGGTTCTTGGCGTTGAATCTATATGATAATTTTTCATAAAACCATTCAAGGGAGGTAGCATGGTAGGAAGCAGCAGCAATATCATCGACATAAACTAACAGCCAAATCTCCATTTTGGCATTTATATATAGACAAGGATCAGCTCGACTCTGGCTAAACTTGCATTCTACTAAAAGCTGCTTCAGTAATTGATTCCAAGCACGACTAGCTTGTTTTAGCCCATACAAACTTTTAAGCGCTCTTAAAGCCTTGCCTCTTTCAATAACGATACCTTGCGGAGCTGATAGATATATCTCCTCTTTGAGGTTTGATTCTGTAAAAGCATTTTTTATATCAAAATGCCAACAGTCCATGTTGCTTTTGGCCACTATTGCCAAAAAAATTCGCAGAGTGTCCATACGCACAGTAGGAGCGAATGTCTCTGTGTAATCACTTCCATATTGCTGACTAAACCCTCTTGCAACGAGTCGAGCCTTGAAACTTTCTAAGCTCCCGTCTGGATGAGTTTTGATGGTGAATACCCATCGCGTTGAAACCAAGTTGGCTCCTTTTGGCGGTGTGCATTCTATCCATGTCCTATTGGACTCAAGAGCATGTAACTCTTCTTTTATGGCCGCAATCCATTCAGTGGCATGGATTGGATCATGCACTGCATCATTGTATGATTTTGGAATTTTGATACCAATAACTTCATTTGCAGAATAGGCAGAATGTATTTTATGGCTCTGGAGGTTGTATCCAAGTATCATTGCAATCATAGCTTTAATTCTCTTGGCTTCTCGATCATATTCATTGCCAAATTTCTCTTTTCTTTTCCTGAAGAAATTTCATGGATAAGCAGTAGGGTAGTACTTGATCTTAGTAAGCTAGTGAGTAGGTGTGGATGCAAGGGTCTAGAAAGGTAAAGGTGGTCTGGTGGTAAACAAGTAGTTGCCACATCGCCTCCTATGCTGGAGCGCTAGTGGCAATGTCATGTATATAGTGTGGTAGGCGTGATTGAGTTTTCTCTTCACGCAACCTCTTCTTATATTCTGTACACATATTGTACCACCTCACATCTCTCTTCCTAACAGAAGCCCATTTCACTGCTATCCTATAATCATATTCCATATCCCTTCGTGCCCTACGGAACGTTAGTAGTAAGCTCCCTGAGATGGTGAGGGCTAGGATTACGATGCACAAGGGTAATGATCACTGAGAGTGAAGGAAGAACTTTCCAGGTCGCTCCATGATGAGTAGAAGAACAATGGAGCACTATATGGAAAGTGTTTCTACATAATATTACCACATGGAGGATACTAGAATATTCTGTGATACTGATTTGGGAAAATGAGGCGAGGGTTAATCCACCTCAGATGCGTATATAATTAGCGCTTTCTACCTCCTAAATCCTCATAGTTCTGAATACCAAATATATCAGCAGTTCACATTTATCCATTTATAATCATCCGTAAACCTTCTGCCAATTAACCTCCGTAAGCTCTTACCTTTACAACAGGATCGCTGTCAGGCATAAGGTCCTGGCATCTCAACAATTCGGAGCTCTTCCCTGCAGATCTGCGACTCATCTCACAACCAGCCTCACTCATGATGTGGAGAGAGCTCTCCACGAAGGACGCACAGCAAGCATGCTCACACTCTATGTAAAAGGCGCTTTTGACGCTGTTCTCCCAGGAAGACTCTTGTACCGCATGCGTACCCAAGGCTGGCCCAACAACCCCGTCGACTGGGTCGGCTCCTTCGCAAAGGGACGCTCAGTACGGATCCGTATAGATGGAGAAATAGGCCCTCTGCAAAAAGTAACATGTGGTCTCCAGCAAGGATCTCCCATATCCCCTATTCTTTTTATGCTCTATATTGAACCTCTCTTCGGACTTAAAACCCTCACAAATGCATTCGGATACGTGGACGATGTGGCCATCCTAGCAACTCAAAAATCGCTCACAGAAAACTGTGAATTCCTTAAAAATTCCCTACAACAAGCCTCCGAATTGGGTAAGACCGAAGGTATCACGATTGACCCCGGAAAATCTGAGCTGCAACACTTCTCTTGGCGCCGCTGCAATAGGGATCCACATAGTACCCCAAGAGTATAGTCCGGCGAGATGGAGGTTACTGAGAATACATCGTGACCATACACTAGATGGCTGGGAGTACACTTTGACAAAAAACTGACATTCAAATGGCATGTACAAATCTTAGTTGGTAAAGCCCTGAAAGTCGCGAATGGACTCAAATCTCTGGGCAACATAACGACAAGAGCCCCCTCTTACCTACTTTGTCAAGCTGTTCTAGCCTGCGTTCTACCGATCGCTTATTACGGAGACGAGACCTGGTGGCCAGGCTGCAATAAGAAAATTAACCAAACCCGCACAGTTTCGAACCGCATTGAAGGATACGTTTCTTTCCTTCATATAGTCATCATGACATGTGATAGAGCTATCCTCCCAGTGTACAGAAACACTCCAACACCTGCACTAATTCGAGAATCTGGCCTCTTGCCATCTAAGCTTGAACTAGACTCTAGAGCTCGCCAGTGTTGTGAATACCTCGGGTCAGCTCCAATCGAGCCTCATCGGGCTTCCACCATCGCGGCACTCGGACACTCGGCCGCAGTAAGCTAGGTGAGATTAGGGCACTGATAGCACAGCTAAGTACCTAATCACTCTGGCAACATCCTTACGTCCGAGTGTTGCCTGGTGGACCAATGCATTTAGACTGAGGTGCTCATCACTCTGATGGCTACCGAGTGGCAACAGCATACAATGTGACGACGGTGTGTAGCTCTGCAATCCCGGAAGTTCCACACTAGCAACCAGTGTCAATAGTATGTTATGACAGGAGATATTGTCAGGGGCTATGGAAGTGGTTACTGTGACAGAAGTAGGAAGCACCTGTGGTGAGTGCGTGATCAGGACTGGGGTACTGAATGTATATATAAGGAAGCAATACTTCCGCAGTTAGATAGAGAATTAACCATCTCACTACTGTCCATTCCAACACATCTTCTCACTACAGCCACATCAATTATATCCGCGCATCCATAATCATCTGCATCCATTTCAGGTATTCATCTGTCCCCTCATGACCTCGTTATTATAACAGCCAGGCCGTCCTGCAAATACATCGCCTTGATAGCAGGCACCCCTCCAACGAAGAGCTAACTTAGTCATCAAAAATCAGAGCCGCGTCTCCCGTTTCTCGGAGTGGGTGTTGGCAAGCCCTCCAGTAGAGGATATAGATACCCTAATCAATGCACCTTGGTCCGTGAAAGAAAGCTGGCGCAATAGCATTAAACAAATAGCCCAGCACCCAATCTCTTTGCCAACAGAAATTCCTTTCCAGGACCTCATTGCATACACCGATGGGAGTAGACTCCAAGCCTCGCTAGATACAGAGCCTCGCGTCGGGGGTGGATTAGTTCTGCACCAAGCCGGAAGAGTTCTACTTAACAAGTCGGTAGCACTCAATTCCTCACTTACCATATTAGACGCAGAAGTCACTGCAGTTATCTTCGCAGTAGAAGCTGCTCTTGGCCTCCCTACCGCTAGGTTCGCCAATAATCTCTGGGCTCTGTTAGATAACCAAGACGTAGCCTGTAAATTGAAAAGTGTTCCGATCTGCTCCTCACAGAATGTAAGTGTGACGAAACCAAGCTGGTTGTAGTGTACTTTTAGAAAGATTAAACTATATGAAGAGAGAAGTACCACAACTACGGGTAATGACTATTTGTACATCCTCCTAGCTCATCCAGTACGTACTCTGTTGGTGAGAATGACATATTGCTCCGCCACTGCCCGTCGTCATCTTTGCCATCTAGCTGACTCTCTCACTTGGCAATTCTACTTCGCCGTCTCACATTCCTTCCTAGCTCCAATGTAATGTGGCCAAGTGAAACTTAGTCGCTTGATACAAGATAATATGTAACACTCTCCCTAATACGCCCCCAAACTCCGCTTAGGTCTCCACCTAAGCTAAACCACGGTCAAACCGTAACAGTAAGGATTCCCTGTTTCATTCTTAATTCAGTATATATTTTTAGTCTTCTTCCAAGCGGCTATGACAATACCGTAGCTCTTGGCACTAGGTACTCTATTATTAGGATAAGACTTATGTCATGATGGAACAATGGAAGGAAATCATGTAAATAAATAAGGGCTTGGTCTACTGAAACTGGGCTCTCCACGCTTGGTTTTCAGTCACAGCCACCACCTTCGGATTACCTCGGATTACCTCTTGTACCTTGGGGGACTATTCTCAACACCTGTCAGTGGTGTCCCCTACGAACCTCCAGCTCTCACTGTAGAGTCTGCAGAGCCAAGATTGAGTAACAACCTCCTCACTTCGATGAGGATTCCCAGTCGCCTTCGCGATCTGTATCGTCTTCATTTCTCATCACATCCCCCTATCACCATTATCATGAAGCTAACCACGATCAGATTAGATGTTAGGGTCGAAGCCCTTCTCGTCACCAACCCTTGATCATGGAGGAAAAGCCATCCGATGAGTTTCCGGAGCGAACCCAGCACCCGATACGGAGATGGTGGATTGGATCAAGATGGCCTCAAATGCTACAAAGAAGGGAGATATTGTTGTGAATGATGAGCACTGGAGATATTCTTGGGATAGACTTAGAGACAGTTGTGATATAATGCTCGAGAACTGAGTTGTAGACTTTAGAAGGGATTATTATTTACTAAAGTATAATGGATAAAGTGTGTGATCTATGTTGGACACTTTTGGGGGCAGTGTCTGACCACCTGTCTAAATATATGAGAAGCTGGTCCGTGCACTGCTATCACTTCTCAACATCTTGATCCTCAACAGATCTCTACAACCACTACGTAGCTTACCTCAATTGTGTAGGCACAGCGACTATATTAATCCATGACCTAGACCATGCACGTCTCTACGTTATGTTAGCACGGACTAGGATTACAACACTCCCTCTGTCGATGTGCTGGCTCAGAGCGATTGTGACACGGAAGTGACTGTTTCTCAGTGGATTTGTGTTTGGGTTTTGACTTTTGTTAGTGGATCTGCTAGTTGGTCTAGTGATGGAATATATGTGACTTTTATGCAACCATTTTTGTACTGTTCTCTGCAATAGTGGTTCCTCAGTGCTATGTGTTTGGATCGCTTATGGTTATCATGGTTTTTGATCAGAGACAGTGCTGATTGGTTGTCGATGTACAGGTTGGTACATTCCGTTCCTTCTATGAGCTTTGTGAGTTTGAGTTCTTCAAATAGAGATTTGATCCATTGCAGTTGTCGACAGGTCTCTGTGGCTGCAAGATACTCTGCTTCTGTTGTTGAGAGAACTACTTCTCGCTGCAAATGTGATTTCCAGAAGATGGGTCCAGATGCAAGCCTGATTAATGTCCCGGATGTCGACCGACTGGTCGAGGGATCGGCTGCAAAATCTGCATCTGAGTATGCCTCGAGGATTGGTTTCTCGTTGCTTCTGGTAAATGTGATGCCTTTATCCGGATGTTTGGCTATGTAGCGAAGGATGCGGCGGACAGCAGAGTTATTTAATCGCCATATACCTCACAGCTCATAACCACAACAGATATAGATGAATATGCGCACCTCATGTGGTCCCGGTGTCTAGGCCTCGCCTGGCTGGGGCTGCAGGTTTTTTGAGACTTTTTCCCGCACACGCAGTTTCCATTGCTACCATTTTCATTTTTTCTGGGTAGAAGGTTCCGTGGAAAAGGTGGCCGAATTCCATGGGTAATTACTGAGCTGAATGGCCGTTCATCACGGGCAATATATCAATGATCTTACAAGTAACAAGAGAGGACAGAAGCACTGTACAAGGTGTGGCCTGGGCCAGAGAGGAGCCCAATGTGCTAGATAGTCGAAGACTCAAGTAGTACAATAAAAACCCACTCACTCACCTCTTGTACCTTTAGTTACCACTAGTACCCACTCAAACCTTTAGACCTCTTTAGCTATTTATATTACCCATCTTTCAAACCTTTAGTTCCTCCTAGTTATCTCCAGTAAACCTTCAGTTATCTCTTGCGACCCATCCGACCTCTTCTCACCCTCCAATTCCGCTTCAGGTCAAACGCCTACGCTCCAATCTGACACAGAATAAGCTTGTCTAGTTCGCCGAGTATGTAACAGCTTGGAAAAACCGGCCCCGACTCCCACACACCATTACAGGTGAAATAAGTGTGTTCTGGATACCAGGATACGCCGGGATTAAAGGAAACAAACAGGCAAATGCTGCGGTCAAAGCGGGCCTACCCCTACCCCCACCCTCAACCACGCCACTAACTTTGGTATCTGCCAAAAACTGGTTAAAATCATTAACAGGCTCCCATCTTGAGAAGTTCTGGACACTGAAAGCCCCAACCTCATATCGAGCACTAGGAATTGACACCATCAAACAATGTCCGGGCGAACTTTTCTTAAATCGTTCCCTTGTAGCCCATCTTTATGCTGCCTGCTCAGGGCATGGCGACTTTGCTGCCTACCACGAACATTTCAAACACGTCGACGCACACAAAATATGCAGTTGCGGGGCTCCCAAGTCACCAAGGCATCTCCTAACCTGCCACATTCCCTCAGTAAGGCTACCTAGAGTTCCAAGGAGCTACAGCGATAATATTAGTTACCTATTTGGTAGTCAAGATGGAGCAAAAAAATTGGCACAGTGGCTGCAAGATACAGAATTCTTTTCAAAAATCTGCCCCCGACACAGAGCAGAATCTCACCACGTTTATTCTGACTAGAAATTTGCACAGAAGGATGTTACACCCTGGCCCTTTAACCCAACTCAAATATGTAGATAGTTATTGTTATAATGGGAGTTGTGTAGAGAAGCTTAAGCTGTTAGGCTTCTGTTTAATATCACCTAGTGAAGCGAGTTGGGAGATTGAAGAGTCTGAAAACTATAGTGGAGAGATGTTGATTAAACCCACTTAGTATCAGAGTGCTACTTAAACTAATTATTACAATTAAGCGAGAGACACGATTACTGACTTATTGTGGATAATTGGGAGGCTGGTCAATGTATGAGTCATCATGAACCTGGCTAGAGAACTTATACCTTTCTACGTTCCATGTTAATGATACCCTTTATTACCAAATAGCACCAATTTCAACAGTTATTTGTCCCAGTATTTTCAAGCCCAAGAAACTTTATCGCAAATTCATTTCATGTTATGGAGCAGGATAACCCTTCTATAACTCTTTGCCCAGAAAAACTAAAGGCTTTGGCAATTCAGGTTTCGACAGTCAAAGGCCTCAGGTATCCAGGACAGTAAGCTTTGGCGTCTTATGTCCTACTTAAGATTTATATTAGATAGACGTAAAATAATAAACCAAACCAACCAGCCTGTAAAAAGGTTATGAGCCTAGTCAAATCGTGCAACACCAAAAGCAACAGCAGCTTGCTGAGCGTGGCTCAGTCGATTTCGGTTGACACATGGGCTAGGTTCCGTTCACGGCACGATAGATCAAAAGTTTGGGTCTCTTCTATTCAGTCTTTCAACAGCTTCCCGATTGAGTGTGACTGGGAGGACTTTACGACCCACTAACAACCCCCCAAAATCAAAGGCAAAATTCCTTTCGTTTTCAACCTTACTAACTTTGCGTGCAGGACTGGGCACTTGCTTGGCCTCATTTTAGACAGGCACCTCGACCGCGACATCAACATTCTCAACTTTTCGACACATTCCAAAGAAGGCGCGAACTAAGACGCCTCACACAGACAACGATCAATGTACGACAAAAGCTGGGGCACCGATGCCTCGGTTTTGAGCTCTCGATTTCGGAATTTCAGCCCTCTCAAATGGGGGTTGAGCGCAATGCAGGGGAGAATTTTGGAAGAATGATATGTGATTTTCAACAGGCCGTTGGCACAGTTGGTCGAGTGCTGGATGTGCTTTCTAGAAGTGGTAGGTTGGATTCCTACACGGCCTGTTTAAGGGGGGACTACGGCTGCTCGTCGTGAAAGAGTACAGGAGGAATTATTGAGGTTTTCCCACGAAGGTTTTCCCTCAATGCATGGTCTTAGGATCATGGTGAATGCGTTCCTACCTATTCGACCTGATGTAACAAGCGTGAGGCACGTAGCAGGAAAAGTCAGGCACCGGATGGGCTTTGCTGGAAAATGGAGGAACTTGTATTCTAGATGTCCTCCATACGTGTCATGTCCACTGGATGGAGGGTGAAAGCCCGGCACAAGAAATGAAATGAAATAAACCAAACCAATTCAGCCACCAGAACAGCGGAAGCCATCAATGAGGGCTGGGCTTATGAGCTACAAAGTTATACCTAGGCACGCTGTTGGTAGTAAGTCAGGAGATAGAACGTAGACAATGACATGGGTCATATTGGAGTATACATGTAGTCTATGTTCGGTCTCATGAACTGTATTGTAAAGGATACGACAATCACCAGTAATCAATTCAACTATCCAACTACTCACCATCAAAACTGAATTTATGATATAAGTTACATGTAACTATGTTCCCACTAATCTCATAACCTTAAAATTATACCACAGTCATTGGGATAACCTCTCGTGGGATGTCGTCTGCTGGTTCCGAGAACTCGAGATGGATTTTCTGAACACTCCCTTGGCAGACCTGAAAATTCTGACACGATACCATCAGCCATAAGCGATGCTTTTTGCTGCAATTCGCGCAAGAAATCCAACTTCATGGGCAGTCCCGAGTCTGGTGAGCACCAGCGCACTTGCCACATCTGGCTGCCTTTCCACACGACGCCTGCCTGTGTCCCAAATGGCTGAAGTTGTGAGGCTTCTCTGGCTGGGTCCTAAGGGACGACAATTGTGCGGAATATAGTATGGAATTAAGCACAATGCCGTGTCAGACTACCTATTCTGGTGAGGTCTCTGTGGAGAAGCTCTGTTGCAGCGAGATCTAAAAGCTGTAGGATCTGCCGTCTTCCTCTTGTGTCAACCCAACTATGACCTGCATTCAAAGCGGTGTAACAATATCCAACTTTATTATTAACTTTATAACTATTTAAATAGTTTTAGCTGTCCTTCATAGTCATAGACCCAGTAGGGACATAAATAAAATTTTATTCTATTCTATCAAAGCGATGTGAGAGCGACGAGAAAGTGCAAGTAGCCCTGCAGGCTAAGTGCACCAAGATCTCACGTGAGATGAATTGAGCTCTAAACGTTTGACTTAACGTTATCTCTCTGATAATATTCTGAAATCATTTACATTCGGTAATCATCTACGAATTTAAATTTTGTAATCGTCTAGATTCATGTATTTACGTCTCGTAACCTTTTACTAGTATAAGTCGCTTATAAATGTTGCAGTTTGCGATATTGGAGCTAATCATGTTCTTACTTCATACTTAGGATTAGTTGACACATTTAAGCTTGTACAATAGCATGGGGAGATTACATGGTCTGCAGGTGGGTGATGGGATGAAGAATGGAAGGACTTGTATTTTAAGAGGGGTGGAATACTTCACAAGGATCAATTACTTTTCTTCACCCTGAGATAAACTTCTTGGTCCCAATTTTTCAATAACATGAATAAATAATAATTAAGGTTCACGCTTGAGGTTTAGAAGGGAGAATTTGTAGATGAAATCGTGATAAATGTGGTTATCGGATACCAAAGACAATAATGATTAAAAGAGGGAAATTATATGAATTGCAAGGCTAAAGGTTCGGGTAGGCCATTGTTACTACTTCCCTTAATCAGAACAATTACTTGATGGAGTCTCAGGCTCTACCTTGAACTATCCATTGCATGAGGCTATCCTGATTAAATTGTTTATCTCTTCAATAATTAAACCGAGAAACAATATGTGGGTATAACCTGAATCCTAAGTCCTAATCATCCCCGAAAGCCTGTACTACTAATTTATGCAATGATATCTTCATCAAGCACAGGATTACAACTTTCCGAATTCCAATCTTGGAGATTATCTTGTAGTTGATCTCTGAAATTAACATTGGATGGTGTCAAGGGTGTAAAGAATTCAAAAGTAGTGGAAAGTCGATTACATGATGAGAATTGATAATTATTCCTTGGGACGCAAATATACCGCGTCATCTCTTGTCCTTAATGTTCTCTGCGGAGACCACTGCCAACTCTCCACCTTGGCCATCTGAGAATAATCCCTTCTCCTGTACCATTCCTCCCTATCCGTTGCTTACAATTTTTAGATACCTCCTTAGACTTTCCTTCGTATGTCCGGAATCGCTGCTCTGCTGCTTCTCAGACAGGTGATCTTAGTGACCAGTCCCGATCCGGGCACAGCCTATCACACTCAGTAGCATAAAATTGACATTGAATTTTGGATACTCATTGAAATATAGCCCACTACTTTATCTGTAGAATTTTTGGTAGAGGGAAGCATATGCAATCATGAGGGAGAAAAGTGTATAATTCAGACCGCCCTTCTAAACATAGGTACCAGACCTTTTTAAACCCAATAGATAGTCCGTGCGGGTCTCTTATTAACAGCAGTAAGCAACACACGTACAGGGTATGCACAGTCTCCGTTTGCCAAACCCCAGCCGACCCTGACTACTTGCTAACGAGCCTAGTAGGATCGATAAAGTGTATCTCACTGCAGAAATAATATAGATGTCACAGCTCAGTATATCTGCAACCTAAATTGATGCTTGGTAGTCGCACCTACAACACTACACCATTGACACTTACCCGAAGCGTGGAGGAGATTATAGTTCAGGTGCTAACTATCTGATTTATTCATGCTAGGCTCTTCAGCAGTACTTTGTCAGGTGGAAGATGTTAACTTAGTTCTGTAGCTTTGCAATCTGTATTATTAGTCCACAAGCCATTCTTGTTCTCGTCCATCTGATATACTCTGGCGCATCATCGGCTCGTTCACAATCCACAAGGCATCTATCTCTTCGCACACTAGTCGTAGCAAGAAAAGCCATTAAGCAAATCCTTTATCGATAACTGCCAGTAATCATGACCTCACTTATCTCTCTACTCGGTATTTTCAATCATACCACTAAATTTAATTTTGTTCCATCAAGATTACTCAAAACAAATAAATGAATGGAATTGATCTTGATATTCATACCTATGAATAAAAATCTTCATGCATGCTAAATCACAATTCCCAACAAAATGCCATATTTATGAAACGAGTATTTAACACTCGTTACTTCAAATCAACCATCGTTGAAGCTAGAGTGTACTCTCAATATTACACCCGTCTGGTGTAAATGTTTCCATTGATGCATGAGTTTCAAGAGAAAATAGTCAGCTAAACTCTAAGGAGGTAACTAAGGATATCCATGTTTGTCTCCGGATTATTAGTGCATTTATTTACAAATATTTATAAAATACTCCACAACAAATGATGTTTGTATTAAAAAGAACTGAATATACTTTAATTTAGCCGTATAATGTCTATATTTAGGTTCTAAGGAACAGCCAGGATAGGACTCTTTTGCTGCCACATATTACTCACATTTATGTAATAAAGCTTACAGTTCTTGTACCCAAGATCAATTTGAGCTAATTTTTCAATAATAAATTTGCAGATTCAAGCGAATCATCAGAAAAAATACCTCATGATGAAGCCTTGAAATATATAAAGTTGAGTCTCACCCATCATTATCTCCTCAAAAGTTTATATTCAAGCAACACCAACTACTTCATCAGTAAGTTTTCATTAAATCCATTTAGGTCAATCTGGTTCTAATCAAATGAAAAGAAAGTTGTAAAAAATCAAACTCCCAGGTTTTGAAGATAAAATTACTAGGGTCATATTCAAAATGTTATCTCGTCTTTCTTTGCTGTCCATTTTGTTTGGACTTTTCATCTCTGAAAGCGCCGCAAGTTTTGCTTGTCCAAGTGGCAATATATTCCAAGACAATGAAGTAGAGCCAAGAGCAAATGAAATATACAGTCAGGGTATTAACCTAGATACTGAACGAGGTCAACGATCAAATTATCAAGGCATCACGTTCCTTGGTAGCAGAAACAGTGATTATTTTGCTTTCGAAGCTCCCTTTTCTCGTCCTGATATATGTAAGTTAAATACCCTTTCCTAATAATATGACAGCTTCTAATTCTTCTCCCCATAAAAAGCGGATAGAACATACAAAATTAATGTGCAATATCCATCACGACGCTTTGATTTGATAGAGATGACACAACGATCGAGTACAAAGTTAGAAAGTACTTGTGATAATTATTATGGCTATGAAGTATAAGCTACACTTAAATAACTGTACCTTCATTTAGCAGAAAGTTCATTCTCTAAACATCTGAAGGATTTGTAGGAAAATTGATCAATAAAATCCAAGTCACAAAATTAAACAATTTTTTACTGCATAAATAAATGAAGTCTGGTTGTTGGCATGTCCAAAAGTAATTTATTTGGGACCTAAAGAATATAATTACTCCCACGTCAGACGGCTTATTTATGTACATGATCCTCATCTTCCGAAGACTGATAGTCTCACACACCAGCTTTGAATTTCTGCTAGTGCTAGCCTGCTACTTCCTTTGCCTTTTACCACAGCATTGGACCTGTTATAAAACTCTGCTTGATCTCTTTCCCTCTGATTCGACAGCAATTGGCTTGTGTTTCCGCAAGGGACCAACCGTGTCTGATTCTGCTTAGTTGTAGTGGCTTGATATTGTTTCGTTCACCGTGTGATGATGCTTGCCTTTGCTAAATGTGTTAGGGTGGGAATTTAGTAGAAAAGCCTGACATTATATTAACTAGGCCATATAGGAGCAGGATTATGGATACTATTGGGGAAGTTATGCTTACAGTAGGTCTCGTTTAACCGCTGTCGCGTGTGTTCTCGTGATATGTAAGGCTTTTATTTATATTCTTGTATTAAGTAAACTTAGTTAAGAGAATGAACGGAGATTGAGACCTCTTTATAACTTGTTCCAGATTTACTGTGTTGTTGACAGCCTGGCGCTAGAAAATTGCCTTGTTATATCATCTATTCTAACGAGAAATGAATATCTCGTTCTCCCTGAGTCACTGATTCTCTATCTGATTCCATTATCTCTATTCTATCGGGTTCTAGTTGGGTCTATTCTACACCCGAATACCTTACACACTAAACACCCCACTAAATTTCGCAATACCAAAGAAGTTGGCTCACGAGGCAGTCATTCAAAATTCTCCACCATGTCAAATTTTCGCTCCCAACGTGTTCGACTCCTACTTAAGTCTCATCAAGTTTACAAGTACGACTTAGTACATCCTCATTTCAATGACTACACCTCTCATCAACTTTTCTCTGGCCTCAGCTAGCCGCCAAATACACGCCCACGCCGATATTTACACCCGATGGAGGAAGCAAAGCGTGGCGCACAAATCTGGGAGACAGTTCTTCGAGACGGATGTGAGAGGGATTGGAACAAGTATACAAGATGATGCTAAAGATGGATATAATCTCGACGGGCGTTTAATTTTGAATTTTGGCAAGGAGTTTTACAAATGGAGCTTTGTGTGCGCCAAGACTTCGCTTGCAAGAGTGCAGTGTACACTATAAAAACACGCAACGATGGATGGTGCTGTGGTCCGCCTCCTGGTGATGTTATCTGGTATGGTTTGAGTAGCCTGGGCACCTACTCCACTTGGGAAGGAGACTCCTAAGACCATATTTCGCGCGGAGAAAATTCGGTGGATGATGAAGGCATGTCTAGATAACCCACGGTTTTTGATGTTCCCCTGGGTGGGTATTCACGGATGAGGGTTGACTTGGGGTAGAGAAAAAGCCACCATAACTACGCAGTGGTACTTGCAAATGAAATCCGAGGCATGAGTGCCCTTCTTGTAAATTGAGTCATCTTTTCTGTACACTTTCTCCGATATTGTTTTTTTATTTTTTTATTTATAATTTTTAGGTCCTAAGCTATGCTCTATATCTCCTAGGAGTCAAGGACCGGTTTACACGGCCGAGATTATGCTTCCCATATACCCAACTCTGTCTCACCGCGTGATACACTACACAATAAGTAGCTAGTTATAAGAAAATTACGAAAATAAATGCTCCCACAAACTCGCATAAACAAAATGACGAGCTCCATGATCCAATTTGTAGTTGGAAAACGACACTCCTCGTCTCGTTTTCCTACCTGTCATGCTTTGTGCTGTGACCTAGTTTTCACCGTCTCCTCTGAAAGCTGGAGATGGACTCACAGGTGGGTGCCCGAAGCAGCCGGTTTCCTGCGCAAATTTTGTAAAGTTCTCGAGGCACTTAGGCCCGAGAAGCTTATAGGCAAAGTCGTGATATGACATTGTCCCTCGAATCGACGCGTCTGGCGTGCGTGCAGTGGACAGTGAATGAAGTGAAGAGGTGATGTTTCCTCTCCACACGCACACTCCATTAAAGAGGCGAAGTTGTTGAAACGGCGGTGACATTCCGCAAAGTTTCCGTGGCCCGTACGGGCTGAGATCAGTTCACGGAGTAGCTGCCGGGAAAGTGTCTGCTCGCGTGGCTTGCGCCGTCGCATGAGAAGACCTAGCTTTCGATACCTAGGTGATCATGCTTCTTCTCACCATTCGTCGAGAAGCGCTTGTCATTTTTGGTTCATCAGCCGACGGACCTATGCCACCGTCATGGAGCCAGGCTGGCTCTGTTTGCTAGGCAGTTGTCGGAGGCCGGAGCGTGCAGCTCTATCGGCCTCTTCGTTCCATTATATCCAGGAGTGGGTCGGTATCCACTTCACCGAGACTCGGGCATTTTTCGATGGCGCCCTAAATTGGCGTACGTCATCGAGGCTTGTTGTGGCAATTACCGTCGACAGTGCCTTCACTGCAGCCTAAATATCTGTCAACAAGTTGATCCACTTCCTGCCGTCCCTTCCCCGTTCTCCCTGTGCAAGAGCCGGGTTACCTTGTCCTCCTCCTCTATCCTTGGGTCGAAACTAGACGGATAGCATGGGGGTGGCAAAGGCTC
This sequence comes from Blumeria hordei DH14, assembly GCA_900239735.1. Classification (NCBI taxonomy): domain Eukaryota; kingdom Fungi; phylum Ascomycota; class Leotiomycetes; order Helotiales; family Erysiphaceae; genus Blumeria; species Blumeria hordei. The sequence goes on from OENG01000029.1 coordinate 434,783, forward strand.
GGCGTCTTCCGCATCCGGGAGTTCTCGATAAGCCCGCTATACTCGTGACATGTGGATCTCTGGATTCTTGGGTGCCCGATCATTTTTCTTATACTTCTGTGTTTCTTTGTTTGGACACACAGCGGCGCGAGTCCGGAGCGGATGACGGTTGTCTAGGGAGTGGAGTCGAGCCTAAAGCCGTAGTCGGTTCCCTTCCAGCATGATCTTCCCTGTTGGGATATCTCCTTTGCGGTGGAGAGCAACATTCGGTGTCGTTCTCGTTACCGGGAGAGCAGCGCGCAGTCCCGTTAAGATTGCCTCATCAATCATCTCGCAGAAAATGCTAGTCCGAGGTGTGATGATCCCCCTTCTGGTCGGACGTTTGAGGCTGGGCCGCCAAACATCTGCTCCGAAGGTTGCTATGGGGACAATGTTATAAATTGTCAAGGATTTCTAGGAGGAAATATCTCGAAGAACAAGTGTACAATTTCGGACAAGAATATATTGATAGTTGTATAGGATATCGAATTCTCTTCTCAATATGAATTAATAAAATATAATGTTTCGTTTACTTAGATATGCATGCATCTCCTCAGCAAATTCCAAGTGATATTAATTACTACTCGGACGAAGATTTTACTCCGGAAGTTGATATTGTGCCGCCAAACTATTCACAGCCTATTGTGTCGGAGCAAGCACAAATATCAAGACCTAAAATTCCTAGAGAAACTACACCTGATTCACTAGAAATAATCCCTGAAGCTAAAGTCCCAATACTTAGGAGGAGTAGCCGTATCACTACGACTATACATCTTAGAAATGAATATGTACCGAGGGCTGATGCCTTGCAAATTCGAAAATATATTGCAATACCTCAATCTTATTCAGAGTTTCTCAACAGAACAGAAGATAAGACTAAACGGCAGTCACAATTTAGGCGTTTGAAATCGGGGTCAAATTCAATGACAGAGACAGACTATGTCGCACTATTTGAGGCTTCAAAGCAGATTATCTGGACCACTGGATTCCTCAATGAGGTTCACATTGCAAACAAATTTATTGATAATGATGGCTCATTAGCTTACACTGATAACCAAAGTGTAATGGCAATTGGTAAAGGCTCAAATTCGGGAAGGTATAAACACATTAATGTGGCTTATCATTATGTCCGGAAGTGTGTTGAAGACGGGAAAATGTAAAACATATCCCTACCAAAATGATCTTGGAAGATATTCTCACAGCACTCCTACCATTTTCCAAAGCGAAGGAAATTCATAAGCAAATCTTCAAGATCAAATAAAATGGCTTAATTGGTCTTGATGCTCAGGAGGAGTGTTGGAAATCTAGATTTCGTATGTATGAAGGTTTAGATTTCTAGTTTGATCATCAAGATCAATTTACTTGATTCTATTGCATATGATTAAGCTTAGCTAGGGGACACGAGATTCAGTAGTATCTGTAATACAGTGGCTAGGAAATACTACCCTGCAGTAATTGAGTGGCTGGTTGAAGCCGGATCACTGGGAGTTCGGGGTCACTAAAACCTTGGGGATCTGTATTTAAGGATTGGCTTATTTGTATATGTTAAACTAAGAAAACGAAACATTATATTTTATTAATTCATATTGAGAAGAGAATTCGATATCCTATACAACTATCAATATATTCTTGTCCGAAATTGTACACTTGTTCTTCGAGATATTTCCTCCTAGAAATCCTTGACAATTTCTAACAGATTATGAGACCAACGCTCTAGTCAACTGAGCTGATTGATTTTATTGATAAGTTGTCCTTTGATCGAATATACCTCAATTTTTTTAATTCGTTACTTCAATACTCCGAATCTCACAATGTCTGCTGCAGAAATACTGAAGTCAATGAAGTGTGCTCCAAAGTTGGAGAAATCTACATACAACAGATGGAGCACTCATTTTCTTGATACTTTGTCGCTATTTGAAATTGAAAGTTACATTCTGGAGACAAAAGTCGAGCTCGAGACGCAGGATATAAAAAGCTCAGAGACCGGCCTACTTATCTCAAGACAAGATAGAAATATACGAGTTGCCATATCTCAACTTGTACCCGACGTCGCATTTCACCTTGTTCATTCCTCTTACTCTTCGAAAACTTGTTGGGATAACCTGAAACAATTCTACTGTCCAGATGCAACTGAGGACGTAGACGAACTATTACAGGAATACTGGGGATTAACTTTCGAAGATGACATTGAGGTTGACAAATGCGTGCAAAAGTTGTTTGAAATACGATCTAAAATTTGTTTGATCAACAGCATGTCAGCGCCTTCAGATTCAAGCATGAAAAAACGGATATTGACCCACTTCATTAAATGCTGCGGAGGATTCTACATGTCGATTGTCATTTCATTGCGGGAACCAACCATCTCTCTGCAGTCTGCTATATCATCAATACGTGCTTCTCAAGCAGTGTATCGCGATCTTCACCCTACACCAGTTGTGGCCCTAGTCGGTAAATCCAGCACAAGTTCCGACAATTCTATGACTTTAAAGAGATGTGCACACTGTAAGCGCCGAGGCCACTTGCGCGAAAGCTGCTTTCACTGGATTGATACCCCTGATGGATCTAAATGGGCGGCCAAGAATCCTAACAAGGCTGCCAAAGTTAGGAAGTTGCGTGCAAAATCAGCTAATTGTTTTAAACCCGCGAAGGTCGAATCCGACCACATTAGTGATGATGAAGCATCTGAGGCTGGAGTATGGATAATGGAGGAGCATTCATTAGATACAACAAATGTCTCCAATTCGAATGATATTGTGCTCGACACCGGTGCAACACACCATATCTTTTGCGATAAGTCCATGTTCATTTCTATGTCCACCAGCAAGAAATCCATTCTTGATGCCTCAGGCAAACATATCCCTGTCTCTGGCACTGGAAATGTACAGTTTAAGGTACTCGAATTGGAGAACAAGAAAGCTAGCAAAGTTATTACTATGGAGAACGTTCTATATGTCCCTTCTTGTACAAGAAACTTGGTATCTGGGATTCAGCTTTTATCAAAGGGATTAGGTATTAAATCAGTGAACGGAGGACTAAGCGTGTTATCAAGGAATGGATCAGTTATTGCAACCGCTAGATCAGATTCGGGATTATTCTGCTTTAATACATCTTCTTCCTGGAATAATGCCTCTTCACCTTCTTCGCGTCGTTCTGTCAGAATGATATCACAGAATAGGCAGGAGTCAGCCACCGATCTTTTACATCGTCACATTGCTCATCCGGGTCCGCCAGGTCTTCATACTAAAATTGCGCAAAATTCCAAAATCCAAATGACAGTTTTGGAACCATGTGATGTATGTAGCTCAAGCAAACAAGTGGGGAAAGTGAATCGCGGTCCTTTCTCTTTATCTACAAAAGTCCTTGATTTGGATCACCCCGATACTCGGAATATTCCAAATTATCTTCTGTTAGAAAAGGAAAGAAAAGAACGAGAGTCTAGACCGACCATCAATATAGTGCGCTTTGACGATAGCTCTGAATGTAAAACGACCGATTTCAATGGTTTAACCCAGCAGATTAGTGCTTCATATTCGCAATATCAAGATGAAGTAGCAAAGAGACTGAACCGATCACTTATTACAGTGGTAAGATGTATACTTTATCGAGCCCGCTTACTATTCAAGTTCTGGGACGCTGCAGTTACTACAGCCCGTTACCTGCGAAACATATTACTGATGCGCTATGATAGTACAACTATTTTCGAATCGATGAGTGGTCGCTCTCCAGAGATCTTCGACCAGAAATTTTGGGCCTATATCTATCATGCACTGATCAATAATGAGGATCGACATCGAATTAAACCTATACCTACCTCTCAATGTGGCATATTTATCGGGTATTGCGAGCCAAAAACTCAATTCTGCAACTGTATTCCCTTGAAACTTGGAACCAATAAGGTGATAACGTCTGAAAATGTGCGAGTTATCGAAGCTTCCTTTTGGGTTTGGAAAGATCAATTATCCCACGTTTTTGACACTATAGATATGCATGCATCTCCTCAGCAAATTCCAAGTGATATTAATTACTCCTCGGACGAAGATTTTACTCCGGAAGTTGATATTGTGCCGCCAAACTATTCACAGCCTATTGTGTCGGAGCAAGCACAAATATCAAGACCTAAAATTCCTAGAGAAACTACACCTGATTCACTAGAAATAATCCCTGAAGCTAAAGTCCCAATACTTAGGAGGAGTAGCCGTATCACTACGACTATACATCTTAGAAATGAATATGTACCGAGGGCTGATGCCTTGCAAATTCGAAAATATATTGCAATACCTCAATCTTATTCAGAGTTTCTCAACAGAACAGAAGATAAGACTAAACGGCAGTCACAATTTAGGCGTTTGAAATCGGGGTCAAATTCAATGACAGAGACAGACTATGTCGCACTATTTGAGGCTTCAAAGCAGATTATCTGGACCACTGGATTCCTCAATGAGGTTCACATTGCAAACAAATTTATTGATAATGATGGCTCATTAGCTTACACTGATAACCAAAGTGTAATGGCAATTGGTAAAGGCTCAAATTCGGGAAGGTATAAACACATTAATGTGGCTTATCATTATGTCCGGAAGTGTGTTGAAGACGGGAAAATGTAAAACATATCCCTACCAAAATGATCTTGGAAGATATTCTCACAGCACTCCTACCATTTTCCAAAGCGAAGGAAATTCATAAGCAAATCTTCAAGATCAAATAAAATGGCTTAATTGGTCTTGATGCTCAGGAGGAGTGTTGGAAATCTAGATTTCGTATGTATGAAGGTTTAGATTTCTAGTTTGATCATCAAGATCAATTTACTTGATTCTATTGCATATGATTAAGCTTAGCTAGGGGACACGAGATTCAGTAGTATCTGTAATACAGTGGCTAGGAAATACTACCCTGCAGTAATTGAGTGGCTGGTTGAAGCCGGATCACTGGGAGTTCGGGGTCACTAAAACCTTGGGGATCTGTATTTAAGGATTGGCTTATTTGTATATGTTAAACTAAGAAAACGAAACATTATATTTTATTAATTCATATTGAGAAGAGAATTCGATATCCTATACAACTATCAATATATTCTTGTCCGAAATTGTACACTTGTTCTTCGAGATATTTCCTCCTAGAAATCCTTGACAATTTCTAACAGACAATGCACGTGTCCACTGCTCGATCCAGTGCTGCAGGAGCTACTCCTTGGTACGCTGAATTGAAGCGGCGCATTTGCTGGGCCACCTTCAGAGCTTTGCCACACAACGTCGTGACGCGATTTTTGAAGTCCAGCCGCGGGTCTAGGTGTACTCCAAGCCAGCGTATTTGGTCTGCCGGCTCGATAACCACGCCGCTCAGACAAATGCCCACTGGCTCCTCGAGTTTGCGTCCGGGAAACTGGACTACCTCCGACTTATTGGTATCGATGTTGTAATCCTAGTCCGTGCTAAAATAACGTAGAGACGTGCATGGTCTAGGTCATGGATTAATATAGTCGCTGTGCCTACACAATTGAGGTAAGCTACGTAGTGGTTGTAGAGATCTGTTGAGGATCAAGATGTTGAGAAGTGATAGCAGTGCACGGACCAGCTTCTCATATATTTAGACAGGTAGTCAGTACCCCAAAAGTGTCCAACACAGATCACACACTTTATCCATTATACTTTAGTCAATAATAATCCCTTCTAAAGTCTACAACTCAGTTCTCGAGCATTATATCACAACTGTCTCTAAGTCTATGCCAAGAATATCTCCAGTGCTCATCATTCATAACAATCGAAGGAGACTGCGTTGTTACTTGCCCACTCCAGAAGATGATCCACCTCCTTCTGTACAGTTGCGGCTGACTCGGCTATGCTGCGCCCGAATCCTAGTATCCCGAAGTTGTCAGCGTAGCTGAATCTCATTTCTGCATTGCCGCTTTGCATAGGCTCTGCCATGTACAAAAGGAAGAGAAGTGGCGATATCGGCGACCCCTGCGGAACCCCACAAACTAGCTCTTTCTGCCCAGTTACCCCTCCAGAGTATCGGACTTGCACCTTTCTTTGTGCAAGAAATTGTTAAAGTTATGAGCTTGAGCGAGTATGGAGGTTATAGCAGAATCAGTGTCGGCGGTTAGACCGATACAGTAAGTCTCGTATGAAGTTGTAGAAGGAAGAATTGACTGGAAACAAGTGTATTGAGATGTATGGTTCTGAGTAAACTGAGCTGATAAGAGTGAGATTGCGTGTGCGCATATCTTATCAACTGAGGTTTTTGACCAGTATTTATCAATCTCCATGGATCATAAGTTATGATCCCTGTAGATGTAGATCTATATACATACAGATATATGTGACAGAAATATAAAGCTAAATACATGTGTGTTGGTAATATATCCGAGAAACCTATAACCTGCATTTGAGACACAGTCATCTGCTAGAATGCTAGTGTGAAATAAATGTTGGAAAATATGGTTATTTAGAGACAATCATATCACCTACTAAGTAGCAGTAGTGTTTAGATCCCTCTGATTGTTCTGAAGCGTAGGCCATCGTGCACGGATGTTGATCACATTAGTGCCTTGGCAAATACATAGGGTAACTCTCACTAGATAGCTTAGAGATAGAGAAAAAGAATCAAGAACAACTGACCCCTCTGAAATTCAGAACCTATTGTGCTAGCACATTTATTACCGTGATATACCGACACTGATCAGTGAATCCGCATACACGGTTCACAGATTCGCAAGGTATACAGCGAAGGAACGCAAGTCAACCCTGACTACGTGTCAAGCCTTGAAATCAGAATTGGATCAGATACGTCCTAATCCAAGGAACATTTCACGCGTCAATTACGCAACCACCACATCTTTTTGAGGATACACCAACCGGTCACCTTCTCGATAAAGACGACAATATGACTCCAAAACTTCCGCCCTTGATGATTGAGGAACCGTCCAAGGCTTCACCCACAGAACTTGCTGAGTACATTTACAATCTAATAGATGCCTGGAACATACATAACTTCCGTGACTGGGAGCTTTGGGAGCTTTATACTAATTGCTTCGAAGGATGGACAGAACAAGATTTCACACGAATTGATAGTGTAACTAAATCAACCCTACGAAAGTATCTGATCGAACATGGTGTTTTTATGGTTAGAGTTCATGAAAAAGGAAAAGGTAGCATTGCCAAACAACTTATGGAACCACTCGAAATCGAAAAGTATCACGATTGGTCAATAGAAGAATACGACTCTTGGGCTAATCCTATGTCTGGTGCCCGCTTTAATATTGATAGCATCTGCAATCCGCACGACCCCAACTATAACGGCCCAAAGCAAAAGAGTAAAGAGATGCTATATGACACGAGGGATTTAAAGAGAGAAAATGGCAAGATCAGATATGAAGATAATGAGGCTAAAATATTTGAGGAATTGGAAAAACAAGATGATGCCATTGACAAGCAACCATCGGCTACTTCACTTCCAATTAATGATCGTGCCGAGGAATATCGCCCTCAACCCAAGAATAGGCAACTGGAATCCCTTATTAGGCTTTACAAGGAAACTGACAAATATAAGGATGGAACTGATAGTTTTGACTACAAGCTGATGATATTCCTAGATAATTGTAATAACGCCTGCGTCGAGCCAAAACACTACGCAAGTGCACTAACAAATATGTTTATCTTACCTGCAAGAGATGTCTATCTAGATGGGACCCTTAACAAATTTGAGATGACATTTGAAGAGCGGTGCAATCTTATGAAAAATCATTATGAAACAGAACCTTGGCGCATAAGACGAGAAAATATCTGGAATGGGATGGATCTTACCCTTCTCCTGCGGCAGAACCCTGGGCAGACGCTTTCAGAGACATTTGAATGGCTCAACACCGAAACTCGACGTGTCCAAAGGGGACTAGCAAACCATCAAGGAGATTTCTCCCTGCGACAGAGGATTATCAGCGCCTGCTACGGATGTGCTGAACTTCGACCAGTGCTCTTGGAACCCCCACCTGATGCCGAAGGCGTTTGCAATAAGATTAGAGCCCAAATAGCCCAGCTTGAATTCACAAGTCCAACAGGAAGTTTTATGCGAACAGTACCAGCCCAAAATTCAGTGCTTATGACTGATCGACATTATAACACTGTTGAGAGCAACCACAAAGGCAGAAGATTCAATGATAGGGTGTCTTCAAACACACCTTTTATTGCGAGGAATGGATCTAAGTTACCGAAAAAGTGGACTAAACGCTGTCTTGTGTGTCAAAAGCCAAACTGTTGGTCAACTAATCATACTTCTGACGAACAGCAAAGGTCATATGATCGTATCAAGCAAAAGTTCCCAGCAAAGAATCAAAATAGAGTACGGTAGTTTATAGTTAATTTTGAAGGAACAGCAGATGAAGATGAGTTCGATGCCATGATGGCAGAATGTGATGCTGTCAGATTGGAGAAAAGGCGTGCGGACTGAAGCGTAATTGTAGTGGAATAGAGGTTAGATAGACTGCGAGAGATGACTGAAGGTCTACCCGAGATCACATAGAGAAACTAAAGGGTTGAATTTGGTAGTACAATTATCTAGAGAGACTAAAGGTTCGAGCGAATACTGGTGTTGACTAATGGTACTAAAGGCGACCGGAGATGATCGGGAGGTGTTGGGTATGACAGAAAACTAAACGTGAAGAACTCTGAAGCTACAGAACAAGCCGTCCTACATATACTGGCTTCCTTCCACTAGCTCATCATAACATAGGCCCTAAACTAGTACCAACATAATAACAAGTGCCAAGAGCTAATCTGTTGTCATAATAACATAGAAGGAATGCTAAAATTATGAACTGAAGTAAGGATGGGAAGAAGAATCCTTACAGATGCCGAATTTGAGGAAGTCCAAATTTCTGACAACGAGTGGCCCGACGATAATGATCCAGCATTTACTGGTCTCATTAAAGAAATTGGTGGCGAAGAGTCTATCACCTATCTCAATGAACAAATGGCGGAGCATTTTTTTACGGCACCTAGATTTCCACCCATATGTTTAAATGACGACACAAGAACAGGAGTACGGGGATATATTTTAAGAGCAGAGCCCCCTGACTTGCTAGATTTTTCGAACACAGATGTTCCTTATTCAAAAACTATTAATTATGGGAATATTCTAGCATTTGATGATGTCCAAACACTTGGCAGAAAAGAAGAGAGATATGACAATAGATACTTCCACGGTCTGTTGGTTGATACAGGAGCCGCTGGTCATTCAACAGCTGGAATTGGTCAAGTTAAAGCACTCCAACGCTTACGAAAGTGTTTACAGGTTGATAATTCAAAGGCTGGTGTGGCTAAAATTACTGGAATTGGAAAAGGGATGTTTGCGTCAATCGGCACGGTTTCCCTTGATACGCCAATTGGTAGCGTAGAATTTCATGTGATACCTTGTAATATTCCGTTTTTACTTAGTCTCAAAGATATGGACCGGTTAAATTGCACTGTCAATACTCTGCAGAATACAATAGTGAAAAACGGCAAAGTTGCAGCAAATCTCATTCGGAAATATGGTCACATCTGGATGACCTTGGGCCATATACAATCATTATTTATCTACACTGAAGATGAGTCGCCAACTTGCTACTTTACAGAGCAACAACTTCGCACAATCCACCGTAGGTTCGGGCACCCATCGGCAACCAGACTGTGGAAAATTCTTCGACGTGCCGGTCATGAAGCTGAATTTAAATTAATTGAACGTCTTACAAAGTTTTGTCGGGATTGTCAATTAAGCGGCAACAAGCCTCTTCACTTCAAATTTTCTCTCAGACAGGATAAAGAGTTCAATCATACCATATACGTGGATATACTCTGGCTCGAAGACGGACCAGCTGTGCACGTTGTAGATGACGCCACCTCATTTTCTGCAGCTGAATGGCTCAAAGGTGCTGAAAGAGAGAGTGCAGAAGAAGTTTGGAATGCCATCCAGAGATGCTGGATAAATGTCTACGTTGGACCGCCGGAATATCTCGTACACAATGCGGGCAAGAATTTTTCTTCCTCAAGTTTTCGAAAGAACTGCTCTGAAAGCAAAATTGAGGTTAAGGAAATCCCCGTAGAGGCTCATAATTCTGTGGGAAAAGTTGAGAGAGCTCACAAACCATTACGGCGAGCTTACAAGATATTCAAAGAGCAATTCACAGGACAAGCAATCGACCGTGACACCCTTCTATCCATGGCTGTAAAGGCATGTAATGATACTGCCGGCCCTGATGGCCTTATTCCCACCCTTTGTGTTTTTGGGGCCTATCCGCGTCTAACATGGGATGATGCACCCTCACCAACTACCATCCAGAGAGCAGATAGTATCAGGAAAGCGATGACTGAGCTTAGAAGATACCGCGCTAATCAGATGGTCCAACAAGCTGCCAACATGCGTAACGGGCCTAGCCATTCTCATCTTGAAAATGTCCCAATCGGAGGTCAAGTGCGAGTATGGCGTGAAGGCAATAACAAAAAGGGATTGTGGACCGGACCGTGGAATTTGATTGACAAAAATAAAGAAACAATTACAGTTAATATCAATGGCAAGCACTGTAATTTCCGTTCCACTTCTGTTGGTAAATGGTTTGATAAGGATGATGATCCGAACAATATCTGCCAACAGCGAGATACAAAACAGGACGATCAAAAGTCACAGTGCAGTTTATCCAATCAAAGTCTTGGTATTCAACTATCAAATCAGCCCCGATCTCTTCCTAATGCGCAACTCCATACACCGTTACTTCGTCGAAGTCAGAGAGAAGGACGGTTTAATGGACGCCATCAATTTAAATACCAGTGCTGTAAATGGACAGGAACAGAGAATGATTCATCTCAAGTTTTTATGTCGCCACAAGAGCAGGAAGCCTTACAACTTTCGATGAATCTCAGGGCAGCAGGTTTAATCCGCACTCCTGGTGAACCTTTTGAGGCGTCAACAAAACAGGAAATTGAAGGCCTGATGAAATCTGGTGTATTTGAATTTAAGCGGTTTGATGAAAGTATGGTTGACAAGCGAATCTTTAACTCGAGAATGGTTAATACTATCAAGGGTAAAACAACTATTGCCCCATTCGAAAAATCAAGGCTAGTTGTTCAAGCGTACAACGACAAAGACAAATCCATGATATTAACACAATCTCCAACTGTGCAGCGAGCAAGTGTGCGACTAATCCTAGCACTTGCTATTCCCCTCAGAAGAAAGTTTAATCACGTCATATTTCTTCGAGATATCTCGCAAGCTTACACGCAATCCAAAACTTCTTTAACAAGAGATATTCTCTGTCGGCCTGCTCCAGAAGTTGTCAGAGCTTTAAATCTAGATCCAGGGATTATCATGCGAATTCTCAAGCCGCTTTATGGTATACCAGAGGCTGGTAACCACTGGTTTGGTACCTACTTTAAGCATCTGAAGGAAATGCTCAATATGAAACCCTCATGCTTTGATCCTTGCTTGCTAATTACATCCAATGGAAACGAATTTGGTGTCACTGGAATGCAGGTAGATGACACACTTTTTATTGGAACAGAAGATTTTGTCAAGCTTGAAGATACCAAACTTAAAGAAGCCAAACTCAAAGATAAGAATATTAGTCGTCTTACGGAGAACAAATCCCTACATTTCAATGGCCTTATTATTTCCCTGAAGGACGACACTCTACTTATTCAACCAAACGGCCAAGGTAACAAAATTAATCTCATTGACCCCGAAGATTCCGGCCGATTCTTGACCTACAAGAGAATGCGAGCACTTGGAGCATGGCTTGCCTCTTTTTGTCAACCGCTCGTTTCGTTTAGGCTCTCTCAAGCGGCACAATTCCAGGAACCAGGGAACGAAGAAATCAAGGATCTAAACATTGCCCTTCAAACTCAAAAGAATAATCCCAGTGCCGGATTGAAATATGTGGATTTAAATCTAGATGATGGTCTGGCTTTATATGCTTGGGTGGACGGATCTCTTGCTAATAATAAAGATCTAACATCACAAATTGGGTTTGTAATAGCTCTTGGAAATGAAACGCGCGGTAAGAACGCCTTCACGTTCCAGGGCAATTTAATTCATTGGAGCTCTACGAAGTGCAAGCGAGTCACACGTTCTGTGCTTGCCTCCGAACTCTATGCTATGACACAAGGCATAGATATTGCTATCCCACTTTGCACAACCCTCAATCAGATAGTTGCCCAGCTCGGTCTACCTACAGTACCCCTCATCATCTGCACCGATAGTCTTAGTCTGTACAAATGCCTCGTGAAACTCTGCACCACCAAAGAAAAACGCCTCATGATTGACATTATGGCCGTCCGCGAGTCCTATGAGCGTAGAGAATTGGCTGAGATCCGCTGGATCCATGGGAAAGATAATCCAGCTGACGCTATGACTAAACACAAGCCGACAACAGCTTTACAACGACTTTTCAATACAAACAAACTAGAATGTAGATTACAAGGATGGGTGGATAGGAGAACGTGAGAAAGCTACCGGACTAAACTTCAGAAACAATTACTCTCTAACTTTGAAAGACTTCTACTATTTTAATTTAGTTTCATAAATAGAAATGATTGTCTCTTTTAGAGAGTTGCGAATGTTGGAAAATATGGTTATTTAGAGACAATCATATCACCTACTAAGTAGCAGTAGTGTTTAGATCCCTCTGATTGTTCTGAAGCGTAGGCCATCGTGCACGGATGTTGATCGCATTAGTGCCTTGGCAAATACATAGGGTAACTCTCACTAGATAGCTTAGAGATAGAGAAAAAGAATCAAGAACAACTGACCCCTCTGAAATTCAGAACCTATTGTGCTAGCACATTTATTACCGTGATATACCGACAATAAATGCCAATATGCATTATTGTAGTGGAAAATATTGGATCACGTGATACCATGTAGATACATATTAGTTAGTTAGTCCACTTAATGAAATCTTCATGCTTCTTCGCACATCAGGTTATGGCCTGTATAACTTCCACTGTTCACACAGCGTCCGTTATATAATCACACGACATTGATTTTATGCTCTCTTCTTAACGGCAATTTGCAATTACCGCAGCAAATCTCGCATACACTACAATGCCGCCGAATCTTATCTCAAAGCCCTCTTCAGAGGCAAAGGTTAATTTGAGGGATGCTTCTGACACATCATCCATATGCCCCGAAGACGGCATAGTTATTGGTAACATCCAGTTTGCGACTTCTGATGATTTAGAAGACTCAATCAAAGAGTCAAATAAGAAAACAGAGATTTGGACGCTCACCGCACGTCTTGACAGCATCGATAAGATGACACCTGTCCCCATACTTAAAACGACAAACTGGCAACACTGGCAACAATCAATCCAAGATCTGATGTCTTTTTCGTCTACATCATCTGCTTTTCTCTCCGATCCTCCACAAAATAAGGCTGTTCGAATGTGGTCAAATTGGTGGGTTGCGAAACTCAGGGAAACAGCTCCGAGTGTCTACACTGCACCTTGCGACCCTCCCCGAATAATTCTAGCTGAAATTATTCAAACATGCCATGCAAAATCCTTTTCAAATGTGATGAATATTGTAACTCAGTTTTGGGATTACAAGCCGGAAAAAAATTCGACTCTACAAGGGTTTATCAAAGAATACCAACAAAGGTACCAAAATCTTAGAGAACATTCTGTAATCACTGCTGAGGTTAAATTTCAAATGAAAAATGTACTTTTACAACGTCTATCTATCATATCTCCTGAAATCTCGAATCGCTGTCGCTTGTACTCTTTCGAAGATATAATCTCCAAATGCCTTATATGGACAAGTTCTGAAAAGTCTAATTCTCATGGAAATTTTAAAAATAACTTCAAATGTAATTATTGTAAAATTGCTGGTCACAAAGAAGAGGATTGTCGCAAGAAAAAGAAGGCACACACAAATCAATCAAGAGGCTCAAGTCAAAAGAAAATATTGTCCTTAGATAAAGTTGATGATATATCAGAATATCAGTTAGATACTGCCGCAGACTTCCACGTCTCGGGTACAAAAGATGATTTTTCCTCCTACTCAAGCTCTTCACAAATTGTTCGTGTAGCCGGAGGTAGCCAAGTGAGAACTATTGGATGTGGTGACCTTTTATTTCCTACTTCTGATGGTAAGACCGATGTTTTATGTGGTGCAATCTGCATTCCTGGTGAAACTATTAAAATTCTATCCTCTGCTCAACTTGAAAACCAAGGTTACTCCATCCATTGGCCCGATAATTATTGGGTTGTTCAACTTAAACGCCCTGATGGATCAGTTTGTGCTACATTCACCCGTAAATCAGGTAGACTAATTTGGAATCCCCGTAAAAAGAGATATCATGAACCATGCATACGTTCAGTCCAACGCGACTGGCACGCTGTACTCGGTCATCCAGGTCAGAAAGCACAAGACATCGCTCTAAGACTAGCCGGAATCAAAGGCTATAAGCCTCCAACAAACTGTGAAACATGTGCTAAAACAAAAATTACCATCTCAAAAGGCCACAGAACACTACAATCTGCATCTCACTTTGCTGAGGCTATACATATGGATCTTGTCGGTGGACAAAAGTCTCTCTCTTCAACTACAACCGACAAATCGGTCCCAACTGCAACTTGGTTCCTTCTTGCCATCGATGAATATACGTCTTGGAAGTGGGCATGGCCTGTATACATAAAGAAAACTATACCAAACCAAATACAATTTCTTCTCGAGCACCTAAAAACAAAATTTGGCAAGACTCCAATACGAATTCATACGGATAGCGGTACCGAATTTTCAAACTCAGCATTTCAAGAAGAGCTTCTCCATTGTGGAATTGAATGGCATAAATCTTCATCACATGCCCCTGAACAAAATGGAATAGCCGAAAGAAATGTCCGTACTGTGACTGAAAAAATGCGTGCTCTTCATCTGCAGTCAGGATTTCCACTCCGCCTATGGCCTGTAATTCTGGCAGCTGCTATCAAAATTCTGAATATGACTCCCAATAAAATCGCACCACAGTCTCCGTACTACGCTGTATATCAAAAAATTCCAAAAATAAATAACCTTTATCCTTTTGGATGTCAAGTTTTCTGGCTAGATCCACATTAAAATAAGCTCAATTCTAAAGCCGTGGAAGGTATTTATGCTGGAACTGAGTTTTCTGGAGGGCACATTATTCTTAACCCACAAACTGGTAGAACAATTATTTGCCGAGATATCCAAGTTCACGAAAATGTTTTTCCTCTTACAAAACAAATTCTTTCCTGTAAGTTAAATAACCAAAATTTAATCAACGAAGCTCTCTCAGCCCCGAGAGCAAAAGATTGGGCTAAAGCCATGGACACTGAAATTGAGAATATGAGACGAAATAATGTCTGGACTCTAGTACCTCGATCTGAAGCTAAAGGAAAGTTGATGACAGGTATCTGGTCCCTTAAAGAAAAGTCAGACAGACAACTGAAAGCTAGATGGTGCGCAAGGGGTTTCTCGGAACCCTACGCAGACGATACATATGCCGATGTTCTTCCACCAACCACCATGCAAATTTTACTCGCCTTGGCAGCTTCGAGAAATCTTCACGTTAGCCACATCGATATCACAGCAGCCTTTCTACATGCAGATCTTGATAACCCTATATATATTGAACAACCTCACAATAAAGAAATACCAGGGAACTTGATCTGTAAGCTCCAAAAAGCTATCTATGGATTGAAAACAGCTCCAAGAAGGTGGCAACAAAAACATCGTAAAGTTCTCCATGAGAAAGGATTCCGATCTCATAAATATGATAGTAACGTGTTCCGCCGAGCTGATACAATTATTTCTACATATGTAGATGACTTCATGATTTTAGGAACATCAAAGATACGCATTCAAGAAACAGTTACCGCGTTATCAAACGCGTTCCAAGTCAAAGATCTAGGCCCCATGAAGAAGTTTCTGGGCATTAATATTCGGCAGGAACTAGATGGCATACATATTGATCAAATGGATAAAATTGAATCTATATGCGATGATATGGGCATGCTATTATGCAACGGTGCAAATACCCCAATAGCCGATGATAACCTTATCAACTGTGATACAAACAAATTATGCACAGACATTGACTCCGTCAAATATCGCTCAGTTGTTGGAGCGTTATTGCACATAGCTAGGATGACCCGCCCTGACATTCAATATGCCGTCAATAAACTTTCTCGAATGGTACATAATTCATCTCAAAACTCCATGCTCGCTCTTAAGCATTTAATCCGATACATTTCCCGTACAAAATCTGCTGCTCTATTTTACCCAAAAACTATGGTTTCAACCCTTACAGCATCAACAGATAGTAGCTGGGGAAGTACAACATCCTCCAAAGGAACTTCTGGAAATCTTTTTCTCATCAGTGGCTCTCCAATTGCATGGTGGTCAAAGAAACAAACTGTTACAGCGCAAAGCACTTGTGAAGCTGAGTATGCCGCTCTAACAGCATTGGTCGTTGCTGCACGATGGATTCGGCCATTATACGAAGAAATCTTTGAAACATTACCTACACCAATTGTCACACAAATAGATAACACTGCAGCCTTGATTACAGCCAAATCCAATAAAATCTCTGCAAGAAATCGTCACTTCCTGATGCGAGAATCAACCGTTCGTGAGGCAATACAAGACGGTACTATTAAGCTAGAGTATACACCAACAGACCTTTGTAAAGCAGATGGGCTTACTAAAGCACTACAGCGTATAAAACACATTGCATTCTGTGCTCAAATAAGACTAGATCTAAAGCATTCGATTCCTGGGGGGGTGTAGTGGAAAAT
This sequence comes from Blumeria hordei DH14, assembly GCA_900239735.1. Taxonomy (NCBI): domain Eukaryota; kingdom Fungi; phylum Ascomycota; class Leotiomycetes; order Helotiales; family Erysiphaceae; genus Blumeria; species Blumeria hordei. The sequence continues at coordinate 451,579 of OENG01000029.1, forward strand.
ATTGGATCACGTGATACCATGTAGATACATATTAGTTAGTTAGTCCACTTAATGAAATCCTCATGCTTCTTCGCACATCAATTATACTTTCCGTGCGGGATGTAATGATGACAATGATATGGGATGGTGAATTTGATAGTCTAATTCGCCAGACTTACAAATGAGTTATCCTTGGCATTCCAAGATATATCATATTTCAACATTTACCACAGCATTGGACCTGTTATAAAACTCTGCTTTATCTCTTTCCCTCTGATTTGACAGCAATTGCCTTGTGTTTCCGCAAGGGACCAACCGTGTCTGATTCTGCTTAGTTGTAGTGGCCTGATATTGTTTCGTTCACCATGTGAGGATACTTGCCTTTTGTCAGAATGTTAGCCTTGTAGTTATATTTACTGGGATAGTTTACTGGCGTTTGCAACTGGGATGATTGCTACTTAGTTTTAGTGGTATGATTAATCAGCATACCCCGGGACATGTAGTTTGTAAAACTAGATAGAGAGGAGAGATACATAGACATACACAATTTTATACCAACAATCAATTCCACCACTGTAGTAGAGAAGTGATCACTCCTGTTTTTACCAACACTGATCAGTCGTTGAATTTAAAAACAACCACAGAACAGCCAGGTTTCAGAATAGACAGGACTTGCAACGCCAGAACTTTGCCCTGAGTGTAAGGAACCCATATCAACTTCCAAAACTTTTCAACATAACCTTTACAGTAAATCTAATATCACCAAATCTAAACCATCATCATGTCATTATTATTTCCAAAACATCTCTCAGAGATGGGCGAATCAGTTGATAAAGTAAAATGGGGAAAGAATTTTGACCCAAAGTACCCAGCAGATCTTACTTAAAAGGTTGTTAATGTAGAAACTCGAGGGACAAAAGACAATTGGCGAGTGGTCAAAAGCTGGCATGGACTCAAATCACAAGATTCTAAACTAAATAGAAAAGTATCTAGGAGGATATGAATCTGTATATGTACATAGGAGGTTCAACTGTTCAAATAAAGTTGCCAACACAAAACCTCCTGTCCCTCATTGCTTACAACCCAAGGGTTTTGCATGAAAACCAATATCCATGACAAACCTTTGGTATCGTGATTTGTCACACTCAAGTCTCGTGTGTGTGAAACTAGTTGTTGGAATCCCTGAATTGACCCTGAGTTGGCTTACCAACTATTGGACCGACAACCATGTGGCCACTAAAAATGTCGGCATGTCACAGTTAATGGATATATATTACACACCAAATTGTGGTATGAGAAAGGAGATTATAAAGACTATGAATTGTGGGAAGTGTTTAGAGAAGACTTTGAGGGATGTACAACAGAAATCTTCAATATGGGGGATACTAAAATTCGGCGCGACTTCAGGAATTTTCTAGTACAACATGGGGTCTACATTCCAAGAGATGAAGGAAAAGTTGTTATAATAACGAGGTCATGAGGGGACAGATGAATACCTGAAATGGATGCAGATGATTATGGATGCGCGGATATAATTGATGTGGCTGTAGTGAGAAGATGTGTTGGAATGGACAGTAGTGAGATGGTTAATTCTCTATCTAACTGCGGAAGTATTGCTTCCTTATATATACATTCAGTACCCCAGTCCTGATCACGCACTCACCACAGGTGCTTCCTACTTCTGTCACAGTAACCACTTCCATAGCCCCTGACAATATCTCCTGTCATAACATACTATTGACACTGGTTGCTAGTGTGGAACTTCCGGGATTGCAGAGCTACACACCGTCGTCACATTGTATGCTGTTGCCACTCGGTAGCCATCAGAGTGATGAGCACCTCAGTCTAAATGCATTGGTCCACCAGGCAACACTCGGACGTAAGGATGTTGCCAGAGTGATTAGGTACTTAGCTGTGCTATCAGTGCCCTAATCTCACCTAGCTTACTGCGGCCGAGTGTCCGAGTGCCGCGATGGTGGAAGCCCGATGAGGCTCGATTGGAGTTGACCCGAGGTATTCACAACAAAAGTTTCCGATGCTTTGTTCAAGGTTGTCAGTGACGAGAATTTCCATGAATGGACAGAACAAGAGGTCAAGGAATACATGAAGAATTGAAAGGATTTCTTCTCGAGATTCAATCCAAGTAGACAGACTACGCAAGCAGTACCTACTCTCCAAGGTCCTCTACTTGAACAAATTCCGCTGTCTAGCTCAAACTATATTGGAATCAAATCAGAGTTGTTCCCTCCCACAAAAACTTACGGACTACAAGATTCAAGTACCTCTCCATATACTATTCAAAACAAAGGACCTTAATTACCTCTATTTCCACAAGCAACAATCCCGACACAACCTGAAAACACACAATTCGCATCACAATTAAACTTGATGCTATCTCCCCTTCCAGTAGTAGCAATTAAGCTCTTTACCGATTTAATGAAAGTTAACCAAGATGACACAAAGAAGTACTCTGGAGAACTTTACGACATTCTCAACACAAAGCTTCAGATTTCCTACGATTGCTGCCAAAAAGTTGGGCTGGGAGTTCATCAATACCAAAACGCCTACTCCATCATGATAAAAGGCCGCGCCAGCTCTTTTTATTATGACCAGCTGGCTGGTCATGGTTATGATTTCATGAACATGATAGGTATGACCAAAGCTCATTTTGAAACAGAGGAGAATAAGCAACTATATATGTCGGAGTGGAGGGAAACTACGTTGCCTACTATTATCTCTCATTACCCTTCTGCAACGCGATTAGACTGTCTCCAAAAGGTTTTTGATAAGCTCCAGATTGTTCAACAAGGTTTGTCCGAGACATATCAAACAGAGTACAGCCTACGCAATCAAGTAATAAACGCTTGCCGGGGAGTCGAAGAGTGTAACCTAGCCCTGTACAACCCTGCAAATACCTATGAAGGTGTCTGTGCACAACTAAGGTCTGCAGTTGGTACAGCAGCAAGATCTCGAAATTCACAACATTTTGTCTCTAATAACAATAATCCTGAAAATGATGCGGCTCAATACGATCAAGATTGGACAGACCGTACATATGGAGGACGTGGTAGAGGCTATCCTGTTAGTGGTAACTCACGTGGAAGTTATGACCATAGGAATAGATTGATTTCCTTGTCTAGGCCGAAAAGGTGTTTTATCTATAAGAAACCAAATTGTTGGTCGAATAAACACACCGACGAGAAACGTCGAGAAGCATTCAAAAAGTTCCGCCAACAATTGCGGGACAATTTGATGTCATACTTCCAAACATTTCTTGTAAATTTCGAAGGAATAGAAGGGTGGTCTGAAGAGATTGTCTTAGATGAAAGGGAACAATTGCTTATGGAAATGGAGATAGATGATCTACAAAATCGGAACTCCTTTGCAGAGTTTGGTGAAATTGATGGTGCTCACACTGTGTTGTAAAGTTAAGAGCTTACAGAGGTTAATTGGCAGAAGGTTTACGGATGATTATTGATGAATCAATGTGAACTGCTGATATGTTTGGTATTCAGAACTATGAGGATTTAGGAGGTAGAAAGCGCTAATTATATACACATCTGAGGTGGCTAAACCCTCGCCTCATTTTCCCAAATCAGTATCACAGAATATTCTAGTATCCTCCATGTGGTAGTATTATCTAGAAACACTTTCCATACAGTGCTCCATTGTTCCTTTTCTCATCATGGAGCCACCTGGAAAGTTCTTCCTTCACCATCAGTGATCATTACCCTTGTGCATTGTAATCCTAGCCATCACCAGCACAACACACTTGCAATTCTCAAAGATCAATCAGTATTTCATGCAATCACTAAAGCAGATGTTTTTAAGCAACCCAATGTCGACCCTGCTTTTAGGCTCACCAATGATTCAGCATTCACTTTCAATGACCGATACACTTCAGTCACCTTCCAGGGGATCATGCCTGATAGTGGTACCGCTGGTGTATCAACAGTTGGGGCTTCCCGATGTGCTGCGCTGCAGCGGCTCAACCCTTCGGTTCAGGTTGATACCTCCACTACTGAAAAACATCGAACTCGACTTGGGAAAAACGAGGCATTATCACAAGGTACTGTTACAGTTCCGACGTCTTTGAGAAACATAACTTTTTATGTTGTTCCTATTAACACTCCATTTCTATTATGCATCCAAGATATGGACAGAATGGGGGTCAAGTTAGATAATTTGGAGAATGTTCTGATACAAGGTGAAAAAGTTGTGCCAATTATCCGTAAGTTTGGTCATCCATGGATGTTGTTGTCACGGACTGACCCTGTAAAGTTGTGTTGCACCTGGCCAACCGTGTCATGAGTGTACTCAAATCACAGTTAATGCGTTGCGATAGTTACAGTGTTGCAATAGCAACAGTTACCACCCAAGATACCAATCTGTTGCGATGATACGGATGTAGGCTATGGCACCACCGGTTATGGTAACTGCTCTCATGTACTTAAGGGAGCTCTGAGTCTGTATTTGTACTGTAGCTTCTTGTCTTGTAATTTACCTACTCTCCTGATCTCATCTTCGTCCTCGTCCTAGTCCTCGTCTTCGTCTCCGTCCTAGTCCTACTCTCCGTCCTAATCCTAGTCCACCCTCTACGAGCCCTGACAGTTGTTACATCATCCAGAGCAGAGCATTGCATGGAGTCATTTATCTGAAGTAGAGCTGCATCAATTACACCGGCGCTTTGGACATCCATCAAGCCGGCGACTGTTCAGATTACTTCAAAGAGTAGGCAATGACGTTGAAATGGCTGCCATTGAAAAGCTAACTAAGTATTGCCATTGTCAAGGCACTGTATTATCGGTATTCCGTAGGGTACGAGTTGGGTGCAAGTAGGTTATAGATGTGGAGGATAGTGGTGATTCATAAGAGTAGGAGGTATAAATCAGCGTGAGGTATAGGGTTCACGGAAGAGGTAAAGTTAAAGTAAGTAATGGGAGAGGATGGTACAATAACAGCGGTCTTCTTTAGAGAAGAGATAAGTAGGTGAACAATAGGTATGAGTATAAATAGAAGACGTTGCGTGAAGAAGAATACTTCTTCACGCTGAGTAAATATGTACATCAGATAATAGGACAGCCCTAAGCACTGTCTCGAACAGTGATACTACGTAATTCCTATGAAACGACCCTATGTTCCTGAGTATGTCCTAATTGTTTAGGAACTCAATCTAACAATGCGTTTTGTTTTGGCATGGAACTCCCCATGAAAGTAGCACCCCCTTTAACCAGCGAGCTCCTGCGAGCCTGGTTATTTGAGCTATTTTTTAGTGGACCAGGTTTAGTGGGATAGCGCTGGTGAAAGGTTCCAACAGCAGCGGTGTCATCAAGGCTAATGGCTGGTTCCCAAGTCGGATCGCTTTCGCCTATCCATTTGACAAGGTATTGTAACCCATTATACTTTGTAGTCCGAGAGTCATAAACCTCCTCGACCTCACCAGAAGTCACTATTGACACTCAGAAGATTTGACTTGATAGAGAAGGGGAAGTGTCGCAGGTCCATACCACGTGTGAGATGGATCTTCTAATTTAGAATTTAGGTTTGTCGTCAATTTTTAACCATTCCATGAAAGTTCGAGTGTTATTGATCAGTTGGGCATTGATCAGGGATCTCCGCCGGCTCCATATTTCCTGTCACCGAGTGACATTATGCATTAGCTTGGGAGCTAAATAAATCCATATACAAACTAGCAAACATTGGTTACCAGTCATACATATTCTCTACTTCTAGAGGTACTGTCAGCCCTCTCTCCCTCAAACTTATACTACTGATAAAGAAAAAAAATCTAAATTAGGTTTCATTTGGATCCAAGCATGACGCGGTACAAGCAGTCTGTTAGACATTATGAAGTATCTAAGGTTTATTGGGTGTTTTGATCACATTTTGTAAGCAGACTTATGCAAGCATAAGTATGTATCCAGTTCAAAAAAGCGAAAGCATGATCTACGTGCAGGCATGTCAGACTAGTGATGAAGCTCAGGGGCCATATCAGGAGTAGAATTAGATATTACAGCGATTGTAGCACGTAGTAATTCATCATTCATTCTTGTATCTGCTGTTACCTGTTGACAATTCACGTGACATTCACACAAAGACCTCTCTAAGTTTTACACATTTAGATAATTGGGTCCCATAATAGAGTACTTTCACTAATCCAGTTGAACGCACGGTCCACTTAGAGAAGAGATAAGTTCAGGGGACTGATGCTTGGGAGAAGAATCTGTTGTAATTAAGGCAGCAACATGACTGCAGTAGACAAATAGTTCATATTAGAATAATATGCACTGACGCCATGAGATATGATTAACCTATATCATCACTCACTGGCATGAATAGTAATTAGCCAATAGATGCCTTACAGCATACATTGGCTTCAGGATCTCCAACATCTTTCCCATTTAGGTTAGATAAGGAAGTATGTTGGAGTTTACACTAGTGTGCGGAAAACCCCGCTTTCATGTATATAGAGGGACTTCTCGCTACACAGATAGAATTATAGCAATTTCCTTACAATTAACTATCCATTACACATCAGTAGACTTCGTCGTACATTAAACACATTCATCATAACTCTAACTCATCCTCATACTTGGTATGTCATTCTTACAATCTCCGGAACCATTCTAATTGAATCAAGTTGTTGATACCCATAAATATTCTTCACCTGCTACTGGACACGTTCCCCAGTTACCTGATACAGTCCACCAATTGACTTTCCAACAATAATACAATTCCAAAAAGATCATGATGTGAGAGCTTGGAAGCCTGCATGACAGCTATTTGGCTTTGATGTTAAATAAACAGAGACTTTAACCTATGCCCCTTGCCTTACGGCTCAATCAATATTTGTTTCAACATTCCTCGGAAAGAGTCAGACAATAGGTTCACAAGAATATTGTACCTCTCATAAAATGCGCAAGAATGCCATTGTATGCTGTACCGCGCGGTGAGCGGTGACCTCAAGTTACCCATGTAATGTGATGAGCTTGTAAGCTGTTGGGTCAACTGTGTGCCCCATATCAACATAAGGTTGGCATCAGTTTTTAAGCTGAATAGGCTCTTCTGAATAAATTAACGTGTCAAATTACTTCTTTCAATGTAGAGAAAAGATTTGATTTTGATTTTGATTGAATTTAATGTCGTGCCTGTCCACAGCTCGTGACTACTTTCACGTACCCGGCAGCCCAATCCCTGTAGAACTACCCGACGCTCTAGCGCGCCCTACAACACGTAGAATTTAGATAAAGGTGTTGAAATACAGGGCTAATCCTAGTAATCAGGATTAACATGTGTCCTTTATGATGGTTAGACCCCCTACTGTAGTATATATGTAGCAAAGCTCCCCGAGCCCTTAATAGAAATCAGTTGAACCAGTATATTCATTTTACAGGTTATAGAGTCCGGTGATTATCCTGTTAGCGCAATCTTGAGGATATACTTTATTACACTCACAACAAAAATCCACCATGTCTACAAAGTCATCGAAGTATGGTGGTACAAAACTGACCGGAGAGGACAGTTTTGACAACTTGAAGAACAATTTGGAAGACTGTCACAATCCGTGGGAGCCGTATTACGTGCGTGTGGGGATACGGGTTAGCGCGCCTTGGCATCATGTTGGATGACTGAGCACAGCCGAGGGAGATATCTTAGAGAGAGTCGAGAGTAGCTACCTCCTCTCTTCGGCTTTTATTGCCTTTACAAGCGTACCTCTTGATATCAATATAATAACTTATACAACCTCCTTGACGTGCCGTAACAAAGACATTCTAGTTGTTGACGGCCAAATCGACCTGATCGAAGCGAAAAGGGCCCCCGAGAAGAGCCTTGATGCAGCGGCTCGATTTGCAACAAGGTTATTACATGCGCAGGTATCTCTCAAAATAAGTAAGAGTGTTGATGAGAATCATCGATCGATAATTGGTGCTTTTAAGCATCCACAAGACAAGTACAACGCCTTGATATCGAAGTACGAAGGAAATAACGAGACTCAATATCACCGCCTGGTTACGAGATTCACAGATATCACAGAGGGGAAATCGATGGGTATCCACGAATAATTCGAGCTGATGAGAAAGCTGCGAGCACAAGTCTTGAAGATAAAGCCGAAAAACGATATTCCTGAATAGCTCATGATTCATACCTTGAAGTTGAGCGTTGATGCGGAGCAATATGAGACAACCCTCCAAATAATCAACCAAAGCACTGTGGAGTTAGAATTCGAAAACATAATCTCCCTGTTGGCGTCCAGGGAGACTGAGCTTACTTCTAACATCGCAACAGCAAATTGGGCAGGACAAAGACAAGTGGGCTACTAAGAGGCAAGGAGGAACCCCGTGGCAATGACAATACTAACACCGCTGGCTTCAATCTACCTCCAAAAATCTCTACAAATTCAAAGCTTCTAGCTAGAGGAGGTTGTTTCTCTTGTGGAGGTCCGCACTTCCAGAATCAATGCCCAGTGTGGTTATAAACGTCGGCAGGAAAAGCTTGCTTGGTTGCCCAAGTGCCTAGGAAGGAAAACGCGAAAGTAGCAAGGGTCTTGAATAGTGATACGGAATCTGATGCTTCACTTTGCTTTATGACCCAAAATTGTGATATGAAACGTGTGATCTGGTGGCTTGATACATGTGCATCCACCCACATTACAAATCGTAAAGATGTGTTTGTAGAAGAGATATTAAGCCCTTCGAATACCTGCGTTGCCGCCGCAAATGGAGGAACCATTTATTCCAAAGGATCAGGAACAGTAAGGATTTATTGGAAGAACAAGAAAGGAAAGGAAAAAATGACAACGGTCAAACACGTTGAATACATACCACAATGCACAAATAATCTGATTTCCGTTGGAAAGCTCGAAGATGAAGGTGTTTCCTTGACTGTAGACTCACCTAATAGGAGTATCAGCCTGACAAAGAAGAACAAAGTGGCGTTAGAAGGAAAACGAAAAGGCGGAATGTGAAGGGTACACCCATTACCTAAAGACATATCGAATAAGGTATTCAAAGCATCATTGTCAAAGCCAAATCTGAAAAAGAAAAAAGTCAAGTTCGCACCTATTTTGGAGGCTTCTTTGGATGTAGCCAATTCGAAAATAAAGGCAAGCAGAGCTCAAGTAGAGCTGCTGCATGCCCGTTTAGGCCACCCAGAAAAGCAACAAGAGGCAGGGTTAAGAAAAATCATGAAAGATTTACCTGACAATTCTTTTTGTCCACCCTTTTGCAATGCTTGCACACAGGGAAAAATGACGAGAAACTGGTCAAAAGAGAAAATGAGATCAGTATCAGCACCGCTTGAAAGGGTCCATATGGATCTATGCGGGCCGATCAGTCAGCATTCAATACAAGGGAATCAATATATGCTATCAATTGCAGATCAACATACTGGTATGATCTGGGTATATTTTCTGACAAATAAATCACAAGCTAAGGGCAAAGTTTGTGAATGGATTGATACAGTAGAATCTCAAAGCCGCTGTTGGGGTATTAGCAAAAAAGTGAAAGCAGTTTTTTTGATTGTGGAAGAGAATTCTTGAATACAGAGTTGATGAAGTGGTATGATGGCCGTGATGTTGCAATAGAGCCAACAGTTAGATATTGTTGTGATCAGGCCCACTTATAGATCACACAACTTGAAATGGCTAGTATTAGGCAAGTGTAACCGACAGGACAAGCGATCCTGTATCAATGATACGTCATCGGCACATAGCAATGAGAACACCAGTATCTCAGCCATACATGATATTATGATCATATGACGGAAGTATATCTAATGATATAATTGTTAAATGGCTGAATGGTTGGGAGTTATTGCTATTGATGGTATAGTTTGTGTGCCTTTTTGTGCCGTTTTTGTGTATAAATACTTGCTGCTAGACCTCTGTTTATAATTAACCTTTTCCACTCCTATTTTCAATAGTCATCAATATAGCAGATCTACAATACATATCCTTCTTCTTCACGTTAGACTTAAAGCGCTATCCTATATCCACCCAAGTTGACTGTTACATCCATTGCGACCATTCTTAGACTTCTCATAACCTCGTTATCACAATAGGTTATGAGCCCGGGCTCATCAAATAAGGAACAGTACAGATTAACCATGGGTCATAAGGACAACAAGATCGTCTTGGCACCAGGCGTTTCCTTCGTCAGTTGGGAAAACAACCTACAAGCCAAGCTAGCTCGACGCAAAGTATTAGGCCATGTCTTTCATGACATTGAAGGCATAAAACCAAATTCGAAACCAACTCCCCCAACAAGCTTTGTAAGTCAAAAACCATCAACTGAGATGTGTCATGACTTGGTAAATGACTATGAGGAAAAGTTGGCAATATGGAGGTATGGAGAGATAGAGGCACAAAATATAATACTGCAACGCTTAGACGAGAAGATCCGACCAAGACATTATCGGCACTGTACAGCAAAGCAGTTGTTTGATGAGGTGGCAAACACGCACCAGCAATCTGGTACAACCCCATACTCAGTAGCACTCCGAGCCCTTCATAATACCAAAATGGGGGATAACGCTGAATCCTACTGCAACAAATTCATGAAAAAACCTACATGATGTGAACAATGCGGCTGAGTTAATGATAGAAACCCCACAAACATCAACTGAAAAGACTGAAAATTAATTTGCTGTTTTAAAAGGATATGCAGCCGCCATGTTTGTAGAAGGAACGATGGAAGTAAAGTGGCTGAGCAATTGGAGAGAAACACGAGCGTACACTGACGGAAAAAAGTACGCTAGGCTGGAGGATATGATGTCTACTCTTAGAGCAGCAGTTGAGCAGAGATCGCTAAGGTCAAATCCAGTTGTAGCCTCGGTCTCTAATAATAGCAGAATGGAGCCAGGCCCAGATGATCCTTGTCGGAGATGTAGACATAAACATCTTAACAAAGATTGTTTTAAGCAACATCCTGAACTTCGGCAATATAGAAAGGTTCAAGATAAGAAAGGAAAGGCTAAGACTGCATGTCAAGAAGAATCAAGTGATGAGGAAGAAATTGATAAAAGACCAATAGTAGCCAGCATCCTAAATTCAAATGAAAAACGTTTACTATATGATACTGGTGCCTCGCATCATTTCGTGCCAAACAAAAACAAATTTATCAACTTGAAAAAGTACTCTAAATCGTTCAAATTTGATCAAGCAGTCGGTTTGTCATCACTGACTCACTATGGTACAGCATGCCTAAGTATAGGGAAGAAAAGGTACGAACTTCATGACGCAGTATACTCTCCAAGATCAGCATGTACTATTTTATCAGCTGGGAGGCTCCAGAGACTGGCAAATATAGTCCCTGACCCTGAAAACAAAATGTTAGTCCAAAAGAAAATAGGAAAGCCAGATATCAAAATAGCTCGCCTCATTCGTAAAAATGATGTATATTATGTCCGTCCACTTAATGAAAATAATTCTCCAAAAGAACAGAAAAACGTTGTTGCACCAGGTTTATCAAGAATACCTAATGCTATCGGCGCACAGAGGTGGAATGAACGTCTAGGGCATGTTGGTCAAAAAATCCTAAAGATAACAGTGGATTGTTCAGTTGGCCTACAATCAATAAATGTTGTGCTGGCTCGGTTGAGTTGTTAGGAGACAGGGGAACGGAGGATGGGCTACTGTATTAGGAAAGGGTGGAAAATACAGGCTGGTGCACAGACGCTGTTCATGTACTTTACAATCTCTTCACCTGCCGAGTTTAGTGAATAAATCTATCCAAATAATATCATACTTCACATCATCCATTAGATGATATTATCAATCGTCGGGATGCACATCTGGCATCACCTTCATAGATCACCATTGTCAGTAAGAGTTCACATTTGATACCTACTGACACCCATTTGGCCACAGTGATACGCACTCAGTGTCCATCGTGCCATCACCCAGCGTGAGCGCGCCATCTCCGAGACTCACCATTGCACATGAGCCCGTGCCACTCCACCGAAGGACAGCAGAGTCATTTAATCGCCATATACCTCACAGCTCATAACCACAACAATAAACTTTAGTGATCTCAGCACTTGCGAGACATGTCATCTAAGTAAAGCTCAGAAATTTATCTCTAGGGATCAAAGAATCACACCAAACAAACCCTTGGATGAAATATTTGTCAATACAATTGGGAAACTAACAGCTGCTGTACATGGAGAACAATACGCGGTTATCATAACTGATGCAAAGACTCGCATGCAATGGGCGTTGAATACACATTCAAAAGACCAGATTGCACCACTTTTTATACAGTGGATAGAAGATCAAAAGCACCAGTATGATAAACGAGTGAAAATAATTTTTAGAGATGGGGGCTCCGAGTTCATGCATACGAAATCATACTGCGAACAACACGGAATTAGAACAGATATATCTGCTCCAGATACACCAGAACAAAATGGTGCATCAGAAGCCGCAAATAAAGTCGTCTTGACAATGGCAAGGTCTATGCTTATTGACGCTTGTATGCCATCTTGTTACTGGCCGTGGGCAATCAAACATGCCTGCTTTATTGTTAATAGACTCTACTGCCTACGCACAAAGATGGTGCCTCTCATTGACTTTCTTCAAGGATTAAATCAGCCAGCCCCAGAAAAGATAGACTTTTCGAATATGCCACGCTTCGGATGTCGTGCCTACAAACATGTAGATCCAAAGCCTGGTAAATTTTCTCCAAGAGCAGAGACGGGGTGGTTTGTTGGCTTCCAAGCAAATACCAACAAGAACTTTATTATATTCCACCCACACTGGACTCCGATACAAGGTTGGAAATGGATAGAAAGCTTTTCTCCACACGTAACATTTAATGAAGATGTAATGTTCGGGGATAGACTTCACCTAGCTGCACAGCAAAGTGCTTCTAACTTCTGGAGTAACGGAACTTCATCCTTTTTTGATAGATCAGAGGATCCATCGGAATCTTCATCCTCTACCTCTACAGATATCCAAACTGATCAACAGTTCGAGAGGGAGCATTATCGAGAGGAAGTTAGTCAGTCAATAGAGACTGAAGATGATGTACCAGAAGTTCCAACTCCTCCAAGAGATCCATCAATAGACTCAGAAATGGGAAATAATACCACCAATGAAGAGCATGTACCGTCACAAATTCATCCCCAAGAACAGAGGGAGCCAACTCTAGAAGATCAGGCAAAGCTTTTTCCACGTCAAGAAAGAGTAATTAATCCACAGGATCAGGGGGAGAAATTTCAGGAAGAACAGAGGGAGTATACGCTGGCAGAGAATTTAGAGCCGTATTCGCAACACCAGGCGGAGACCAATTGACAAACACAGATAGGACAAGATATGATAGAACAGAGTCAATTTGAGGAAGAAATACAAAATCATAATGATTTCGCAAATGAGAATGAAGAATTAGCATATGACTTCCATATGACTGGATGGGATCCAATACCCCCCATTGCTGGACAGAAAAGATCTCATTCTCCAGATTCCATTATCCATCAAGGTCCGAGTAAAAACAGAGTAGTTGCTCAACCTGATCCTGAAATAATCAATGAGGAAACTCCCTATGATGTTATAATGACAGGTTGGGAACCAGTAGCTATAAAAGCCGGACACAAAAGGGATCACTCTCCTGAAGCTGAAACTATGCAGACGAAAAGAGGGAGAAAGGTTAAAAAACACGACTACTACCGTATGCATCATGGGATGTCTGCAATTACATCATCAGATCCTAAAACATGGCAGGAAGCTATGACAAGCCCAGAAGCCAAACAATGGATGAGAGCAGCTGATGAAGAATTCTCCTCTTTAAAAGAGAAAGGTGCAATTAAAATCATAAATCGCACCAAACTGCCCAAAGGACGACACCCGATGAAGTGTAAATGGGTCTTTAAGAAGAAATTTTTAGCAGATGGAACTGTTGAGAAATGGAAGGCTAGATGTACAGCGAAAGGGTTTACGCAGAGATTTGGCATTGATTACCAAGAGAAAATTGCTCCAACTCCAAGAGCGGAGGCAGGTAGAATTATGCTCATTTTAGCTCATCAGTTTAACTGGCACAGACGACAAGGAGACGTGCCTACAGCTTTCCTTAACCCCGACCTAAACATTGATCTTTACATGGAGATGCCTAAGGGATTTGAAAAGAAAAATCACATTATTTTATTACAGAAAGGTCTATACGGGCTTAAACAGGCAGCCGCATTGTGGTATGATGACGCAGAGGCTACATTGGCAACACAAGGCTTATACCCTACAACATCAGATGTATGTCTGTATACAACGAAACAAAAAGATCTATTTGTCTTACTGCACGTAGATGACTTTCAAGTCATGGGTCCAAATATTGCCAAAATCGAGAAATTAATGGCGGCTCTCTACAAAAAGTACAAGCTAAAAATGGTGAATACAGACCTTTTCCTCGGAATTCACATCTCACAGCCAAGCCAGAACGTCTTAAAGCTCTCGCAGGGACAATACGCTCGTCTACTTCTTGATAGGCATGGACTTACAGACTGCAAGCCAGCCAAAACGCCTCTCGAGCAAATTAATGGAGCCAAGTACTTCTGATTGTTGTCCAAGGTTTCAAAAAGATTATAATTCAATTGTTGGTGGCCTTCAGTATTTAGCAAACAACACAAGACCTGACATAGCACATGCAGTTAACCATCTAGCTCGCTTCTTGTCCAATCCATCAGAGGAACATTTCGAAGCAGCCAAACGAGTTCTGCATTATATTTCAACCTTGCCTAACAAGGGTATTAACTTTTTCAAAAAGGATGGCATGAAACCAAATTTAGAGGGCTATTCAGATGCAGACTTTGCAGCAGATCCGTATAGTAGTAGATCAATTTCTGGCTTGCTGATACACCTTGGATTTGGACCAGTATGCTGGAGGTCACACCTACAGCGTGAAGTTGTATTATCAACAACTGAAGCCGAGTACCTTGCTGCAACTGAGACCTGTCGCCAATTACAATGGGTAACGTCTCTGCCCGAGGAGCTAAACCTCCTTGAAATGATTGAAGGATTGAAACACACAAATTTATATGTTGACTACCAATGAGCAATTTCTTTGATAAAGAACCATGATAATCATAGACGATCAAAGCATATTGCTCTCCGAAACTTCTTTTGCCGTGAGCAGTACCAAGATGGCAAAGTCAAAGTGATATATGTTCAGTCATCAGAACAGCTAGCAGATAGTCTAACAAAACCTAAATCAACAGTACCACTTTATGGTAGCATTGAAAGTAGAGATGGGAATACCAGCCAGTGATCAATGGGACTGTAATGTTGTTGCCAAAAGAGGGAGTGTTGTGATCAGGCCCACTTATGGATCACATAACTTGAAATGGCTAGTATTAGGCAAGTGTAACCGATAGGACAGGCAATCCTGTGTCAATGATACGTCATTAACATACAGCAAATGACAACACCAGTATCTCAGTCATACATGATAATATGATCATATGACGCAGGTATATCTAATGATATAATTGTTGAATGGCTGAATTGTTGGGAGTTATTGCTATTGAGGGTATAGTTTGTGTACCATTTTTGTGTATAAATACTTGCTGTTATAAATCTGTACATGGTCAACCTTTTCCACTCCTACTTTCAATAGCCATCAATATAGCAGATCTACAATACATATCCTTCTTCTTCACGTTAGACTTAAAGCGCTATCCTATATCCACCTAAGTTGACTGTTACATCCATTGCGACCATTCTTAGACTTCTTATAACCTCGTTATTACAATAACTAGCTGTGACACAATATCAGAGAAAATGTACAGAATAGATGACTCAATTTATAATAAGAGCACTCATGCCTCAGATTACATTTGTAAGTACCACTGCAAAGTAATGTGGCTTTTTCTTCAACCCAAGTAAAGCCTCATGCGTGAATACCCACCCAGTGAAACGTCTCAAACCCTGAGTTATCCAGATATGCCTTCATAATCAACTGAACTTTCTCCGGGCAAAATGTAGTCTGAAGCGTATCCTTCCCAAGTGGAGTAGGTGCCCAGGCTACTCAAACAATACCGGAGAACACCACCAGGAGGTGGACCACAACACCTTCCATTGTTTGCGTGTTTTTATAGTGTCCGCTGCACTCTTGTAAGCGAAGTCTCGGCGCACACAAAGCTCAATTTGTAAAACTCCTTGCCAAAATTCAAAATTAAACGCCTGTCAAAATTGTATCCATCCTCTGCATCATCTTGAAAACTTGTGCTAATCCCTCTCTCATCCATCCCAAAGAACTGTCTGCCAGATTTGTGGGCCCTGCTTTGTTTCCTCCATCGGGTATAAATATCGGCGTGGGCGTGTATTTGGGGGCTAGTTGAGGCCAGAAAATAGTTGATGAGAGATGTTGTCATTGAAATGAGGATATTGTCAGGTAACTGGGAGCCTGAACTGTGACAGGCGACATGTATGTAATTAGAGTAAAAGATAACTCAGTAAAAACAACTTGCTTCCTATTTCTCCCGGAATTTGAGGACTGATACACTGATTATGATTGACTTGATCCCTTGATCTCTAAATATAGACATGCACTAGAAAAAGAATAACCTGCGGTTTTAGATACAGAATGCAAGCACTGACCGAAACAAACAACCCATGTACGTATGGACAGTCCCTATTTTTGACATAAGACATTTCCCTGTCCAGCTTCTTCAGTAGTTATTTTTAGCCTTCAACAGATAAACTAAGTCGTACTTTTAGACTTGACGAGACGCAGGTAGGAGTCTATTTCTTTGGGAGTAAAAGTTTGACCTGGCGGAGAATTTTGAATCATTGCCTCATGGCCCAACTTGTTTAGTATTGCAAAATTTGACCAGACTTGGCTCTGGGAGAATATTACACTACCAGGTTTGCAGAGGATACCACGTATAGGTGTTCAGGCTTGCCCTACAAGAATTTTGCTAGAAGATAATATAATTGTGGCTATCAAGTAGGCCACAAAGTTGATATACATGTGACTACAAATCTGTACTTACAATCTCTTTTGGGGTGTAAAAGTACAATTTTCCAAATGACTGGGTTTAGATCCCTATGCATATTGCCTTAATTGGTATGGTCTTCATGCAGTCCCATGTCTAGTTACTCGACTAGTTAGGCAAGCAAGGGGTACTATCCAATGATATTCCGTGAAAGTCTAAATTATTGGGATGGTATTCAACTCTCAATGAAAGGTACAATGGTCATCATTTAAAATTAAAAATTAAAAAAATCAATTGATATTATCTAAAAGTACACCTCTGTCAGGCGCAGGTTTACTAGGCGTAAGACTTGAGGCGTAAGAGAAGGCGTAGCGTACGATGTACTGAGGAAGGACGTCTGGTGGGAACGCGAAGGGCTTTCTAGAGAAGTGGTTAATGGGAAAGCGGGGAGTTGTTCTAGGTAAAGTGGCCGGAGGTGACGGTAGGTCACTATGGGTGGTAGAGGACGAGTGTGAGATGTAATGAGAATTATGTAACTATTCCTAAAGACAGAAAACAAAGCATGGAGATCTCAGTCTCGGAAATGAAAACTACTTAACTCTCCTTGCTTGATAAGAAAGCCTAGTGGGACTAAACAAGGAACCCATAAACCCTGCCTAAGGCATTTCTCAAGAATCCTTACAGCATCTATTTCAAAAATAACTGCTCTGTATTGCAAAAGTATACATCCAATCCCTCAGTATGGCTCGCAACTAAAATAAAACTGTTCTACATATTTTGTATTAGTTTGTTCCATCCTAATACTTTGTGTACCCTCCATTTGCCTTTATCACTGCTTCATATCTTTCGCCCTTGTTACACGCACTTGACGGAGGCTTCTTCCGAGAAATGAATACTCTGTTACCTCTTCTTGAAAGTGTATTAGAAATTAAACGCTCACTGCATCCCCAGTGGCTGAAGGGTCCCATTGCTAGTTCCAAATAGCACATCTGGTGATTTGCAGGAGTTTCCTGGACAAAAGCTGTTGAAATATTGTATGTCATGGAATGCCAAGGATAACTCATTTGT
The DNA here is from genome assembly GCA_900239735.1 of Blumeria hordei DH14. Classification (NCBI taxonomy): domain Eukaryota; kingdom Fungi; phylum Ascomycota; class Leotiomycetes; order Helotiales; family Erysiphaceae; genus Blumeria; species Blumeria hordei. Next base: position 469,546 of record OENG01000029.1, read on the forward strand.
AAGTCCGGCTAATTAGATTATCAAATTCACCTTCCTATATCATTGTCATCAGCACATTCCTCGCGGAAAGTTTAATGCATATTGGCATTTATTTCACACTAGCATTCCATCAGATGATTATGTATCAAATGCAGGTTAAAGGTTTCTCGGATCTATTACCAACACACATGTATTTAGCTTTATATTTCTGTCACATATATCTGTACGTATATAGATTTACATCTACAGGGATCATAGCTTATGATCCATGGAGATTGATAAATACTGGTCAAAAACCACAGTTGATAAGACATGCGTATATGCAATCTCACTCTTATCATCTCTGTTTTACTCAGAACCCTACATCTCAATACACTTGTTTCCAGTCAAATCTTCCTTCTACAACTTCATACGAGACTTACTGTATTGGTCTAACCGCCGACACTGATTCCGCTATAACCTCCATATTCGCTCAAGCTCATATTTTTAACAAAAGCCTCAAGCTCATCAACTTGTTCCGCGCTTAATATAGGCAAGCGTCCTTTGCGAGGTTTAGGATTCGCAGTCTCTCGAGTACACGCATATTGCACTTGCCTTCTTGTGAAGCCAAGTTTGTTGGATATATGTTGTAATGTCAACCCAAGTCTTCTTCATGATCTTATTTCAATACATTGATCGCGAGTTAGATGCCTGCAAACATTGGTTTCCGAAGCAGAATTTTCGAGAGACATTGTCACAGACCGGTTTTCCCACGAGAAAAACGGCCTGCTTGTTATTACCATTGTGCCCTAGGATAATACTGAGATGCTACGTTAATCTGGTCAACCAAGTCAGGAGCTTCCCTAGTAACATAGTCAATGCATTACAATGGTTACAATGTTGTGATAGCAACAGTTACTAATCAGCATAGTAATCAGTTGCTATGTTATTGCCGTAGACTGTCATACCCCTGATTGTAGTAGCCGGTCTTGAGTACTTAAGGAATGTCTAGGACTGGATTTGTTCTGTAGCATTTTGTCTTGTTATCATTCTTGACTTTAGATTGATCCAATTACAGCTTTACCTTATATCCCGACTCCGTCCTGTTCGCCTCTGATCTAGCTAACGACCCTGACAGACATTGTTTGCCGGAACAGAGATTGAATTGAAAGTGGTGTTGATAATGAAGGGTTGTGCAGTCAAAAATGTTGTTGAAAATGTGTTTCTATAAGCCATTATTAGAACGAGACAATTGGAACATACTTCATGGCAAGCGGGGCAATGAGGAGAGACAGACTAACTTATTACGAGCTAGCCCAGCTGCACCTACAGGGCTAATCCCTTAAATAACCCAGTTTCAAGATTAACCTTTATGTTCCTAGAGGCATAGTAGTTTCAATGCTGTAATTACTAGAGTCAATGCACTCTTTAAGCTTAATTACTATGAGGTTACAGTGCAGGCAACACTATAAACACCGCCATGGTTGAGTGGTGCAGTAGCACATCATCTTGGCCAGTTTCTCAAGTAAGGTCTCGATAGCTAGAACACATATCCCACCTGAGACAGGAGACCGCTCGATCAAATCCGGCAAAGCTAAACTATATTTCTCGCTGGGCTGGTATGCATGGATAATGAAGGCCTGCATAGATAATCAAAGGTATTCAATTCCCCTTTAGTGGTGTCACAGTTTCAGTACAAGGTGCATGTGCAATCTTGTAGGTACAGTATATTTATTATAATTCTCTGAGGAGAGAATTCCTGAAGCTAAAGACTACATATATATACATTCTGAACTATTGCCTTTCGAGAAGATTCTCCCTGTAACCTGAATGACTGAGACTATTCGACAACTACCTAGAAGGTTCTCGGTACACCTGTCATCCCCATGAACATTCAGTATGTTTCCAGAAGGTTCAATGAGAATACTCTAAGCTCTGTGGCTTCCGAGACCCCTCCCAAATATTCGCTTTATGTCATTGCCTACGCTAGCCAGCGTAGGCTACAGGAATCCTTCGGCTCAACAGCCGTTACAAGTGGGTACTTATGGAGAATGGTCGACTGCTTGTGTAAGCAAATATACCTCATGGTGGTATTTGCAAATGAAATCCAGAGTACGAGTGTCTCTAACGTCAAAAGGGTCATCCTACATGTATGCATAGTACTGGTCATTTTTTAACTATGATGTTAAAGTCCTAAGCTAAAGCTCTAGGCTCACTATAGGTACAATACTAGTGGAGTCGGCGTAGATCATTGCTTACAGGCCCAGCTCATTCCAACTGCGAGACCCGCTACAGAAAAAGTAGCAGGTAAATTTTAACTCAGAAGACACCACCTACTCCAACTCCGGAATCGAGACTCCATCCTGTTGAAGCTTTGTCATTGAGTGATAGAGATAAGATGGAGGGTTGTGGGTCACGATGTATGAGATAGCTGAGTGTGGATGAAGGGTTCCTTGCTATTGTTGTTATACTAGTTAGGGTTGTTTTCCTTGTATTCTGTATACAAGAGAGATGTCTACATCTACAAGTGAGTCAGATCGCTCAGGTCTGGCCAGCGGCTTTCGCCATTCCTTTCCTTCTCCCCCGCATGGCATCACGTGCTATACAACTACTGCTCACATTGAAGTCCGAGGATGGAAAGGATTAGATTATAACACTTACCCTTGCTTTGCAGCTATGATGTGGTTAGATAGTCGATGGTGAGTTGCCTTTGCTAGGGCTTTGGTTAAAAGGTAGGCAAGATTGTTCGTGGATGTCACAGATCAGCTATAGAAAGCAGAGAGCATTTGTATGGGTAATGGTATATTAACAATTCAACTATTGAGAGCTAAGTTCTACATAATAAGTCTCATATATGTACAGACTCGTTGGCTTCTAAGATCTTTCTTCTAAGGCCAGGTTACTTCTAGATAACTCCAGTTGCTACTGCAAGAATATCATTTCTAGCAGCTTCTCCAAGGTTCATTCTCAATCTTAATCCTGTCAAACAATTTCTAGCTCCTTTGCCAGTGGTTCTAGTATGTTCTACAGGGTCCAATACCCGGTAGTTGTACGTCTGTACTGGCCAGTACTGACTACAGGAAATTACCGGCTTTGCAGCCGTTACAGTGAATTTTGCTTGGAGAAGTTTAAAATTGCCTTTATTATATTTATTGCGGACGTAGTAGTAGTGTACGTCAATGTGCTTTGAGCGATTATGAATCCGTGTATTTCTTGCCAGTTCTTGTGCTCCATTGTTGTCTGTGTAGACCATAGTGTTGTACTTTTGGTACAGTTGGTCAAGTCCAAACTTTGTCAAGATAAGTTGACATGAAGCTTGCAACATGGCCATGTATTCGGCTTCTGTAGTTGAGAGTGCTACACATTGCTGTTATTTGCTGCTTGTTGGAAATAAAGCTTCCTGCATTTCTTTCTATCAACCAATGTGGTTGCATGCATCTTGCCTGAACTATGTTTCTGAGTTCAGGCAGGAGCCCATACTTCTGATCCAATCAGACTCAACGTTTGAGTCTGCTTGAATCCAATTCTTCCCGAACAAATCCAGTCATTGGTTTGTTTGTATTTTCTATTGCATGACCCAGTATTCTGAGTCAGTGGATAATTCTTTCCTGGTCTGAGATCTCACTTTTCTGCAGTCAAGTCAGTTCCGGGTAACTTTTCTTCCTTGTAAATCCACTGTATATATTGTAATACCTGTGGTCTATTTGTCAATCAAGCAAACTCAACTTATTCTCCATTCTCAGGCAATTCTTTTTCCGAAGTTCTCATCACACTCTAACACTGCTACAGGTAATTGCCGCATCACCAAGTCTGATTATATAAGGAAATGATTTAACTGTCCTTTGCAACTATTGTCACAAACCATCTCTGAGATGTCGCGTCACTCCCAGTTAACCAAATCATGACGTATATACAATAACATAATTTAGGAATTGTAATGGTTACAGTGTTGTGATAGCAACAGTTGCCACTCGGAGTACTAGTTAGTTGCTACGTGAGAACTGTGGATTATTACACACTTGGTTATAGCATTGATGCTCATGTACTTAAGGAAACTCTGGGACTGGATTTAGACTGTACCTTTTTGTCTTGTAAATTACCTATGTTTTAGAATCTAATCATTAATCTGAATAAGTTATGGCTAGGCATCCTTGAAGAGGTTTCAAGGAGAAGGTTCTCAGGAAAAGGAGATAGGAGAAGGTTTCCGAGAAAACTCTGATAGTTAGAGATGGAGGGGCTGGCGTCATGACTATATTTACCATAGTATTAGTTGAGTTAAGTACTGTCTTGAGTTAGATATAAGGAAGCTGGAGCTGCCACATAGTAGTTCTCCAGCTTCTCAATCTTTCATTCTTTTGATCTTTGATCTCAAAATCTAGCACTTATATAATATCATAGTCTTATATCCTCACAGTCTGATATCCTCAGTCTTTCATTTAGTATTTACATTATTTGTACTTGTGTTCACCCTGATCTATCAGCCTTGATTGCTAGCTCGGCAACTCGACTTCTTGACTTCGTGTCTCGACTATCCTGTAGTTCTCCGAAATTTGACCACCTGGCACCTCGCCAGTTGGATTTAATCTGAGTATCCTTTGTTAGCATCTACAATCCGAACAGTTAGTAATACATTACCTTTGGCAGACAGCGATCTACAGTACCCCTAGCGCACACCGTAACAGAATATCTTGTCTTCATTATCAGCCTCTGTCTTCGTCCTCGTCTACGTCCTAGTCTTTGTTCTTGTCACAGTCTTTATTCTCGTCCGTGCCAGATATTGATGGTGACATAAATTAAGATGATTGTGATTGTGTTGGAATTTACCACATTTCTTACAAAAATTGGCATTCCTTGCAAATATGAACTTTCCTACATACTCTATAATACATGTTGTATTCTACATTTTTACTTCTTTTTTGCTAATGAGCTATTGTCTCATGCATTTGCATGTATGGGGTAGTATAATACTAGATGCAAATGCAGTGAGAGACATAGTCATGTATACTTTACGACAAATAGGATGGCGTTGATGGTACGGGGTCCGTACTGCTTTATTCTCTGCACAATGGTTTTGTAGTCAGCTGTGCTCAAGACTATTTCCTGTAATAATTGTTGTTTGCATACCCACTTTATCTCTAGGATATGCAGACATAAATTTGCGTTTTACATGTAACTTAAAACTTTAATGGAAACAATATTCTATGAGCTTTACTTTCTGCTTGTCTTACTCGGAAATTGCAACAGTGTCACGGACCGAGGGCTTATTCTGAATCAATAGGAACCCTGTACGAAGATATCTGTGGTATTCTGCTATAATCTGTTCTGTTCTGTTCTAATCTGTTCTGTTCTAATCTATTCTGTTCTATTCTGTACTTGTCTAGACTATTCTACTCGGTATGAGAGTATACTGGAAAGTTCGAGAATAATAGAAAGGAATATATAATGGGCAATTGGGATAACTTTAGTTGGGCAGATTATGGTCTTGTACTTTAGGAACCTTATTGATAATCTTGAATATTTTGTACCTCAATCTATTGAACACCTGAACTCTTGATCTTTTGACACCAGACATCTTGACTTCTCGACTCATCAACTCCTGAACACCCATTGACCTCTTGAACTATTGACCTCACGAACTGCCGACCTTCCGAACGATCCAATTATTGACATTACCATAATCTCTCATAAATATGACGTCCTCTGAACACGTAAGCGAATTCTCCAGGAAATTTGGAGGAATTAAAACTATTGATCAATTTGTGGATGGAGTTAAATCAGATCCAGAACTCATGTACCGAGCAGTGAAAAACTTGGGACAGCTAAGGGATGGTGCGGAAACTGAACTTGAAGCAGCCAAGAAGGAGATCGAGTACTTGAAGGGAAATCAGAGAACCAGCCACGATAATGATGGTGAGAGCTTGGCGAACATCTTAAGATCAGCCCTAGACTCGAGCAAGACCCCTAAATCAACAAAAATTCCTGACCCTGCAGTTTTCTCTGGGTTAAAGAAAGACTTTTTCACGTGGAGGGAGGCTATCTTACTTAAGCTCAATGCCAATGCCGACCATTTTCCCTCCGAGCAGTCAAAAATGGTTTATGTTTATTCAAGGCTCCATCCAAATTGTCAAGCTCATCTTCAAAGTTGGATTAAGGATGGAGTGCTGTTATTCCCCTCGTTTCTTGAAATGATGGAAACACTAACGAAGATATTCGACGACCCCAATCGAATCCGCAGTGCTAAGTCAAGAATTTACTCAAATAAACAGCGGAATAAAAGTTTTGCCACTTGGATTGCAGAGATTCGACGCGATGCTGCCATTGCTGGTTATAGTGGTTATGGCTATAACCAATTGAAAGATCTAATCCTTAACAACATGAGCTTAGAGTTGAAGAAGAGTTTGATCCACGAGAGAGATATTGACTTACTCGATTTTGATGAGGCAGTTTCAAGGCTTCAGGATATTGAAAACAGGCAGAAAACTTACGATATTGAAGAGGCTCGAGATAATATGTGGCGAGTTCCCTCTCGTCGGCTTTTGCCTAATGCTGACACATCAAACCATCGATCAGTAACTGGAAATTTGGGGGACCCCATGGACTTGTCAGCGGCTAGAATTACACGTCGAGGACCTCTTACTCAGGAAGAGAAGGACTACCGTCGAAGATATGGGTTGTGCTTCTACTGCGGCCAAGGAGGACATCTTGCAAGTTCCTGTGAGCGAGCACGGCCGAAGTTAGACGGTCATTCTGCTGAAACCTCCGCAATTGAACCTGATTCGGAAAACTTGTAAGCTCTTTGGATAGTCGCCCAAAGAGCTGTGGTCAAATCTTATCGATATCCTCGGTAGCTGTTGGAAAGGAGTCATGGGAAAGGACTGATCATTTTGCCTTAGAATGTTTTGTTAGAAATAAATCTTTTCATCCAGTCCAATCTCTTGCACTACTTGACAGCGGCGCATCTGCCTATGGATTTGTAGATACCAAGTTTGCGCACAAAAACTATCTTGATCTTATACCCCTAACACGGCCGCGCCAACTCAGAGTTTTTGATGGATCTGAGTCTTCTGGAGGTCAAATCACCCATGTAGCCAAGACTAAACTGGAGATATCTGGTCACACGGAGACGATGGTGCTTTTTGTAACAACCCTAGCTTATTTCGACATAGTGTTGGGACTCCCATGGCTACAGCAGCATAATCCGGAGATAAACTGGCCTAATGGATCGCTCGTTTTCAATCAAACTAGTTGTCGCAAGCATTCGGAATCATTACCAGTTCGCATCAAAGCAGTTTCTTCTGATGTTGTAACACAGAGACGCAGAAGCAAGGAATTGAATGAAGCTAGGAAGACAGCAGAAACCTGTGACGCACAAAGTTTCGAAGAATTAGTTGCCAAAGAAGACCTAATCGTATCAGCAATCACTCTAGAAGATATTCGGGAGGCCTTACGGGACAAACCTCGAGTTGACCCAGCTTTGAAGCTACCAAAAGAATACCATGGTTATTTGAGTGTCTTTTCCAAAGATGACGCGGATAAACTTCCTCCGTGTAGGCCGAGCGATCATCGGATTATACTAAAGCCGGGTTCCGAACCACCCTGGGGCCACTCTATGGCATGTCCCGAGAAGAACTACAGGTCTTAAGGAAATACATCAAGGAAAATTTAGATAAAGGATTTATAAGGCCAAGCTCATCTCCAGCATCCTCTCCAGTTCTATTTGTTAAAAAGCCTGGTGGTGGACTTCGGTTTTGCGTGGACTACAGGGCTCTAAACGACATGACCATTAAAAATCGTTATCCAATCCCGAGGATTAATGAAACTTTAACACTGCTTGGAAAGGCCAAGTTCTTTACAAAACTAGATGTGATTTCAGCGTTTAATCGTTTGCGCATAGCTAAGGGCGACGAATACCTGACTGCCTTTCGCTCCCGGTTGGGCCTGTATGAATACCTAGTTATGCCATTTGGACTTGCAAATGCACCTAGCTCATTTCAGAATTATATCAATGATACGCTCAAAGGCTATCTCGATGAGTTTTGTACTGCCTATATTGATGATGTTTTGATATTTAGTGAGACCTTTAAGGAACATCAGGTTCATGTTAAAAAGGTGTTGGCACGTTTACTGGAAGCTGGTCTGCAGATTGATATTAAGAAATGTGAGTTCCATATGCAGTCTATCAAGTTTCTCGGTTTGGTTATATCTACAGAAGGCATAAAAATGGATCCTACTAAACTTGAAGCGATTGAAAATTGGTCGAGGCCGGAATGCACAAAAGATATTTTTAGATTTATTGGCTTAGCAAACTTTTATCGGCGATTTATCCGAGGATTTGGAAATATAGTCATGCCTCTAACAGATCTGATGAAGAAGGACAAATCATTTTCGTGGGGAACGGAGCAGGAGAATTCGTTTTTAGAGTTAAAGAAGAAGTTCAGGGAAGATGTTGTGCTCCGGCATTTCGACTGGGATAAACCAGCTCGCCTCGAAACTGATGCATCGGATCGTGGAACGGGAGGGGTACTACTTCAGCCGGATGATACAGGACATTGGAGACCAGTTGCTTTCTTCTCGAAGAAAATGAGCCCAGCTGAGTCTAACTATGAAATATATGATAAGGAACTTCTGGCCATTGTACAAGCTTTTGAAGAATGGAGGCCGGAGTTGGAGGGAACCTCTGATCCTGTGGAAGTTGTTACAGACCATAAGGCCTTAGAATATTTCATGAAGTCTAGGCTACTTAGTAGACGCCAGGCACGTTGGAGTGAGTTTCTTTCTCGCTTTAACTTCAAGATTTGCTATCGTCCCGGTACACAAAACACCCCAGCAGATGCACTATCGCGTCCCTCTGGATCCCCTGACCCTTCCCTACAAAAATATCTCGAACAGCGTTTGCTGAAGCAGCATAATTTGTCGCCAGGTATGGAGATCAACGCGCAGGATATCTTGATGGGTGAAGTCGAAGAAGGTGTAGAAGTTCCTAGTACCTCGGAAACTGAATCCGAAGAAAATGGGCCTACATTGGCATTTGTGGAAAGGATCCGGAAATCAACACGGCGAGATGAGAGCTTGTTGGCAGTTATTAATGCTATTGAAAATGGGAATGAGCATCGAGTTCGCAATTTCACTATTGCTGAGTGCTCATGGAATGATGGTATCCTTCGATATCGAGAGAGGATTGTAGTCCCACAGTGCAATGATGATTACCTATTAACAACAGAGTTAATTAAGTCCTACCATGAGCCACCAGCGGCAGGTCATCAAGGCGCAGCAGCGACCTATGCTGTGTTAGCTCGAGACTTTTTCTGGCATGGTATGTTACGACAAGTAAAGAAATTTGTTAGGAACTGTCATACCTGTTCGAGATCTAAGCCCTCCCGCGGGGGACCTCAAGGGTTACTTCGTCCACTTCCTATTGCTAGAGAACGTTGGCGACATATTGCAATGGATTTTGTGGTAGACTTACCTGTCAGTAAAGACTGGTCTGGCGTGGAGTTTAATTCAATGTTTGTAGTTGTTGACCGTATGACGAAGCAGGTACACATCACCCCCTGTAATGACCTGACCACTAGGAACACCGCATACATGTTTTACCGCGACTGCTTCCGACTGCATGGCCTACCCGATTCTATTGTGTCCGACAGAGGCAGCCAATTTACGGCTGAATTTTGGAAATGGCTTTGCAAACTATTGCAGATTGATCACCGCCTGTCGACTTCATTTCACCCGCAAACTGACGGCCAAACAGAACGAATGAATAGTCGAATCGAGCAACACCTAAGAGCTTATGTCAACTTCGCGCAAAACGATTGGGTTCGCTTCCTTCCATCGGCTGAATTCGCGCTCAATAATCATGACTCTCAGGTCACTGGCGTTTCCCCGTTTCTAGCTTGTTATGGCCTAAACCCTCGTTCCGGATGTGAGCTTTCTGCGCCACTGCACGGAGCTCCAGGACCAGCTACAATTCAGTTCGATCGGCGTGAGGCTGAAAATTTAGTATCAAAATTTAAGGAAATTGACAAGTTTATTATTGATAATATTCTACTCCACTCTGCAGAACATGAAGAACAAGCTAATAAAAGTAGAACCGCTGCGAGAGATTTTAGACCAGGAGATAAGGTGTGGCTAAATTACAAAAACATCAAATCACTTAGACCCTGTCGTAAACTGGATTTTAAAAACGGAGGTCCATTTAAAGTCCTTGAGTCTGTCGGACACTACGCATATAGGTTGGAACTTCCACCTTCTGCAAAAATTCACCCTGTTTTCCATGTCTCCCTTCTATCTCCGGTAGCTAATGATCCACTACCCGGACAAACATCGGAACCAGGACCAGTTTTAGAGGCCGAAGATGATACTCCTGAATACGAAATTGAAAGAATAATTGGGACACAATGGATTGATGGTGAATTAAATTATATAATACGATGGAAAGGTTACGGACCACAGGATGATTGGGCAATCCCAGCCTCTGAAGCCCAAAATTTTAAAGAATTGGTTACAGAATTTCATGACATGAATCCCTCCGAGCCATGTCCTGGTGACAAACAACCACAGACTAAGAAGCAACCAAAACGAAGATCAATGCCTCACAGGAGTTCGGCTCGGATAAGGGGAGGGTAATGTCACGGACCGAGGGCTTATTCTGAATCAATAGGAACCCTGTACGAAGATATCTGTGGTATTCTGCTATAATCTGTTCTGTTCTGTTCTAATCTGTTCTGTTCTAATCTATTCTGTTCTATTCTGTACTTGTCTAGACTATTCTACTCGGTATGAGAGTATACTGGAAAGTTCGAGAATAATAGAAAGGAATATATAATGGGCAATTGGGATAACTTTAGTTGGGCAGATTATGGTCTTGTACTTTAGGAACCTTATTGATAATCTTGAATATTTTGTACCTCAATCTATTGAACACCTGAACTCTTGATCTTTTGACACCAGACATCTTGACTTCTCGACTCATCAACTCCTGAACACCCATTGACCTCTTGAACTATTGACCTCACGAACTGCCGACCTTCCGAACGATCCAATTATTGACAAACAGATTGAGAAAGATTTCTATATGGTTTATAAAATATGATATGCTCAGGCTCATATACCTCGAGCCACACAACCAGATTATTTTCCTCCAGATCTAGATTCATCAGAATAATTACTTACTCAGTAAAATTCTACTTGTCTCAGTTGTGTGTTTAGGATCTTGACTAGGTTTCTAGTAACTAGTCAATGTTGTTTCTCTTACCACTGAGACATATTCATGGTTAATACAATAGGTACAAACAATGATTTGTGTCTATACATGACGTTGTGATATAGTCATGATTGTCTGAACAATATCAACTCATGAATGAATCATGTTTCTACATGACAGATTACATATCCTGATGTCAATTTCCGAGAATGGGGATCATCACCGTAAGAGGCATCAGCATAAACTTCGAGAAGCTTGTTCGACCTGAAAGGATAGTTAAGATCCCAACCGGTAGTTCCCGCTAGATATCAAAGGATGCCTTTGGCGGCTTACAAGTGACTTTTGTTTGGACAAGATGCAAACTGGCTTAAAAGCGTGACTGTGTAGGTTAGGTCTGGTCGGCTTCCTATGATTAGATACATTAAAGATACTGTTGGAAATATCGCGCAATGAAATGGGCGCAATATTCATGGAACGAAAGTAGAAGTTGACTAAAAGAGTGACATGTTCGGATTAAAGCTAAAAGTATGGAAAGTGTGCGCTACAAGTACAAGTATAAGCGACACGTAGCCTAAGCCACACCATAAACAAGTGTGGCGCCATCTAGGCATAGAAAACCCCCAATAACCTCCTTGTGCCCACGCCATACAGCCGCTCGTATATCTAATAGGTAGCCTGAAGCGCTACCATATTACCCATTCCAACCTCTTAAACACACACAAGATTGTGTCGGGAACCTAGACGAAATGGAGGGCCCATACGTCCACAACACTCCGTGTCTCCATTTCCAACAGATACGACAATGGCTTGATATGCCTTCATGTTCTTCAGATGATCCTCTTCACATCCGTTGAAGAGGGTTATGCTCGAATCAAGGGGTGTGCTAACTTTATATGAGTTTTCAAAACCTAAATTTTAAATGTCTTTAGTGAGTAGCCTTGTTGAGAGAGCCAGATGCCAGATCTCTACTTTAATCTCTAGGCCCTGGATATAACTTGTTTTTCCATAATTATTGCAGTCAATGTTGTTTCCAATTGATGACTTCAGGCAATGGCAGGACATGTTGTCTAGACCAAAGATTAGAATGTGGTCAACGTATACCGCAACATAGGCATTTTCTGTCGGGTGAATAAAAATGCATGGTTCGAAGTTGAATATCTCAAATCCTATTTGACAAAGGGAGTTCAAGATACAAGCATACCATTCAGAGTGTCAGGATTGCCTTCTTTATAATCTACATATGTGGGTATTGTTGTAATAAAACAGTTCTGCATCAGTATCGGTGCAGGATCTCTGTCTGTGCACTACTACATGTATCTCTTAATTCACTTGTTACCAGATTCCATGTTTAATGTAGTCACATCTGTTTCTTGTTTTAGTCTCGGGGGTTCACTAAAACACAAGGCTAAAATGTCATTTGGATAATGCTGCCAAGTTGAGACATTGGCACGTACCTCAACAATTCCCCAACTTTAGTCATACCAAGTTTGATTCCTGTATATAGATGTAGTCTCTCCTACCTCCAGAGATCCTCAGTTCATTGTATTAACTGAATATCTCTGAAGGTAAGTCCTATTACAGTAGTCTCTCCAATATTATAGTTCATTGTATTAACTGAATATCTCTGAAGGCTATATTCATCACTCCTCTCGTCAACTCCACAGCTTTACATCTAAAGCCCCGTTCACCTGCTCCTGTGCTCGAATACCACCCTTTTCTTCCTCTCCAACCGCCCGAAATCCCTCTCGATCTTTAACCTTACAATAGGTTATGAGCCCGGATTTAGCTCTTCCCTCAACAATGTCCACTGATACAGCCTCCATCTCTGTTGGATCCCTCAAGGCCAACCTTCCACTGTTGTCCTCTCAGTCCCAGTATCGGACATGGGCACAGACTTGGCAAGTTGTGTTGATGGGATCCGACTACTGGGGTGTCATCACGGACCTTGATGACAAAGAAATTCGACCCTCAAATTCTGACTCAGGCTTCACGGAAAAAGTAAAGAATATTCGATCAACAGAACAGAAAGAACACGACAAAAGGAACAACGTTGCACTTGCTGCCATTCTCGCTGGAGTATCCACTGATCTCCAAAGAATCGTCGCTTTCTTCGTTGTAAATCAATACGCAAAACCCCTAAGTCTACGCATAAGCGCGCCTCCAAGAAATTTGAACTCGTACACTCTGATTTATCTGGACGATTCTCTGTCAAGTCACTTGGCGGAAAAGAGTATTACATCACCTTCATCGACGATTTCTCTAGACATGCCTGGATCTATTTTCTTAAGCACAAATCTGCTGCTTCAAAGGCAATCCAAGACTTCGTACGCTTGATCCAAACACAGTTTGACGCAACGATCAAAATGTTCCAAACTGATAACGGTGGTGAATACGTTAATTCAGATGTCGAGACTTTTCTTGCAGCAACTGGTATCATCTTGCGAAATTCTCCTGCATACTCACACGAGTCTAACGGTGTTGCGGAAAGATTCAATCAAACAGTTGTTACCAAGGCTCGCATAATGCTCATGGACCATGGAAAATTTCTCTGGGCAGAAGCAATCTCTATGGCAGTCTACCTATATAACAGACTCCCTCATCGAAGCATTAATGGTCAATCTCCGATTGAGGCACTGACTAGCCATCCCTTCAATTCGACCACTCACCTCCACCCTTTCGGCTCAAATGCGCTTGTTCACATCCCTGAAGAAGCCAGACCATCCGGTTCAAAATTGATGCCCAGGGCCATGGACGGTATACTCGTAGGATACACAGACTCTACTAAAATTTTTCGAATATATGTCCCATCAAAACGCTCCATAATAGTATCAAGGCAAGTAATCTTCCCCCCTGCCATGCAAGGGGAAGTCTCCCTTGATATTAATATCCCCGAGAAGACGACACCAAGCTCTTCATCAAAAGCTGATTCTTCTCCTTCGTCTCCGATAAATCACTCAGCAATGCCGCCAGAAGTTACTAATATGCCTGGTGGGTATTTTGATTCTCCCATAAACTCGACTCTGCCTGCTGCTATCAATTTATCTGATCCAAATCTACAAGAAATTATTCCTTCTGCCCCTCGCCGGAGCAATAGAAATAAGAGACAACCAGATAGATTTGCAAACTATAAAGCGCACGCAGTCATTGAGGAGCCCACTACACACAAGCAGGCAATGGCAGCTGGTGATTCTGAAAGATGGAAAGAAGCAATCAACGAAGAGATGGATGCACTTCGGCGCAACGACACATGGACAGTTGTGTCTAGACCTGTTGATCGCTCAGTCGTAGGATCTCGCTGGGTTTTCAAAGTGAAACATAATGCAGACGGTTCTATCGAAAGATACAAGGCTCGAGTTGTTGCTAAAGGATTCTCTCAAATTCCTGGCTCCGATTTCGAAGAAACCTATGCACCAGTTGTACGCTTTGACTCCCTACGCCTGCTTCTCGCATTAGCTGCCCATAACAATTGGGAAGTTATAAAAATGGACGTTAAATCAGCATTTTTATATGGAAAATTAGACCGCGACATCTATATGGAAATTCCCGATGGGTTTAAGGAATCCAATATGGTATATAAGTTGCGAAAATGTATCTACGGACTGAAACAATCCCCCCTTGTCTGGCATCTCACCTTAAAAACTGCCCTGACCAAGTACGGATTCGTTCCAGCTACATTTGACCCATGCATCTTCGTCCACAACAAGACCACCGTCTATGTTGCTGTCTACGTCGATGACATTCTAATCTCTGGTTCTGATCCCAAGATTATTAATGAAACTCGCCTATTCCTTCATTCCGAATTCGAATGCACAGATCTAGGACAAGCTCATTATATTCTTGGAATCGAAGTAGAAATCACACCGCAAGGCATATCGCTTAGCCAAAAATCATACTTCCTCAAAGTCCTACAAAGATTCGGCATGCTAGAATGTCATCCTGTTGCCACTCCACTCGAACCGAATGCTCACCTCCAACGAGTCGAACCAGCGGATCAAATTGACCATATCAGCACATACCAATCTCTTATAGGCTCACTGATGTATGCGCAAATTGGTACCCGACCTGACCTCGCATTTACAATTACACACCTTTCACAATTCTCTTCTTGTCCTGGCTCATCGCACCTTGCAGCAGCTAAACGGGTTCTTCGATATCTTAAAGGCACCATCGACCATACGCTTTTCTTTCCTAACAAACATGACTCTACAATTCACGGCTACGCTGATGCATCATGGGGTAATAACCTTGATGACCGTAAGTCCTATTCTGGATATATTTTCAGGCTAGGGGAAGCCTCTATATCCTGGTGTTCCCAGAAACAGAAAGCTGTCGCACTCTCTACAGTTGAAGCTGAATATATGGCTATCTGTCTTTCATGGCGACACTTAATCTGGCTCGCTCGAGCTATTAAAGAACTTCAGCAAAGCTACGGTGCTATACTTCACGGCGACTCAAATGGAGCAATAGATCTCTCTGGAAATAATAAGGTCACTCAACGCTCGAAACACATCGATATTCAATATCACTTTGTTAGGGATCATATCCACAAAGATTTTGAACTCGAATACATTCCTTCTTTCGATAATTTGGCCGACTTATTTACCAAAGCTCTACCCAAAGCTTCTCACAGAATTCTTACAGAGCGAATTTTGATGCAGATCTGAGGGGAAGTGTTGTAATAAAACAGTTCTGCATCAGTATCGGTGCAGGATCTCTGTCTGTGCACTACTACATGTATCTCTTAATTCACTTGTTACCAGATTCCATGTTTAATGTAGTCACATCTGTTTCTTGTTTTAGTCTCGGGGGTTCACTAAAACACAAGGCTAAAATGTCATTTGGATAATGCTGCCAAGTTGAGACATTGGCACGTACCTCAACAATTCCCCAACTTTAGTCATACCAAGTTTGATTCCTGTATATAGATGTAGTCTCTCCTACCTCCAGAGATCCTCAGTTCATTGTATTAACTGAATATCTCTGAAGGTAAGTCCTATTACAGTAGTCTCTCCAATATTATAGTTCATTGTATTAACTGAATATCTCTGAAGGCTATATTCATCACTCCTCTCGTCATCTTCACAGCTTTACATCTAAAGCCTCGTTCACCTGCTCCTGTGCTCGAATACCACCCTTTTTTCTTCCTCTCCAACCGCCCGAAATCCCTCTCGATCTTTAACCTTACAATAGGTATAACCAGCATCTAGTGTTCTATGATTCTGGTCTGGCCTTTTGGCCGAGTGGTTATGCAACTATCTCATGCATAATGTAGTATGACACCATTTAGCCTGAATACCACCTCTTTGAACCTTGTCTCCGCCCTACTGTCATCATGCTACTCTGACACACGGCCTGATTGTGTAAGGCCGTAGATACACTTACGAAGTTTAACACAATTTCCGGATGTGCGGCATCCAGGAGGTAATTCCAAATAAAGTCTTTCCTCCAAGTTTCTGTAAAGGTATGCAGAATTTACGTCCATTTATTGGGGTATCCATTGGTTTCGAGAAGCTATTTGTAGAGGTAAATGGAAGCTGTCATATCGAGCCTTAGGAGCAACTGTTTTGTCAAAATCATGAACAGGAAGTTGACTGAATCCTTGAGCCACTAATCGAGCTTTTTACCGGTCGATAGATCCATCCGCTTTTTGCTTGATTTTAAATACCCATTTGGATCCAACAATGTTGCAATTTCATGGTCGAGCAGTTTCATCCCAGGTGTGATTTTGTCTTAAGGATTGTAGTTCCTTATTTATTGCATCACGCCAATAGTATCCATCAGGCCCTGAGAGAGCATCGTCGATGTTCCTCGGATCCTCGTTAGATTCTGTTGCGGTTTTTGCCGCTAGAGTCATTGCAATGCATCCAATTTCATCTTGGATTTCCTCAGCAATAACCAGATGTCCTTGCTGGTTATCATTCTCTTCTTGTGTCTGAAAGGTCGGCCCATAACTTGCAGGGAACCCATAGTGTTGAATGGGTCTAGTTGTCCTTTTAGCTCGAGTATTTGGTGATTTGAGGAATGATCCTGGCATATGACACGTTTCTGGCTGTAAATCTCGGATATATAATCCTTTCAGTTGGTGCATTGTTTCTCTTTCTCTTTGGATTTGCTTCGAGGGGTATAACAGATTTTGAGGATGCAGTGATGGAAGGTGTGACAGCTTGTAAGCTGGAAATTGCCTCTAGCCTGCGCTGTCTATTGCAGGCTTAGCATAAAACTAGGCAGGGATTATTCTTGGAAGCAGTGTCTTACTGTGACAGTCGAAGCCTGTAGATATTTAGCCGCTCGTCTCTTCCCAATGATGCACTCTAATTGGGATAAACTCGGCAAAAAGTCAATCCGGGATTCCGTACTCTTTGTAATTTCTATATAGAAATGAGAGTCTTCTCTCTTTAGATTAAATAAAACTTGTAATTCACCACATGCAGTACACTTCCCCTGACACTTACAACTTGGCAAACACCTCCAGGAAAAGGGCACGACAATGGATAAAAAAAGGGATATGAGGAGGGACTCGGATATTCGGATAGAAAACTTTCATGGATTGTTGTGGCATAGCGTAATATGAAACGTCATGTGGACGGCTAGGCTAAAACACAAATAATAGTTCAATGCACTTTTAAAACCAGCAAGGAAGACAGATAAGAGTAGGCTAGTCTCATTAGGTGATGTGTAGCAGATTGTTTGGCATAGAGGCGGTGTGTTACGTGCTATTTGGTAATTTTATGTATATAAATACTCGGTGTGAAGAAGCATTATTCTTCACCCAACGTCTTCTTCAATTACCTTAACAATACATTTGTTAACCCATCTCTTCTTCGGGAAGACCATTTATCTCTTTCCAGCTCTTCATCAGCAAGACCCATGTGTAGCCTCTATTGCTACTATCTAGCTATTTGTCACTTCCTAGAGAAGACCAGTCATCCCTTCGACCCACTCATCACCTTCATTTACCACCTAGATCTCCGTTAGACCACATACGCACCATGTGGAACACTGTCCTAACCACGCCCTTGAGAAAAACTGTGTCATTGGCCTGTATAATATTTATGTATAAAGTAACTAATATCATCCTCTTCAATCTGTAGTTCACCATAGATTGAAAATTCAATACCTCTGTCTCAAGGGGCGAGGTTAGGACAGTGTTCCACAGGGTGCGTATGTGGTCTAACGGAGATCTAGATGGTAGGTTAAGGTAATCAATGGGTCAAAGGGATGACTGGTCTTCTCTAGGAAGAGACAAATAGCTAGATAGTAGCAATAGAGGCTACACATGGGTCTTGCTGATGAAGAGCTGGAAAGAGATAAATGGTCTTCCCGAAGAAGAGATGGGTAAACAAATGTATTGTTAAGGTAATTGAAGAAGACGTTGTGTGAAGAAAAATGCTTCTTCACACTGAGTATTTATATACATAAAATTACCAAAAAGCACGTAACACACCGCCTCTATGCCAAACAATCTGCTACACATCACCTAATAAGACTAGCCTACTCTTATCTGTCTTCCTTGCTGGTTATAAAAGTGCATTGAACTATTATTTGTATTTTAGCCTAGCTGTCTGCATGACGTTTCATATTACGCTATGCCACAACGATCCATGAAACTCTGACCATAAGGTTGCCTCAGTGCCTATGCTTAGACTGTGACAGAAGGATTGCATTCAATTATAAAATTTATGTATGTGGACCAATATGATGATCAATAGATAGATAGTTAAATAGATACAAAAAACATATATATGACTACCAACAACCAGGCAGGCAGGCCTCTATTCATTAATGATACTTGGTTGCCCAGTAAGAGTCAGACCTATGATAAACAGGCAATAGAATGGTAAACAACAAAGTAACCAAGGTAACACAGGCATTGTATATCTCACGTGACTATATTGACATCACGCCATGTCTATAACACACCCCTTATGGCGGTTGTCATTATGGAGGTGGTTTCCGAATTAACAAATAACAGTTATCTCTTGAATCCCTGGCTGCTTCATAAAACTTCGATGGTTAGTTCTCCCAAGAGGCTTAGTCATTCCATCTGCTATAATTTGCTTGATATTACAGTAATTGAAGATTACTTCGTGATTGTCTAACTGCTGTTGAATATACTGCCATTTGACAGCAATTACTTGCTATGTTGATGGAGCTCGGGGTTCCATGTCAAGGCAATTGAACCTTGATTGTCCGCGTATATTTTTACACTCATAACATCGGTTTATCTATATCTCAACTCCCTCCGCAATTGTTGAATCCATGCGGCCTCTCTTACAGCCACATAGAATCACTATATTTCAGATTCTGTAGTAGAAAGTGCAACTGTAGTGTGGAGTTTTGAAGACAATGTAATTACTCCACTGCTGAGGAAGAACTGCCGGCCTGAGTGTGATTTAAATACTGATTTGTCTAAATTGGCAAAGTTGGCATCCGAGTATCCATGTTTCATGGATTGTTGTGGCATTGCATAATATGACACAACATGTGGAACACAAGGCTAAAACACAAATAATAGTTCAATGCACTTTTAAAACCAGCATAGAAGACTGATAAGAGTAGGCTAGTTTCATTAGGTGATGTGTAGCAGATTGCTTGGCATAGAGGCTGTGTGTTACGTGCTTTTTGTTAATTGTATGTATATAAATACTGGTGTGAAGAAGCATTATTCTTCACCCAACGTCTTCTTCAATTACCTTAACAATACATTTGTTTACCCATCTCTTCTTCGGGAAGACCATTTATCTCTTTCCAGCTCTTCATCAGCAAGACCCATGTGTAGCCTCTATTGCTACTATCTAGCTATTTGTCTCTTCCTAGAGAAGACCAGTCATCCCTTTGACCCACTGATCATCTTCATTTACCACCTAGATCTCCGTTAGGGCACATACGCACCCTATGGGACGCTAACCTAACCATGCCCTTGAGACCATGGAGCTTGTAGAGGTCGCCATTTTCACTTTTGCTGAATTTAATAGCTAAAAGCCTAGTACCAACAAGATAACAAAGTATTTGCTTTCCACCATTAATATAGGCTGGCCATACATTGTGTAAGTATCTCATTAGTGCCCTGCAAGCAAAGGATATGTCCATTCTTGTCTGACATGCAAGGTAATTTATTGATCCCATAATGCGCTGGAAGAGAAGGGTATTCTCTAAACATGCTTGTTTGTCATAAGGTATGAGCCATTCTCTAGCCCCCTCTTCCATTGGCGTTGGCTCATGACTATAATTTTCTATAAAATTAGGAGGCCTTCTATAGCTGTTTAACTGTAGAGAAGAAAATAGAATTATCACAGTGGAAAGAGGTCAGATAGAATGAGAAAATATAGTGTTCTATTTAGAAATAGTGACAGAAAATAATTACTAAGTACAGAATTTCTCCATGCAACTGTTCTGCATGAGTAGCATTATTGACGCAACTCCTAAGTTTGACATTGACTGGATGGCAAGTTCCTACACCACGCAGACACACCTTGTCATCTACTATTATACATATTAAAGGTGCCAGAATTTTATTGATTTACGCATCTTGACATAATATATGGCATTATATTTTCAGACTATGCCCACACCGAGAAAGAAGTGAGCTAAGCTTATATTTTCAATATCAAGATCTTTAGAAATATATTCTTTAAATTTTTTAAGTTCTTCCCCAGGTTTAGCAATGATTAAAAAATTGTCAACATGTGTTAAAAAAGCCGTGAAATTATTCGAGCTAGTGTTGACATAAGCTGCTTCATATGACGGTAGATGTTTGTAATTCAGCATTCTCAAAACTTCTCGGATTTCTTTTGCCAGAGTCTTGGCAATTAATTCATTCCATGGAAATTTCATGGATCGTTGTGGCATAGCGTAATATGAAACGTCATGTGGACGGCTAGGCTAAAGCACAAATAATAGCTCAATGCACTTTTAAAACCAGCAAGGAAGAGGGATAAGAGTAGGCTAGTCTCATTAGGTGATGTGTAGCAGATTGTTTGGCATAGAGGCGGTGTGTTACGTGCTTTTTCGTAATTTTATGTATATAAATACTCAGTGTGAAGAAGCATTTTTCTTCACACAACGTCTTCTTCAATTACCTTAACAATACATTTGTTTACCCATCTCTTCTTCGGGAAGACCATTTATCTCTTTCCAGCTCTTCATCAGCAAGACCCATGTGTAGCCTCTATTGCTACTTTCTAGCTATTTGTCTCTTCCTAGAGAAGACCAGTCATCCCTTCGACCCACTCATCACCTTCATCTACCACCTAGATCTCCGTTAGACCACATACGCACCCTGTGGAACACTGTCCTAACCTCGCCCTTGAGAGGAAAGCATTGGAAAATTTACAAACATCACCCCCGTAAGTAAGTCCTATAGTTTCCTTCCACATTGGAGGCTTCTCAACATAGTACTGTCCTTCAATATTGCCATGAAGAAAAGCAGCTACTACGTCCATCTGATAAGTTTCATGGTGTTGTGCTGGCTCAGTTGAGTTGTTAGGAGATAGAGGAACGGAGGATGGGCTTCTGTATTAGGAAAGGGTGGAGAATACAGGCTGGTGAACAGACACTGATCATGAACTTTACAATCTATTCACTGGCCGAGTTTTTTCAATCAATCTATACAAATATTATCATACTTCACATCATCCATTAAATGATATTATCAATCCTCGGGATGCACATCTAGCATCAACTTCATAGTATTGAGAACTAAAATATACAATATTATTATAGGTAATTAACATATGTACCACATATTTACCTGATTGTTAGTGGTCATCAGTGGGGCAAAAAGTCTATATGACATGTTGTATTGGGGATAATACAGGTCACGTGACAATGGCCTTCGGATATTAAACATGAGGCAGGAAGACAGATCACTTGCTTCATTAAGGACGCGAGTAAAGGACACGAGTAGAAGACATTAGTATTGGCTCTATAGAGCTGGATCACTTGAAGACTATGAATGGTTATTATATGCCTGGAAATATGTATTGTAATTTTGTTAAGTCTTTATTAGTATAACAATTGTTATTTCATTCAAACAGATTATGAGACCAACCCTCTGAACAACTAGGATAACAATGACTTAGATAAATAACCTTCCGAGTCGACAAAAACAGAACCTGTACCTTTTGTGTCTAAAGTTATGAACACCTGTCCTGTTCATTCCACCCTGTTATAACTGAAGCCGTAACCAGTTAGTTTTACACCATGTCAACTGCCAATATTTTAAAAGGCATTAAAAAT
Organism: Blumeria hordei DH14; assembly: GCA_900239735.1. Taxonomy (NCBI): domain Eukaryota; kingdom Fungi; phylum Ascomycota; class Leotiomycetes; order Helotiales; family Erysiphaceae; genus Blumeria; species Blumeria hordei. Next base: position 491,942 of record OENG01000029.1, read on the forward strand.
GCACCTATCTTGGTAAAATCAACGTACCACAGATGGAGCAGGTTTTCTCAATGTGCTTATGTGGGTTGAACATCGAAAAGTAATCTTTGATGAGATGCCTGAATAATGTGAAGAAATGAGCGGAAGTCATCCATAACTCTCCAGAAATCCACAAACATAAGCGACAATAATGTCAGAGCTGCTTTACTTCAAGTTGTGCCTCAAGAAGTTTATTAAATACTTGTAAGTTTACCCACAACACGCTTCATGTGATTATTGCTGCAAAGATATTATCAGCCAAAAACTGTTCCAATTGTGGATACACTTTTAGAAAAACTATGGAGTTTCTCAATGATTGAGAGAACAGACATTGATGATTATGCAAAAAATCTGACCCTAAAGCAATCTTCAGTAGCATCATTTGATCATTCAAAGCGCCCCTTGTATATGGCAAAAACAATTCACCTTTTGCAACATTTCGAATCAGAATGTAATGAATACTATGTAGCTGTCATGAATTACCCCAGGCTGACATGTGCTGTTCTACATCATATATTATCATTTTTGTTTGCAGCAGCTTCTGAATCGAATCAAGACCCACTACCTTACTGACTACAGTCACTTGCGCTTCCCTCAAAAGGTTGCAATCATCTCTTAGCTTAGATGTAACGACTTAGGTCACGTCATGGTTAACCACAAATGATCCTTCCTTTAGTAGTAGGTTCTTACGTATGGATCACAAATTTAAGGGAGTTAGGGAAGTAGGAATGGAATGGTACATGCAAATATGAGCTGGAGTATTCGAGCATAAAGAAGTATTTAAGGAACTCATATTACATTGATGTACAGTAGCTTCTTGTCTTATTCATGTTCTAGAGATACCTTGAACTACACCTTGAATCACGTCTTGAACCACGTCTTGAACCACACAGTGAACCACACAGTGAACCACACAGTGAACCACACAGTGAACCACACAGTAAACCACACTAACAGTAGGTGTGGTTGCTTTTCCAAATCAAATATGTCAATTTTGATTAGTCAGACAGTCAACACTTTGAGGGAAACACAATATGGCCCTAATTTACAACAGGAGGCCACAATGGTGGCACTTATTATAGAGGGAGCAAGGAATAATGCTCCAAGGTCAATTAACTATTGTGCTTACTGCAAGAGCCAATCATATCCATGAAAACAATTTTGTCTGGATTGAAACTCCTGATGGTACTAAATGAACTGCAAAGCACGCATCTAAAACTGCAATTATGATGAAACCTAAGGAGGCATAAGGTAAGGAATGGAAAGATAGGGACAATGCAGGCTCATCAAATGAGGGCCCGTGGGCTTTAGAAGATCAATTTGCTTTATCTTATTCTAGTTCCGAAAACTCAAATGTGATATTCAACACCAATGCTACATGAGATGTCTTTCATGACACATCCATACTTATATCCATGTCCCCAACCGAAAAAAGTATTCAAACAGCTTCTGGGCACTCATCAACTGTTTCAGAAATTGTAAAAGTTGAGTTTCATGTCACAAGCTATGAGGGTGTCAACAAGGATCGGACTATCAAGCTTGATAACGTCTCATACCTCCCAACATGCACCAGAAACCTTGTATCTGGTTCTAAACTCACCGGCAAAGGATTCCAAATGAGGACAGATAGTGTGACATGGGTATTATCTCAGCTGAAATTTGACTAGTTGCAAATGCCTGAATGCCAAATAATCTTTTTCGCTTTCATACAATAGACACAGAAGAAAATGTCCCTAAATAATGTTCTACTACTAACCAAGTTTTGATTTTGCAAAATGAGAAAGCGCAACATTATAGATTGATTAAACATTGTTTTTCCCATGCCGGTACAGGATAATTAAGGTCAATATACCCTTCAGACCTGTGCTTACAGGATGGTAAAGATAATAATAAGTCAAACATAGACCTTGCATCAAATTTAATCAAATATCGACATACCTGTCATTCTTGAAAAATGGTTAAAATATCAAAAACAGACCCTACACCAAGGGCAACACATATCTTTGATCTTATTCATTCAGATGTTAGAGGTAATTGTGGTGTAAGTGGAGTCCTTGGACATCATTATTTCCTTTCTTTCCAAGATGATGATTTTTGTGAATGCAGGATTTACCTAATAAACAATACATAAGCAGTCCAAGATATATTTTTTGATTATGTAAATGAGGATGAGCTTCAAACTGGTTTAGAGATAAAAATTATGCTTTTTGACAGAGAAGCAGAGTACAAGAAATCTAGTCCAATGGTCATACATTACTGATAAAGCCACCCTACATGCAACACCAGAAGAGAGTTGCTGAAAGGCTTCAAAGCACTATCATTAATATGGCTAGATGTATGTTTAACCTTTCAAAAGCTCCAATGCACCATTGCAATTTTACTGTCACAACTTTTTGCTATTTCAAAAACAAAGTGCCAAATTTACTTGGAAATGAAACACAATTCTAAATCATGTTTGGTGATTTGTCAATTGTTTCACATATTAAGGTATGGGGATGTATATTTTACGTATTAACTAAAAACCAGATACCACAAAGATACAAATTACCTCAAAACTTTGAAAAAGTAATTTTTATCAGATATTTTGAATAACCCAACCAGTATGGTGTATAAATTCTGTCCAAAACCAATCCAAACAAAATAATTTTATCTGCAAATGTCTGATTTCTTGTAGATTCATTCTCGGATTGCCTAAACATCCGAAGATCAATAAGACCTTCAACAATAAAATAATCAACCTCATCCGGACTGTTTCAGCTTATCAGACACCAGATACATATCTTCTGTAGACCATGATACCAAATCAGCAGAGGAATCAGAAGCAGAATTGGTCACTTTGACTCTTCTTCCACCATATGGATATTTGTTCCGACAACCTACATCATGACCTGTTGAAGGTAATGATATGGATAACCTGACATTACCAAACCCAGTTAATGAAGCCATTCCACAAACGTTTATTGCTGAAAACCATTCACCATTTTCAAGTTTCCTCGTGCTGTTTTCCATTAACACGCTGGATACTTGAATTTTATTTCTTTATTTAATTGGGATCTCCATATATTTATCATATAATGATGTGTTCCTCATGTATAATCACCACCTGTGGCTATTTCCCTGTGGGGTTATATCCTCCTTGACGCCTTAATATTGCAGGCAATCCACTATTGGTTCCATTCTTTCTAAAAAAAAATTATCTGACATGATGGTGCAAACAAGAGTCATTTCAGTTACTTTCTGATATTATTATTCATAAAAAAGTAAATTTAGTCAAAACTTATTAAGAACTCTCATCAACTCCATCATATCGGGACCCCACAACTTCTGAGTATAAAAAATATTCCAACATATGAAATATAATAAAAAATTAATTTGATGAGTGTTTTATCAGTGGTTCAATTATTTTGAAATTTCAGTTTCTAGACTTTTCTGACACCCACGGGTATATATGACTTTTTCTAACAATTGGAAAATATGGAAATTCATTGAATTATTTATTTTTGAGAAACAATTTCAACAAAACACAAATAGGATACAACCTAGTAAATCGTGTTAAAGTATTAGACCCTTAATTGAACTAAGATCAAAGGATCACTCCTGGTAATCTGGGAACCCACCCTGCAAAGAGGGGCCTAATTGCTTTGCACCAGAGCACAATGAATCAACTCCTAGAATGAGTACAAATACCATACTTTTATAATTATTAGATTTTTGTTGTTTAAAGTTGGATATATAGGATAGATGCTAATCCCCCACCCACATCCAAATTTTTAATTAAAGGAAATTTATTCCGATTGTATTGTGACTATAACATGCAATGTTGCCACACCATATATTCATTAGTTTTGGAAAATTAAATAAAGGTAATCTATGAGGCAATTCAATGTCTCTCATCAATTACTATTCTTAAAAAATTTATCAGTTCAACAATGACGGTCCAGTCATTGAAAAGTTCATAGATGATGAGACTCATACAAATAATTTTCGAAAATTTTATCATGTGATTTTCAGACACATGACTTTTCAAAATGTGAAGTGTCCCGAAACTTATGCTATTGATACGCCCACTTAGGGTTAGGGTTAGGGTTAGGGTTAGGGTTAGGGTTAGGGTTAGGGTTAGGGTTAGGGTTAGGGTTAGGGTTAGGGTTAGGGTTAGGGTTAGGGTTAGGGTTAGGGTTAGGGTTAGGGTTAGGGTTAGGGTTAGGGTTAGGGTTAGGGTTAGGGTTAGGGTTAGGGTTAGGGTTAGGGTTAGGGTTAGGGTTAGGGTTAGGGTTAGGGTTAGGGTTAGGGTTAGGGTTAGGGTTAGGTTAGGGTTAGGGTTAGG